>CM040422.1:110790349-111246531 GCA_022702705.1 Papilionanthe hookeriana x Papilionanthe teres | reverse complement strand
AAACAGTAATTATTTTTTGATCAAGCATCTCAAAACAATCCTTTAATTAGGCCCCTGACTGATAGAATAAACCTCATTTTAAGGAAACTTAAAGGATTGGAGAAGGAATTACAGAATGTGATGTATTCTATTGATAATATCTCTGATTTATTCGATCACATCGATTGGAGAATGAAGGAGCAATTTGACCATACAAGACATCTGGAGGCGAGTTTCATACGACTATTAAGACAGAAAGGGTGGATTGAAGAAGATTATACTGTAGAATTCCCTTTCAGACTTTTCTATAATTTGTTTGTGCACCTGCATTCTATTGGAAACATAAGAGAAGAGATCAGTTCAGATTCTGATGAGTAGCAGAAATTTCTATTCATATTATATGTATGTATGTTGATTTGAATTTAGTTTTTGATATAATTTGGATTTTACAAAGTTAATCTCAGTTTAGATGAGATTGTATGTTGTTTGTTTAGTCTTAGCATTGAGAGTATCGTGGTGTGGATTGCAATGCTGAGTTAAATGTGTTTTGGTTAATTTGCTAAGTCAATTGTTAGTTTTGTGGTATTTAAAGTTTGTAAGTTCCAAGATTTCATTTATAAAAGTTATAATGTTTGTGTTGTGTAAATCTTATATGAGTCAGTAGAGAATCTAATCTTAGAAAATATATCAAATTAAGTGACCAAACATTAGAACAAGGCTTAATTAAATTGAACATAATTGAAAATATAAAAAATTTTAAAAATTCGGAAATCCCGCTGACGGCGAGATCGTCCCTGCCGACGGCGAGAGTTTCCCGAAACTTTGGCCTTGTTGAATTAATTAGCTCGCTGACGACGAGAAATTTCTCGCCGACAGCGATATCGCGAAATATACTATATTTTGACCGGTTAACCGACACTATTCATCGTCCCCTTCCTCAAAACTTTGAAAAACTGACCTAGGGCTTGTGGGATCTTGGATTTAGAGCGATTTCAAGACATTTTAACCTCGTATTTCATCTTCTCTTGGTAAGAGCTTCACTCCTATGTAAAATTTTTTTATTTTCACCATGAATTTCTTCTACATTGAGGATTTTGGAAAAATTTTGAAATGTGAAGAAAGGACTTGGAAGAAATTCATGGAACTTGATTTAGATTGATTTTAGTAACTATTGGAAGCCATCTTAGTAATATTTAGAAGTTTAGTTATGATTTTTTTGTGAATTTCATAGATAAAAAATGGCGCCACGACAAAAGAGAAGAATGGATTACGACGAAACTCGATTTGTGAATGCAAGGGCACAATCAAGATATTTTCACAACATTCAAGCCAGAAAATGCATTCAGGATTGAGTTTTCAAAAATTCTGGAGGAGAAGTAGAGCGAATAATAAAAGAAAGAGGATGGGAAAACTTCTGTTACACAACAAACGAAGCTGCTGTGGAAGTGGTAAAAGAATTCTATGCCAATCTGACTGTGATTGAAGATGCACCAATCAAGGTGAGAGGATTTTTGGTGGATTTCAGTGCTGCAAGGATTAATTCATTCTACGAAGTACGTGACTTATACACCAGTGAGTATGATACTTTTGGAACAATGGAAGGACCGCTGGAAGAAGTACTCAACTTTCTCACTGATAGGAAAGGAGTTTGGAAGATTAAGCAGCGTAAAAGGGTAAACTTTCCTCTCTCAATGTTGAATGCATTATCTAAAGCCTGGCACTATTTTATTTGTTCTACCTTGTTACCCACCTATCACTATAGTGAAGTAACAAGAGATAGAGCAGTTCTGAATTTTTGTATTCAGAACCACAGAAGTATTAATGTGGGAAGTATTATTTACAAGAATATATTAGCCACTGCAAGAAGTGAGAGTGGAGGAGGACTAGGACACCCTGTCGGCATATTTTTAGGTTAGGTGGTTTATTTTGAAAAGGGGTCGCCTAACAGAAATTATCGGCGAATTTTTAAATTTAATTTACATATATATATGATTTGGAAAGTAGTATTTTGATTTTAAAAAATAATTTTGAAAATTTTAAGATATGAAATCAAACTGGTCTCACATCTCAAATAGTTTATATAAACGAGCACCACACCACAAAACGTGTGTCCATTCCGAAGAATAGGCACACTGTTTGATGGTGGGGCTCGATTAAATAAACTAGAAGGTTTGTGACATCCGTTTGGTCTGCGAAACCATTTTATTTGCCGACAAGTTCCCCGCTTAATATGAAAACATTAAACAGGGTTTATATTACCTGGGTTCTTAAAATTCCCTATAAGGGCAAGCCCCTATAGTTAATTACATCTTAAGTGACGGGAATCACCTAAGAAAACTCTCGATAATAATCAGTAGTTCTGCTTTCAAGAATTTCAAAGTTTAAGTTTTCAAGGGATTGAATTTTGGAATTTCAATAGGGAATGGATCAAATTTGGAACATTTTATTTTGGGAATTCGAAGGAAGAAAGGTAGGAGAAATCACAGATTCGAAGTGAACTTCGGTAATTTCCCGACTATCCTATTGTTTGGCTTGAATTTAGGAAGGCCCTAATGTTTATTTAATGTTTTGATCTTGCCGATTTTATTTAATTAGGGCTTATATTCGTATGATGTGGTCACACAAATAGCCTCGAAGATGTGAGGGTTTATGTTGTATCGGACGACTACCTCAAAATCCTAAGACAGGTTAGGGCTTAATTTGCAATGCAAATGCCTAACGAAGAGTTGAGGATTCATGTTGCACTAGGCAAACTACCTCGAAATCCTATGGCTTGGTTGTTTAATTCTATGAATGTTTTGCTGAAGTAGATTCAGGTTTTGCTGATGATGATGGTCGTGCTGCCCACCATGCTCCGAGCTCCTTGTTGTTGCAGAGGTTTAGTTTTAGAAGTCATAAATCAGGAGATGAGAGAAGTGTTTTGGTTTAGAGAAGGTCTTAATTTCAAAGAATTTTTTATGTTTTAATTAAAACAAACCTTAAAGTTGATTATAACAACACCGGTTAAGATCCCACGGTTCCATCCTTCTGGCATCGTTATTTTTATCGGATTCACTTAGTCCGGATGAATTTGCTAAACTCAACTAAATGAGTTCCACACTTTCATTTAGACCGTGGGAAATCCCGTTAGCAACACGTAGGTTACATCATCCGAGGTATTCCCGATCATCCAACAAGACGTTTTAATTTAGTTGTAGTTGTAGTTTTGTTGTTATGTTTGTGATTAAATTTTGAGTTGTTTTATATTTTGAAATGTTGTGGCGGTGAATTTTATCTTGCAGTGATTTTTAATTTAGTTTTGGTTTCAGTTTTAGGGACTACCCTAAAGGTTTTGGTTTTCATGCAACAGTTGTTTATCATGCAAGAAAAGTAAGTGCGTTGCGATTAAGTAAATTGCAATAAGTAAATTACAATAAAATAAAAGCGTACCTGGAGGATCTTCCCGTCATCCCAAGCTGCACTTAAACACAATTTAGAATATTTAAGCATTTAAAGCAAGTTCCTAGGTAAAGCTAAGGAAGGGTTATGGTTTTCTACCAAGTTTCTAATCCTATAGCTAGTCACCTCCTATGATGTCTAGGTTCTTGTGTTTTTGGTTTAAGGACGATTTTCTTCATCAAAGAACAATTAAGTTCAATTGTTCTTATAAACATCCTATCATATCGAGGAAGTGCTTAAGACAAATCTTAAACATCTTTTCAATATTTCCAGGATTATTTTAAGTCCAAGAGAATTTAATTATACAAATGAATTAATCGTCCAGGAGTTCAAGTTTTGTTATCTTGCTCAGTTAACTAGGACATTTGAATATCCTATGAATGAAGTAACACTTCACTTAACACTCCGTTTAGGAGTTATGACAACAAGAGTTTTTGAGGGCAAATTAATGTTCAAGTGATTTATGATTTAATTTAATTTCAATTAATGGGTTTAAGTTTGGAATAGTGTTCAAGTTGTTTTAGATTTTTTTTTTTTGAATTCTTTATGTCTTAAGTGATGTTATTTTTAATTCAATTTAATTTAATTTAATTTTTAAATTGATTTAATTTGGTTTAGTTTTAATTTTAATTTAATTAATTTAATTTATTTTAATTTTAATTTTAATTTGATTTTATTTTTTATTTTAATTTAATTTAGTTTAATTTAATATGTTTTAATTTAATTTAATTTAATTTAATGTGATTTAATTTAATTTAATTTAATTTAATTTAATTTAATTTAATTTAAACTTTAATTTAATTTAATTTAATTTAAACTTTAATTAAATTTTAATTTAATTTTATTTTAGATTTTAATTTAATTTAAATTTTAATTTAATTTTATTTTTAATTTTAATTTAATATTTTATTTTTTATGTTTTAAAGATGATTTAATTTTAATTGTTAAAGTATTAATTTAATTGAAATATTAAAAGGATTTAATTTAAATAATTTAACTTTAATTTAATTTAATGATTAAGTCTTTTAGCATTTCAAATTTTAAATTTGGATTATCATTTTAATTAGGAATTAAATACTTTTGAGGTGATTAATTTAGGGATTCTTAAATTAAAGAACAAATCTCTTCCTAATAATATCCCTATTTTAATAATTCCAATTTTTATTATTATTCCAAATTTAATTAATTATTTAATTAAGGTTTTATTTTAATTATTTTTAAATTATTTGGTAGGTTTCTACCCTTTAATTATTTAAATTTCAATCATCCAAATCAGATTAGGATCAAATATTTTACTCTTTCATTTTAATTAAACCTAAAATTTTTAATTAAGGGTTAAAATTTCAATTACCATTTTGCCCTTCAAGCTTATTAATTTCATAACTCACTAAATGGAGCTTAAATGAATTTGAAATTTTTATGTGACTTCACTCATATGTCAATCAAGATATTAGAGGAGAAAATGTGATTTTTCTGTATTTAATTTATTTATTTAATTATTTTTTGTAGAAAATAGGGAATTCAAAGGAAAATTCAATAACATGACCAAGGGAAAGTTTCTGTCCTTAAGAAAATTATGGGACATTCATAATGACCAGAGAACCACTTGGACCAATTTTGGTGATTTTTTGAATTATATTCTTTTTATTATAATTATTTTGAGTTTTGGAGTATTAATTAATTTAAAAATAAATTAAAGGTTGAAAAATGAATTTTATATTTTTTAAAAATCTTCTGATATCAAGGAAATCAGAGAACTAATTTTTAAAATTTTCTAATTTTTCTTTGATTTATTAGAATTATTTTAGTGGAAATGCTAGAAAATGCATTTTTTAATTTTAAAATTACCTTAGGGCTTTAAAATTTAATATCTCATCATAGAGACTTAAGAAAAAAATGGGGTTTGTTCCTAAGTGATTAAAATTCAAAATGTGACATTTTGGTGAATTTTATTATTTTTGTGATTTTTATTATTTTTTAATTATTAAAATATTAAAATAATGCAAAAAAATCAACTTTTTTAGAAAATTGAAATTTTAATTTTCTTAAATTCCCCTAATATCAGAGAGGCTCCAAAACCAATTTTGTGAATTTTTTAGAAGTATTTTGAAAGTTATGAATTTTTGAATTTTAATTTTGGCTAAATGGCTTAATCAACTCATTTGATAGGGTTAACCAAGTTCAATTGACTTCAAACTTTTATGGTGGGTTCCTCTGATCCTAAAGGTCAGCGAAGAATTGATTTCAAGTCAATTTGATGTATGATTAGCTCTAATTAATTAAAGCTCCATTTTGGGTGTTTAAGCCAATTAAGGTTATTCCAAGTGAGTTAACTCAAAACCTATTTTTTCTAGGGTCCTCTGGTCATAAGAAACATCACTAAAATTTTCTAGAATTTATTTCACAACATGCTAATTATTGGAATTAAAATACTCAGAATAGTGACCTAGAATTGAAAAATCAATAACTCTTCTTAGAGATGGTCTCTGACTTTGGAAAATTTAGGGAATGTTCCCAAATTCAGAGCCTTCAAAAGCCCTATGGTCTCATGCCATGGTGAATTGCATACATGCATGGAGAATTGAAAATGTGCAGAGAGTAAATAAATAATTAAAACTAAAATACTTGATGAAATTATATGATTTCTTTTCTACATTATTCTCCTCTGTTCACTGAGCAAGAGGGTATTTTTATTTTACTTTTCTGATTTTCCTACACAAAGTTATGCATTTTTGAAGTTTAGGGAATTAAATAAATCAAAAAATACCCTAATTTCCTACTTATCCACGCGGCGCCACGCCATCCTCGGCAGCTCCGAAAGACCACGCGTTGTCTTCTGATTCGGCGCCGCCATCCGACTCAGCGCTCCAGGGCCCCGCGGTTCACGTACCATCGCGCTGTTCGGCTCAATCCAGACCGTCCGCTCGATACACGCTCGATCCGACGGCTCCCAGTCATCGTCTACGACTGGTGTGCACCCGTGACCGTCAACCTTCTAACCCTAATTTGTCACTCGATTCTCAACGGATTTTTGTGTTCTTATGCTCTATGGATTCATCTTGAAGAGACGAATACATCCATAAGGTAAACATGCATTGAAATTGATTCAAATTAAATGGAGAATCTCTGTAAGCTCGGGAAGAAGAATGAGTCCATACCTTTGCTCAGAGAAGTGAAGCTTCAATCTGAGGGTTGTGTCACCTTCGATTGGGTCTAAGCAAGCTCCAGATGAAGTCCCTTGGCCTGGTGAATTGTCCAGGTATGATTTCGAACACAGCCGAATACAAAGCTTGGAGTCTGGAACAGGTGGGTGGCCTGGAGAAGGGGCTTTTGCTGGTAAACTCCTTCTCTTGGTATGGTGAAGTTGTAGGACCAATCAATTTGGGGATTGGCTCACTGTGGAGAAGTGTCCTGGTTTTGGGCTTGGATTTCAACTCTGAAATTGAGCTCACAGAGAGGAAATGGCAGGGGGATTTCAGTGGGGATCAAGTTCTCTATGTGTGGGGAGTAGTCTGGAACAATTTTGGCAGAGTTTCCTTAAGGTTTGTTTCAGCACCTCTCATGGCCGAGAGGGGGTGGTGTTTAAATAGGAGAGGGTGGAGGGCCTCCCAGGGGGGTTTAGGGCTTGGGATCAGCTGCTCTATGCAAGAGAAGAACAGCCATGGTGGCCACTGGACTTGGGGCAGCTCAGCAAGGGGGAATTTCAATGTTGGCTCACGTGGGAGCTTTCGGCCATGGTGTTTTCCGGCGGCCTGGTGGCTGGCCGGCCAGGCATGAGTCACCATCTTGACCAGGGAGGTTAGGGCTTGGTAATGGTGAAGTCAATTGGGTTTGGACATGTGTAAAGGAGTTGGATCAAAATGGCATGGGGGCATGGCTATTTTGGCTCTAAATGGGTCAACCCATCCTTTTGGGCTAGTTGCACCACCCAAGGCTTGGTTTAGGCTGAAGAGAAAGTGATTTGGATCAGCTTGATTAGTGGGGTCAAGTCACAATCCAAGTACAATCAGGATTAAACATGGTTTAGGGGAGACATGGAAATGGTTAATCACCTTAAGGGAATGTGGAAATGATCTCCTCCTTTTGCCTAATGTGGTAAGGTCACATGTGAACAACTCACATGGCTTGCATGTGGCTTAAGAATGGCTTCATGGCTTGCCTATGGCTTAGGATAAAGCTTGGTCAATTTCATGGAAGTAGAATTTAGGAATTTTGGTATTTTGGTAGAGAATTTTCATGAAGCTTGATTTGGAATGGTTTAATGATGATTTTGAAACTTAGGGGTGATTTTAAATTGAATGTGTGATGAGGGAGAGTGTCATGTAGGCTTTAGATTGATTTGGGCTTTTAAAATTTGGTAAAAGGTGGGCTTTTAGGAAGGTTTAAGGGAGTGGGCTTTTAGGTTAGAAAATGGGCTTTTGAATAGAAAAATTTGCAATGGGCCATGCCAAACAAATGTTTAGTTTTGTCTAAGGATGTGTCATGATTGATTTGAAACAAGTTTGGAGTGATTTGGGTTTGAATTGGGTTGGATTTGGGCTTCTTTGGTAAAGGGGTTAATGTAGGTCAAATTGGGCTAACTTGGGCCAATGTTGGGCTAGGGTTGAAATTGTTGTAAAATTAATGTTGTGAAATGTTTATGGGAGTGTTTCAAAGAAGTTTTGACTTTGGTTGGGTTTTGATTTTGGGGTTTGGGCTTATTTGGGTTAGGTTTGGGTTTAGGTCAAAATTGGGTCTTATAGCTTTGGGTTGAATTTGAGTGGGGTTTGGGTCTAAATTTTGAGCAAATCATGTTAGTGTTTTGTTTGTGGGGATATTAGGGAAGGTTTAGAAAAGATTTGGGGTTAATTAGAGTTAAATTGGGTGAGTTTGAGCTAAGTTTGGGTCATGGGTCCAAATTGGGCTTTAAGGTCAAAAGTGAAATTGGGTTCAAATGTCAATCAAATTGGGCTTGGATTTGGTCTAGATTGGTGTTAGGGATGTTGAATTGAAGTTTAGAATTGAAATGGACCAGAATTTAGGTCAATTGGGTACGTTTGGTTTGACATTGGGTTCACTTTGGGTTAAAAATGGGTCAAATTGGGGATTTTGAAAAAAGTGGGGTAAATTGACAAAATTTGCCAATGGTGTAGTTGGAAAAAATAAAATTGGGAATATTTGGGATTTTCTGGAATTTTCTGGGAATTTTATGAATTTTTGGATTTTTGGGTCAAGAGGGGCATTTTGGGTATTTGGAGGGTATTGGGAGGTATTTTTGGAATTTTTGGTATTTTTGGCTATGAATGATCAATTTGAGTGATGTGGGAATGTTTGGGATTGGTCTTGAGGATTTTTGGGTGATTTGGAGATTTTGGAAAATTTGGGTAATTTCAAGGGTTTTGGGTAGGCTCGGCGGTTGTAGGGTCCCTAGGGTCAAAAATTAAAAATTTGGAAAATTGAAGATTGGGTAAATGTAGGTGGAATGAAATCATTTTGGTTGAGCCATGAAGCCATATCAAGCCTATATGAGCCATGAAGGGACTCATTTGAGGCATTCACTTTGTTGTTCCTAACCCTCTTAGCCAAGGGCTTAGGGGTTAAGGACCATCCATGTGAATCACCTTCATGAGTCAGGAGGTCAAGTTGGGTATAGGTGTGGTTTTAGGAGGTGTGTGAAAGTGTGGTGTTTAAGTATAGTGTGAGTGTAAGTCGGCCCCTTCACCGGACCAAGCCACCTGAGGCGACTCTAAGGCCAAAGAGTCCCATAGGAACTCATCCTTTAAACTTCCACATTTGATTTCAACCCTCTAGGTGATTAGGGGTCTATAATCAAGTTTGTGGAGTTTGCAGGGAGTTAAGAAGTGGTTTGAATTTCTAAGTGGTGGGTCCCGATTCTAATCCTCAGGATAGTCAAAGGAAAAGCCTAAGGCTAGATCCTAAGTACTAAAAAGAAGGAGAGAAGACCTCATCAAAAACGAGGTCAACAAATGGACCCCCAATAGGTGTGGTGTGCTAACCAAGCACACCGCGCGTATTGGCGTTGACCGAAAAGATCAACAAAACCAACAAAGATGTCCAAGTGACAAACTTTGGACGAAGTAGAAGAATTTCCATCGGGGAGTGTCAAGTATATCTCTGAGACTGGAGATTCCTGAACTCTCGCTGGGGAAAGGAAAAGGAGGTGAATCCCAAATCACATGATTTGGGGGAATTTCGATTTAGATTTCATTTTGTTTCAGTTTAAGTTTTGATGTGTAAGTTCAGATTTTAGCTTGAGTTTTAATTTAGATTGAAGTTTTGTTAAAATTAATTCGGAGGGATTTGAATCTTGAAATGAAAATCAGAATTTTGTGGTTTTAGATGTAACATCTTCAACCTCAAAAGAAAATTGAATTGATTGGATTGAATCATTACAATGAGGAGAGATCTCAGAGCAATGCGGTATTGAATGTAAAATCCTTAACCTCAAGAGTTTGATTTGGTGTGCTTCATTGCAATAGGGAGAGAACCTAAAGCAATGCGGTATTGGATGTAAAATACTCAACCCCAAGAATTTGTTTTGATGTATTTCATTGCGATAGGGAAAGAACCTAAAGCAATGCAGTCTCGGATGTAAAATCCTCAACCCCAAGAATTTGATTTTTTTTTATGTATTTCATTGCGATAGGGAAAGAACCTAAAGCAATGCAGTCTCGGATGTAAAATCCTCAACCCCAAGAATTTGATTTTGATGTATTTCATTGCGTTAGGGAAAGAACCTAAAACAATGCAGTCTCGGATGTAAAATCCTCAACCCCAAAAGTTTGATTTTGAATGGTAATCGATTTTGCAAAGATTTGTAGTGTTGATTTGAAAAGTGTGGAATTTTGGTGTTTCGAGAATTTCATGAAAGTTATAAAAGACTTTTGTGGAAAGAAACAGATTAGGAGGGTTGAGTTTGAATTTGATTTGAGATTTGATTTGAGATTTGGAAGGTTGAATTTGAATTTGATTGAGAGTTGATTTGAGATTTGGAAGGTTGAATTTGAATTTGATTGAGATTTGATTTGAGATCTGGAAGGTTGAATTTGAATTTGATTTTAAAATTCGTGTTCATTTTGTTTGTCTCTTAACGATTTATCGTTCATTTAATGTTCATGTGAATTTGGAGTTCATCATTTTTTTTAAGGAAAGTTTTCTTTTATTCTTTTTGTTTCTTTTCTGTTCTTTGTTCGAAGTTCATTTAACTTTAATGGTGTTTCCCAGTCAACTTGTACAAAAGAGGTGAAGGCCAAAAATGTGACATGGTCACTTTCATTCCAATCATGTTGAAGATACATCATACAACTCGATCTGGAATACATCTCATACAATCCATATAGACTCAAAACGGACTATGTATGATCTTTGTCGATCCATCCAAAAAGGTATCTCGTCAAAAATCCATGTCCGAATAGTGAGGTACATGGTCAATAACATCACCTTCCAAGCCATCCTTGGCAAGGATGTCGTATGGATGTACGTTGGAGGTGTGATATTTTCCATGTAACTCACAGCTCGTAAGGCCGGAGGCTCTCTAGCTCTGGGTCTGGCTGGAAGTGGTAAGGTGCTTTCCTGTCATCCATCCTTCTGAAAGTAACTGAGATCCGCTTCATTGGTACTCCCGGTATGCAATGTTTAGCGACATTTGCTCCGTTGCCCTTTAGTATCATGACGGAACCTACCGGTAATGGTATCTTTACTGGCCCTCGGAACTCACTCGGGCCTCGTTATCCGGAGGTTAGATCCGAACATGATATTACACTCATTCGGAAAAGAAACTGTGCGAAAGGTCCGACAAAGTCGTGGTGATCTATGTGCGGGGGTATGCGATCACCCTTCTTGTAAATGTTAATGATGCAACCGTTAGGTATGCAATCCGCTGCGCGTACCCTCCATGTTATCATTCTTTTTACCATCCTTTTGAAGACTAATGGCATTGGATCCACCCGGCCATGACGGAGTATCCCCGGTGGGTTTCCCTTCCTGTCTTCTCGCGAAGTTGTAGCAGCATCCACATTGTATTGTAATTCTTCCTTTCCCTGGCATCCACCTCCAGGGTTCCGAGTAAGTATTTTCTCTTAGGCGACCTGCTCGACCCATTCTTTTCAAATCTCGGATGCAGTCCACGATTTGTTGTTGTTCGTATTCTAAAAACACGTCTGTATGTAGCTCGAGGCCTTCTAGTATATTGATCCTCCTGCCTCTGATTCTCTCGAAGTATTCAAAAGTTTGCTTCTCGACATTCTGCATTCTTTCTAACTCGTATTCTGGAATAATCTGCAAATGGCGAGGCACGGTGACGTCTCGTGGGATATATGGCTCAATCCCTTTGCGTTCTCCTGCATACCTCGGCTCCTCGGGGATGGTCTCTGTCGGGACATCCTCCGGGGTTGCTTCTGCAACAAGGTCATGCATTACTGGTGGCTTTATCTGGTGGCGTGGTAGCCTTCCTTCTTCTGATCTTTTTGAGATTTCCCCGGTCTCTTCTGTTATCCTCGGAGCTGGCCTCCTTTCTTCGGAGTTCTCGGCGAACCGGTATCCTTGAAGTATATGCACCGTGCGTAGCAATCGCCTCGTCGCGCCGGTTCGTTGCTAGTTTAGTTAACATCTTGCGGATACGGCGATTTTTATTTCTTCGCCGAGTTCTTTGTGAGAGTAGATCTTCGTACTTCTTGAATTTCTGTGGGCGCGGCGCTGACAAGCCTGCCCTCTGCTGTAGCAACTACAAACTTGATTTTCTTGTCTTCTTCGGTGTTCGTTTTCCTTTTCTTGCTACTGGATTGGTGGCTTGGGCCACCCACTTTCATTACTTGTCCGGTCGGGCGGTTCCTCTCGGTCAACCGGGACCCGGTCACCTTCCTCGTATTGCGAGCTCGCCGGTGCGAAGTCCGAGTCAATCTCTATTATCACTCCATCTTTCACCCTCTTTTCGTCGAGTGCGAGGCTTACGCCATTTCTAAAGTTCGAGACCAACCGCCCGTTCGACATTTCCCTGCGAAAAGACAAGGAAAAGGATCGAGGGTCGTACTTAAGAACAAGAACATTAAGAAAATGTTTATTAAAGACAGAGTTTTTTTTATTACTTTTGTATTTTTAAATTCAACAGGAATGAAGTGGGAAAAGATCAGGAAAGAGATTTTGATATGGAAAAGAAAACAAGGAAACTTTATTATCATGATTTTATTTTTTTTAGCACATTTTTTATTATTTTTAGGTTCGGACCCAGTCATAAGTAATTACTTCGCCCGTGCTTCTAGGGATGAAATATCCATTCCTTCGAAACATCAGGTAGCGTAATACTTTTTCAAGTATCGTCCATTGATCGGAAGCATATGTCGTTCTCCTTGGCAATTCACTAGCTGGTAGGAGCCTCCTGAGTAGACTGCCTCAACCACAAACGACCCTTCCCAAGTGGGTTCAAATTTTCCTCCTATCTTGCGGTGTGCAAGAATAGGTCTTTTGAGAACGAGAACTAAGTCACCAACTTTGAAGGTTCTTGGGTGGACCAGTCTGTCATGGGCTTGAACCATCTTAGCTTGGTATAGTTCTAAATTCTGCTGCGCTGCAAGTTTTTTCCCTTCCAGGCTTTCCAATTCCTCTAGTCATAATTTGGCATTCTCTTCTGTCGTGATTTTGTTTGCGATTGCAATCCCGAGTGAAGGAAGCTCGGACCTCTAAGGGTAACATCGCCTCGGACCCATACACCGGAGCGTAAGGTGTAGCTTGAGTAGGAGTTCGAAGGTTGTCCGGTAGGCCCATAAGGCTTCTAATAACTTCTCGTGCCAATTTCTCTTATTATCGTCCAAAGTTTTCTTTAAAATTTGAACGAGAGTTTTATTAAAAGCCTCGACCGGGCCGTTTGCTCTTGGGTAGTAAATTGTTGAATACCGCCGATCGATTCCGTGTCTCCCGACAAAATTGTTGATTTGCGTGCTTCGAATGCTGACCCATTATCTGAGATGATCCTGCGCGGCACTCCGAAACGGTAGACAACTTGGTTCATGAAAAACAGTAGCACGTGGTGTGCAATCACTTCTCTAAGTGGAACTCGCCTCTGCCCACTTGGAAAAGTAATCTGTAGCCGCAAGAATGAAGCGATGTCCTTTTGAAGATGATGGTTCTATTGGACCCACTATATCCGTGCCCCAACATTCAAATGGCCACGACGCAATTGTCGGATGTAGCACATTTGGAGGTTGGTGTAGAACCACTCCGTGCACTTGGCATTGGTGACAGCTCTTGGCGATTTTCATGCAGTCGGTCATCATCGAGGGCCAGTAATATCCTAGTCTTTTAATTTTCATTTTCATCTTTGGACCCGGCTGGTGAGCGCCACAGAGTCCTGAATGCACCTCTTTAACGATTTCACGAGCCTCGGACCCGCTCAGGCATCTTAGCCACATCTGATCAAAAGACCTTCTATATAATGTATTGTTTATTAATGCGTAGGACAGAGTTCTTTTCTTGATCCGATGGGACTAACGACCTATCGTCCGGTAGTTTTCCTGTTTGCGAGTAGTCTATTAATGGTTGTCGCCGATCTTCGTGTTTTCCGTCACTTGTTGCAACTGATTCTTCTTCTTTTTCGATTTGTGTATTGTGTCTATGTCGAGTCGTGATAGGACTCGACGTCCAGTGAACCGACACTTCTACCGATTCATCTTGTAGCGGTGCAAATTCTTTTGCGAGGCGGGCTAATGCATCTGCTAAAGCGTTTTCTTTCGGGAATTTTGTAGATCGTCACATTCGAAATCTGTTCCAACAGTTTCATGGCATATCGGAAGTATTGCTCGAGTCTTGGCTTTAAAATTCGTATCGTCCGGCGATCCGTTGAATGATTAACTGCGAATCCCCGTAGATGTTGATGTTTGTTATCCCCATTTGAATAGTTAATTCCAGTCTCGTTATGAGAGCTTCGTATTCCGCTCGTTGTTCCTACACGGCTCGTTAAGTGGTAAGAGTATCTTAACATCCCCCGCTCCGGTGTTATAAAGATTAGTCCGATTCTTGCCTTACGGGCACTATCACTTGCGATTCTTCGTCTTTGTGTGCTCGAAGATGCTCCGTCGAAATATAATTCCCAACGTCGATCATCGGGGTCTTCTAAGCTCATTATTTGTTCATCCGGCAAGTCGTCATTGAGAGGAGATTCTACCGCGAAAGGGTGTCGTTGCGAGGAAGTCTGCATAGGACTTGTCCCTTTACGGCACGAAGAGGCACGAAAGTTATATCGAATTGCAATAATATCATTGACCACACGGCAAATCGCCGTAAAGCGTTGGACGGGTCATCAAGTATTGCAATTGATTAAATTTCGAGATCAGGTTGACCTTATGAGAAAGCATTTAGTGCCTGAGCTTTTGAGCGGCGAAGATCAGGGCCAAACAATGCTTTTCAATTGGAGGATACTTTATTTCCATTGGAAGTAAACGACGGCTTAGGTAGTAAAGAGCATTTTCTTTACCCTCATCATTGACCTGGGCTAATAAGGCTCCGAGAGAGTCGTCTAAGGCCGCAAGTATAAAGTATCAACGGTCTACACCGAGACCGGAGTCTGCTAAGACGGGAGGTGTCATTAAATATTGTTTAATGTCCTCGAAGGCCCTCTCGGCATTTCTCTTTCCAAATAAATTTGGCGTCCTTTTTAACTAATGCCGAGAAAGGTCGACACCTACTCGACAAGTTCGAGATAAAGCGTCGAAGATATGCCAACTTCCCTTGAAAAGATCGTAGTTGTTTTAAGGTTACGGGAGGTGGCATTTCTAAGATAGCTTTAATCTTTTACGGGTCAATTTCAATTCCACGATGTCGGACAACGAATCCTAAGAACTCCCGGAGGTGACGCCGAAGGCGCATTTTAGGGGATTCATCTTAAGGTTAAATTTTCTTAATCGTTCGAAAACAATTCTCAAATCATACAGGTGGTTTTCCTTTACTTTGCTTTTGATGACCACATCATCCACGTAACATTCAACTTGATTGTGGATGAGATCATCAAAAATTCTTGTCATAGCTCTCTCGGTAGGTTGCTCTGCGTTCTTCGATCCGAATGGCATCATCTGTGTAGCAATATACTCCGATCGGCGTTCGAATGCTCGTAAGTTTTTCATCTTCTCGGAGCCATTTTTATCCGGTTGTATCCACGAAGATCCATCCATGAATGAGAATATTTCATGTGTTGAAGCAATGTCGATCATTAATTACGGGATCGATAGAGGAATTCATCTTTTGGACATGCCTTGTTTAAATCTCCGAAATCCACACAAATTCGATCCGAAAATTCTTCTTCCCGATTGGTACCACATTGGCTAACCAAGTCGGGTATTGTTCTTCACGGACAAATTTAGCGTCTATTAGCTTTTTAACTTCGGCTATGACTTGTTGTTCGATTTCTAGACGCATTCTTCCGGAACCTTGTCCGATCGGAACGAAGTAGGATCCACTCCTAGCTTATGGATCGCCACCTCTGGAGCTAATCCTGGCATCTCATCGTAGCTCTAAGCAAAACAGTCTTTAAATTCCATCAATAACTTGATTATTTCTTCGGAGTCTTCTTTATTGAGTAAGGAGCTAACAAAGATAGGTCTAGGCTCTTCGCTAGTACCTAAGTTAACTTCCGTTAACTCATCTATTGTAGATTTGATCTCTTCTTCGAACTCGGTGGAGCGTTTCCAATTTGTAAATCTTCAAGTTCTTCGTAGCTTCCATGCAGTTTTCATTAGACTCGCAAGTGAAAACCAAGCAAAATTCAGTATCGTCAATTAATCCTACTGTGCCGAATCCGAGACCATGCTTTGAATTGGGTGGACGACCGGAGTTATTCCATAAATTTTCAAAATGTTGTGATTGACCTTTTGTTCATTGTCGAGGTAAGAAACCATGCTGAATTAAATTTTGTACGCAGGGAGAGTACCACTCAAAAGGCAATTCCATTAATTCTGATGAAGTAGCATCTTCAAATTGTACATTATTTTCAGTTTGGAGGAAGGAGCACCACGGTAGAATTTGATTGGCTTTGCACCGCCGCTACGTACCTCTTTGACCACATACCCTCGATCTTATTAGAATGGATCGGGGTCAGGGTCATAGTATGTACATAGTGGTTAATCTTCTCGTACATCGATTTATATTCCTCGTTCTTTTCATCTTCGAGAGAGATCCTGAATTGCGGCTTCTTCCGACTTATTGTCGTTGCTTCTTGCTTGATTTCTTTTTCTTCTTTAGAACTACCTTCCCAATCAACATTGATGGCTGGTTTTCTCTGTCCAACTGTCCTAACGTCTCTGCCACGACCTCGTCCCCGACCTCGACCTTGGATGCGAGTTGTGGAGAAACCTTCACCATCTCGCTGTAAGGGAGTGGTGAGTGACTGTTGGACTAGAATTTCAGGTTCTTCGTCGTCCCGAACTTCCTTTGCTTCATTCGTTATGGTATCTCTGGAGAAGATTGTTTTCTTCGGAGGTGCGTAATAAGCTGCATCTTCGTGGATTCCAATTTCATGTACGGAGAATGGTTGTAAGTCACCTTTGATGCACTGTTCCCCTCCACCGTAGTATTTGATGCACTGATGTAGAGATGATGGTACCATCCGGTTTTCATGTATCCATGGTTGGCCCAGTAGAGCGTTGAATGACGTTTCTGAATCAATTAAGTGAAATTTCGCGGTTGTCTTTGCTAAGTCACCGGTCTTCATTAGCAGTGTTATTGATCCGAGGGCTCTTTCTCCTTTCTGGTTGAATCCTCTTAATAACATTTTGTCCGCTTCGAGCTCGCGAGCATCAATTTCCAAGTATGCTAGTGTTCGAAGATTCATTATATTGATTGATGCTCCTGGATCCACCAATACTCTGGAGAGTGTGAACTTCTCAATTGTAACTGAAATGTACAACGGTCGGTTGTGGTCTGTTGTCCCTAGTAGTAGGTCATTGTCCGTGAAGGTAACACCTCGCTGTTCCTTTAACGAGCAAACCTTATCTAAGGAATCTACAGTCATTTGAGCTAAGCAAATTTCTGGATCAAGCAAGGCCTTGATCAAAGCTTCTCTCATCTCCTTTGATAAGATGAGAGCGTCGTAGATGCTCAGTTTGGCTGGTAGTTTCCTAAGATGGGCTAGCACGTTGTAGTCCACTTTATTTTCATGTGTCTCGTTTTCTTCCCGAATGGGTATTTCTTCTGCCGGGGTTGGTTCTTCCCGAACAACCACCGCTTTCCTTTGTCCTTTGGACCCATTCTCGGAGGTAGAACTCTTCCACTTCTTAAGTTGACTTCGTGATTTCTTCGAATCTAGTATTGAGTTTGATGATGTCTCCTTCGAATCGAATGACGAGGTTCTTCGGATTAGCTTCGGAGTCCGAAGGCTCTAACTCTATTGTGATCGGAGCTCCTCGAAACTCGCAAATAGATTTGTTGCTTGTTGAACTCTCGTAGCCTCCTTGGTGGATGTCTTCTTTGTCATTGTGATCGTCGAGATTGTGTATGATTTGAGAATTGTCATTTGTATCGGAATCGACGTCCGGATTAGGTTGGTTGTCGCTAGTTATGTAATCGTTAGAAACGATCGAAAACGTAGCCAACGCCATAACCCTCATCATTATAAGATCCCACCGGAGTGAGCAAATAATCATACGAGTCGGAGGTTCGAGGGATTTCTCCCCGAATCGGAAACAACTATCCTAGGATAAGCAGCCCCTAGTCTAGCCTTAAGAGCGTCGGTCTTCTCTTCTTCATCAATTTTCTTCTTTTATTTAATCGTCTCTTGTTGAGGTGGTTCTTCTATCGCAAGTTATAGTGCCGACTTGACAGGTTTCGAACTCTGAATTGAGGCTAGCACCGAAGTAGTTTGGATGTGATCTAAAATCTTCTTCGAAGACTTTGTCCAAGCGGTAGTCCATCCATCATCAGTCGCATAGGGATCTATTGGAACAAAGAAATCCGTCGAGATAACATTGACGGAACCTCCTTTCTGGGGTTCCTTCATGTATTCCCTCGGGATTGTTAAGTTCCCTTTTCGAAGATTGTCGTTGAGCTAATTTTTGAAGGTAATACAATCTTCTATCTTGTGCCCGAGCATCCGGTGGTAAGGGCAAAAGTTGGGATCACCTTTCTTGTGGACTTCTTCTGGTCTCTTAGGCTCTGGCAGCTGGAAATCTGGAGTCTTCATCAGACTGCGGAACATTTTCGGCACTGCCTCATTCTTGAACGGATACTCCCTGCTCAGAAGCTCCCTTAACGTACGTTGTGCACGAGGCGGTTGTTCATACTGTTGTGATGACTGATAGCTGGGTCGGGGTTGCTGGTAATTCTGTTGAGGTTGCTGTGGCCGTTTTGACGGTATTTGTATCGGCTGCTTGCCTTTATCGACTGCTCCAACAATCCCGAACTTCTTTTCAAAAGTTTTCACGGGCTTCTGTTTGTCTGTTTTATCGGTGAAACTTAATTGCTTCGCCTCCTCTTGCAAGCTTCCGGCCTTGCTTAACAACTTCGCAAAAGTCTTAATAGTAAATCCCTTAAGGATAAGTGTTATCGGGCCATGAATGCTCTTAAGTAACATGCCGACTGCATGCTGTTCTTGTAGCTGTGGCTCACACTTCATACTTAGATTCCTCCATCGAAGTATATAGTCCAGCAAAGTTTCGTTCGGCTTACGCTTCTCTACCACTAAATCACCTATAGTGATGTGGTGCTGAAGCTCCGCCAAATCGCTTGATGAAGAGGTTCTCTAATTCTGAAAATGTCTTCACCGAACCGTTCGGTAATTCCGCATACCAATCAAAGGCGATCCCTGACAGGCTGCTGACAAATTGTCGGAAGAGTAAAGCATCACTTCCGCCGACATTGCAACAACTGGCACGAAAATGTGCAACATGTTACCAAGGGTTTCCGGTTCCGTCAAAGGTCTTGAACAGAGGTGGTACAAAGCCTTTCGGATATTGGACAGCTTCGAATTCTTCGGGGTAAGGTCTACCCGTCCGAATGGATGTCCCGCTCTTTGATTGTGCCAAGGCTTCTGCACTTTGCTTGTTCCACCATGCTCTTGATATCCTTCTCTGGAATCATATTTTGGGTAGAATCTTTCTTTGGCTGATCGTCTCCATTAACGGATGTAATCTCTTTTCCTCCGTCTGTAATATGAATAACTTCTGGAGGCGTTTCTCTTGGGGGCTGAGCCTGACTCTGAAGAGTGGCTAGGACAGCAGCCATCTCTTCCATCCTTTTTGCCAATTGAGAGATTATATCGTCTTTTTCTCGAATTTGTACTCTTAATGCTTCCGGTTCATCTCTTTCCACAATTGCTTGGGAGCACCTTGCGAAGGCGACGATGCTCGTGTTTCAACCATGTTAATTTCTGCATATTCATCATCCATGAATTCTGACGAGTCGACTTCATCTCCGAATTTTTCTTCCCTTTCTCTTGCTAATCACTGAATATCAGTTCTTAGCTTTTCCATAGCATCTTCCAATGGTCTTTTTCGTGTGGTTTCCCAGTTATCATGCGATGGATGTCGGGTTTCCTTCTCATGAGTCACCTTCATTGCGGTAGCGCTTTCTTCGGACTCAAGTCTCCTGACGAGACTTTCCTTCTTAGGTCGCTGTTTTGGTCTTAATTGGCCGGTAGTGGGACGCCATACCATCCTTCTAGCAGCAGAAGGCCTAGGACCGGATGGTCTGTCGGCCGAATCGTTGGAAGGTGGTATCCTCACCGATCCGTAAACCTGAAACAACAACGGGTGGACTAGCCTTTATCTTCTTATTCGGCTTTTCCGCAGGCGATAGCGAGTTCTACTCGTGGCCCAAGATGGGATTTGGCTGGCACCCGTCCTATCCTTCTTAAAATCTCCGATACAGGGCATTTCTCTTTCTTTGCTAACTTCTCCATCACAGTCTGTAGTCGGGCAAATGGTGTAATCCTAGCCCTTTTCTTTCGACTGTCGCTATAATATGTGGGTCGAGGTAATGTGGAAGCAATCCTGCGGACATTTTCCTCGTCAATTGCGGCGACGAGGGGTGGAATCTACTTCCTTCCAAAAGCGGTGTATACTCGAGCAATGGTATGTACTCGGGTAGTAGTGTGTACTCGGGGATTTCTTCTAAGAAAGCGACTTCGGCGGCTACGGCCTTTCCGGCAATCTTCCTACCTCTCGTTTCTTCTCCGAGTCCGTGTTAGGGGTGGAACTCTTGAGCTGGACCCAATTTCAAAATAGAAGGTCTTGCACGGAAATCCGTACCCTCCACGGTAACATGCTCGTTACAAATTTGAACTTCCTTCCCCTTCGGTTTGGCGGAAGCCGGGGTAGGTGCGAGAGACGACTAGACCGGTGGGGGTAGAGATAACGGTCCTCCATGGACGGTAGTATTCCTCTCGGTGGAATCCTTTGCGGGGAGGGAACTCTTGAGCCGACTTAAGGTTGAACTCGATCGAAAGGTCTTTCGGTTTCGGATACTTTGTACGTTAGTGCGAAAAGGGTAACGTCGGTGATCTTGACATTTGTATTCTCGAATCCTTGTCCAAACCGGATGATCCCATTGTCGGGCGGCTCATCCTTGTAAACGACGAAGTCCGATCCATTGGTGAAGGATAAAATCAGCTTTGGGGCTTCCATTTCTGCATGGTAGATTCTAATTGTCAGTCCCAAGTTATGCTTCTTCTCATCAGGACAAAAAGAAAGGAATCGAAAAGAGTCCGAACACATTCCCGTTTATCTTAATGTATTTGTGGTATTAAAAGAAAATTTATTTAGGTAATTGTTTTTTCGAAAAGATTTGTTCATTAAGACGAAGGAATTATTAAAAGAAGGAGAGTTGTAGGAAGGGTAAAGGAATTGATTAGGAACTGGAAAAGGAAGAGAAAGTCTTGTAGAAACTTCTCGACCCGTAAGACTGCTCCTAAACTAATATCTGTGGGAGTCCACCCCACCTCAGAAATGAGGCAAAAGGATCTCGGAACCTCTCTGTTTAGGGGTGTCTAAACAGTGGCTCCTAAATCCGAGAGGATGTTGGCTATACTCGTTCAAGGTAGAAATGAACATAGTATTCCAACGGGAAGAAGGGTAGTTTGATCCACTAAGGACACGGATACACTACCGATTTTTGAAAGCAGAACTATCTGATTAAAAATGGAGAGAGAAATCATTCCCCAGTGGAGTCGCCAGAAATTGTCGGTATATTTTTAGGTTAGGTGTTTTATTTTGAAAAGGGGTCGCCTAACAGAAATTGTCGGTGAATTTTTAATTTTAATTTACATATATATGATTTGGAAAGTAGTATTTTGATTTTAAAAAATAATTTTGAAAATTTTAAGATATGAAATCAAACTGATCTCACATCTCAAATAGTTTATATAAACGAGCACCACACCACAAAACGTGTGTCCCTTCCGAAGAATAGGCACACTGTTTGATGGTGGGTGTCGGCATATTTTTAGGTTAGGTGTTTTATTTTGAAAAGGAGGTCGCCTACAGAAATTGTCGGCGAATTTTTAATATAATTTAAATAAATAATTTGAAAAGTAGTATTTGATTTTGAAACTAATTTTTAAATTTGCAGATTTTAAGATATGAAATCAAACTGATCCTACATCCCGAATAGTTTATATAAACGAGCACCGCACAACGAAACGTGTGTCCATTCCGAAGAATAGGCACACTGTTTGATGGTGGGGCTCGATTAACTAAACTAGAAGGTTTGTGACATCCGTTTGGTCTGCGAAACCATTTTATTTGCCGACAAGTTCCCTCGCTTAATATGAAAACATTAAACGAGGGTTTATATTACACAGGTTCTTAAAATTCCCTATAAGGGCAAGCCCCTATAGTTAATTACATCTTAAGTGACGGGAATCACCTAAGAAAACTCTCGATAATAATCGGTAGTTACGCTTTCAAGAATTTCTAAGTTTAAGTTTTCAAGGGATTGAATTTTGGAATTTCGATAGGGAATGGATCAAATTTGGAACATTTTATTTTGGGAATTCGAAGGAAGAAAGGTAGGAGAAATCACAGATTCGAAGCGAACTTCGGTAATTTCCCGACTATCCTATTGTTTGGCTTGAATTTAGAAAGGCCCTAATGTTTATTTAATGTTTTGATCGTGCCGATTTTAATTAATTAGGACTTATATTCGTATGATGCGATCACACAAATAGCCTTGAAGATGTGAGGGTTTATGTCGTACCGGAAGACTACCTCGGAATCCTAAGACCGGTTAGGGCTTAATTTCAATGCAAATGCCTAACGAAGAGTTGAGCATTTATGTTGCACTAGGCAAACTACCTCGAAGTCCTATGGCTTGGTTGTTTAATTCTATGAATGTTTTCTTGAAGTAGATTCGAGTTTCTGTGATGACGATGGTCATGCTTGCCCACCATGCTCCGAGCTCCTTGTTGTTGCAGAGGTTTAGTTTTAGAAGTCATAAATCAGGAGATGAGAGAAGTGTTTTGGTTTATAG
Source organism: Papilionanthe hookeriana x Papilionanthe teres (assembly GCA_022702705.1). Taxonomy (NCBI): domain Eukaryota; kingdom Viridiplantae; phylum Streptophyta; class Magnoliopsida; order Asparagales; family Orchidaceae; genus Papilionanthe; species Papilionanthe hookeriana x Papilionanthe teres. The sequence goes on along the minus strand of CM040422.1, from coordinate 111,223,671 downwards.
AAGGTCTTAATTTCTAAGTGTTTTTTTATGTTTTAATTAAAACAAATCTTAAAGTTGATTATAACAACACCAGTTAAGATCCCACGGTTCCATCCTTCTGGCATCGTTATTTTTATCGGATTCACTTAGTCCAGATGAATTTGCTAAACTTAACTAAATGAGTTCCACACTTTCATTTACACCGTGGGAAATCCCGTTAGCAACACGTTGGTTACATCATCCGAGGTATTCCCGATCATCCAACAAGACGTTTTAATTTAGTTGTAGTTGTAGTTTTGTTGTTCTGTTTGTGATTAAATTTTGAGTTGTTTTATATTTTGAAATGTTGTGGCGGTGAATTTTATCTTGCGGTGATTTTTAATTTAGTTTTGGTTTCAGTTTTAGGGACTACCCTAAAGGTTTTGGTTTTCATGCAGCAGTTGTTTATCATGCAAGAAAAGTAAGTGCGATGCGATTAAGTAAATTGCGATAAGGTAAATTGCAATAAAATAAAAGCGTACCTGGAGGGTCTTCCGTCATCCCAAGCTGCACTTAAAACATAATTAGAATATTTAAGCATTTAAAGCAAGTTCCTAGGTAAAGCTAGGGAAGGGTTATGGTTTTCTACCAAGTTCCTAATCTTATAGCTAGTCACCTCCTATGACGTCTAGGTTCTTGTGTTTTTGGTTTAAGGACGATTTTCTTCATCAAAGAACAATTAAGTTTAATTGTTCTTATAAACATCCTATCATATCGAGGAAGTGCTTAAGAAAAACCTTAAACATCTTTTCAATATTTCTAGGATTATTTTAAGTCCAAGAGAATTTAATTATACTAGTGAATTAATCATCCAGGAGTTCAAGTTTTGCTATCTTGCTCAGTGAACTAGGACATTTGAATATCCTATGAGTGAAGTAACACTTCATTTAACACTCCGTTTAGGAGTTATTACAACAAGAGCTTTTGAGGGCAAATTAATGTTCAAGTGATTTAATTTAATTTCAATTAATGGGTTTAAGTTTGGAATAATGTTCAAGTTGTTTTAGATTTATTATTTTTTGAATTCTTTATGTCTTAAGTGATGTTATTTTTAATTCAATTTAATTTAATCTAATTTTTAATTTGATTTAATTTGGTTTAGTCTTAATTTTAATTTAATTTATTTAATTTAATTTAATTTTAATTTTAGCTTGATTTTATTTTTATTTTTAATTTAATTTAGTTTAATTTAATATGTTTTAATTTAATTTAATTTAATTTAAACTTTAGTTTAATGTAATTTAATTTAAACTTTAGTTTAATTTAATTTAATTTAAACTTTAATTAAATTTTAATTTAATTTTATTTTAGATTTTATTTTAATTTTATTTTAGATTTTAATTTAATTTAAATTTTAATTTAATTTTATTTTTAATTTTAATTTAATATTTTATTTTTTATGTTTTAAAGATGATTTAATTTTAATTGTTAAAGTATTAATTTAATTGAAATTTTAAAAGGATTTAATTCAAATAATTTAACTTTAATTTAATTTAATGATTAAGTCTTTTAGCATTTCAAATTTTAAATTTGGGTTATCATTTTAATTAGGAATTAAATGCTTTTGAGGTGATTAATTTAGGGATTCTTAAATTAAAGAACAAATCTCTTCCTAATAATATCCCTATTTTCATAATTTCCAATTTTTCATTATTCTTCCAAATTTAATTAATTATTTAATTAAAGTTTTATTTTAATTATTTTCAAATTGTTTAGTAGGTTTCTACCCTTTAATTATTTAAATTTCAATCATCCAAATCAGATTAGGATCCTTCATTTTACTCTTTCATTTTATTAAGCCTAAAGTTTTAATTAAGGGTTAAAATTTTAATTACCATTTTGCCCTTCAAGCTTAATAATTTCATAACTCACTAAATTGAGCTTAAATGAATTTGAAATTTTTATGTGGCTTCACTCACATGTCAATTAAGACATTAGAGGAAAAAATGTGATTTTTCTGTGTTTAATTTATTTATATAATTATTTTTTAGTAGAAAATAGGGATTTCCAAGGAAAATTCAATAAGATGACCAAGAGAATTTTTCTGTCCTTAAGAAAATTATAAGACATTCCTAATGACCAGAGAACCACTTGGACCAAGTTTGGTGATTTTTTGAATTATATTCTTTTTATTATAATTATTTTGAGTTTTGGAGTATTAATTATTTTAAAAATAAAATAAAGGTTGAAAAATAAATTTTATATTTTTCAAAAATCTCTCTGATATCAAGGAAATCAGAGAACTAATTTTTATAATTTTCTGATTTTTATTTGATTTATTAGAATTATTTTAGTGGAAATGCTAGAAAATAAATTTTTTTTTATTTTTTTTTAAATTACCTTAGGGCTTTAAAATTTAATATCTTATCATATAGACTTAAGAAAAATATAGGGTTTGTTCCTAAGTGATTAAAATTCAAAATGTGACATTTTGGTGAATTTTATTATTTTTGTGATTTTTATTATTTTTTAATTATTAAAAATATTAAAATAATGCAAAAAATCAACTTTTTTAGAAAATTGCAATTTTAATTTTCCTAAGTTCCCCTGATATCAGAGAAACTCCAAAACCATTTTTGTGAATTTTTGAAAAGCATTTTGTGAGTTATGAATTTTTAAAGTTTAATTTTGGCTAAATGGCTTAATCAACCCATTTGATAGGGCTAACCAAGTCCAATTGACTTCAAACTTTTATGGTGGGTTCCTCTGATCCTAAAGGTCAGTGGAGAATTGATTTCAAGTCAATTTGATGTATGATTAGCTCTAATTAATTAAAGCTTCATTTTGGGTGTTTAAGCCAATTAGAGTTATTCCAAGTGAATTAACTCAAAACCTATTTTTCGTAGGGTCCTCTGGTCATAAGAAACATCACCAAATTTTCCTAGAATTTATTTCACAACATGCTAATTATTGGAATTAAAATACTCAGAATAGTGACCTAGAATTGAAAAATCAATAACTCTTCATAGGGATGGCCTCTGACCTTGGAAAATTCAGGGAATGTTCCCAAATTCAGAGGCTTCAAAGCCCTATGGTCTCATGCCATGGTGAATTGTATACATGCATGGAGAATTGAAATAGTGCAGATAGTAAATAAATAATTAAAAATAAAATACTTGATGAAATTACATGATTTCTTTTCCACATTATTCTCCTCTGTTCATTGAGCAAGAGGGTATTTTTATTTTATTTTTAGGAGTTTCCTACACAAAGTTATGAATTTTCCAAGTTCTGGGAATTAAATAAATAGAAAAATAGCCTATTTATCTACTTATCCACGCGGCGCCGCGTCAACCTCGGCAGCTCCGAAGCTCCACGCGTCGTCTCCTGATTCGGCGCCACCATCTGACTGGGATGCCACGCGGCCCGCGGTTCATGTCCCGTTGCTCCGTCCGGCGCGATCCTGGCCGTCCGCTCGATACACGCGCAATCCGACGGCTCCTGGTCATCGTCTACGACTGGTGTGAACCTGCGACCGTCAACCTTCTAACCCTAATTTCTCACTCGATTCAAAACGGTTTTTTGTGTTCTTATGCTCTATGGATTCGTCTTGAAGAGACGAACACATCCATACGGTAAACATGCATTGAAATTGATTCAAATTAAATGGAGAATCTCTGTAAGCTCAGAAAGAAGAATGATTCCATACCTTTGCTCAGAGAAGTGATGCTTCAATCTGAGGGTTGTTTCACCTTCGATTGGGTCCAAGCAAGCTCTAGATGAAGTCCCTTGGCCTGGTGAATTCTCCAAGTATGATTTCGACCACAGCTGAATACAAAGCTTGGAGTCTGGAACAGGTGGGTGGCCTGGAGAAGGGGCTTTTGCTGGTAAACTCCTTCTCTTGGTCTGGTGAAGGTGTAGGACCAATCAATTTGGGGATTGGCTCACTGTGGAGAAGTGTCCTGTTTTGGGTGGAATTTGGACTCTGAAATTGAGCTCTGGTATTGGGGATTAGGGCAAATGGGCACTGGAACTCAATTGCTCTAAGTGTGGAGAGTGGTCTGGGACAATTTTGGCAGAGTTTCAGTAGGTTTTTTTTTTAGCACCTCCTCCATGGCCGAGAGTGGTGAGGTTTAAATAGGAGAGGGTGGAGGGCCTCCCAGGGGGGGTTTAAGGCTTGAGATCAGCTGCTTAGGTCAAGGGAAGAACAGCCATGGTGGCCATTGGGCTTGGGGCAACTCAGCATGTGAGAATTCCAAGCTTGGGCTCACATGATGCTCTCGGGTGTGGTGTTTTCCGGCGGCCCAGGTGGCTGGCCGGCAGGCATGGGTCACCCTCAGGGTCAGGAGGCTCAAGGCTTGATGTTTGTGTAGGGAATTGGCAATGGCCATGTGTAAAGTGGCTGGATTGAAATGGAACGGGGAGAGGCTCATTTTGGCTTGGTTTGGGTCAACCCATGGAAATAGGCTTGGTGCACCTCCCCAAGACCTGATTTTGAGCTGAGGGAATCATTTAGGTCAGCTTAGAAGGAATGGTGAAGTCTCCATCCATGGTGAGGTGGCTAAGCATGGTTTAGTGTGTGACATGCTTAAGGTAAAAAAGGGTTAAAAAGGGTTTAAGAAAGAGATCCCCTCTCTTGCCATTAATGGTTTGGTGAGGTGGAAAGTAGATTCCATGGCTCTCATGGCTTCCATGGGGCTCATGCATGGCTTCATGGCTCACCTTTGGCTTGGGGAAGTTTGGTCAATTTCTTGAAAAAGGCTTTAAAAATTTTGGTAATTTAGGGGTGATTTGATGGGATTTGGCATATGGCCTGATTTGGATTTATTTTATCATGGATTTAGACCTTAGGGGATGGTTTTATCAAATGGATGATGATAGAGGATTGTCATGTGGGCTTTGGGCCTTTTGAAATTATTTTTGATGGGCTTTTAGGAAGGCTAAGGGGATGGGCCTTTAGGTTTAAGAATGAATTCATGGATGGGAATTTTGTAGAAGTTTGGGCCAAATAATTGTTGGGTTTGGTTTCGGGATATGTCATGAGTGATTTGAAATGAGTTTGGAGTGATTTGGGTTTGAAAGGGGTTGGATTTGGGCCTCTTTGGTAAATGGGCAAATGTAGGTCAAATTGGGCTAACTTGGGCCAATTTTGGGCTAGGGTTGAAATTGTTGTAAAATTAATGTTGGGAAATGTTTATGGGAGTGTTTCAAAGAGGTTTTGACTTTGGTTGGGTCTTGATTTTGGGGTTTGGGCTTATTTGGGTTAGGTTTGGGTTTAGGTCAAAATTGGGTCTTTTAGCTTTGGGTTGAATTTGAGTGGGGATTGGGTTTAAATTTTGGGCAAATCATGTTAGTGTTTTGTTTTTGGGGATGTTAGGGAAGGTTTAGAAAAGATTTGGGGTTAATTGGAGTTGAATTGGGTGAGTTTGGGCTAAGTTTGGGTCATGGGTCCAAATCGGGCTTTAAGGTCAAAAGTGAAATTGGATTCAAATGTCAATCAAATTGGGCTTGTATTTGGTCTATATTGGTGTTGGGGATGTTGAATTGAAGTTTAGAATTGAATTGGACTAGAATTTGGGTCAATTGGGTAGGTTTGGTTTGACATTGGGTTCACTTTGGGTTAAAATGGGTCAAATTGGGGATTTTGACAAAAGTGGGGTAAATTGACATAACTGGCCCATGGTGTAGTTGGAAAAAATGAAATTGGGAATATTTGGGATTTTCTGGAGTTTTCTGGGAATTTTCTGAATTTTTGGATTTTTTGGCTAAGAGTGGCATTTTGGGTATTTGGAGGGTATTGGGGGGTATTTTTAGAATTTTTGGTATATTTGGCTATGGATTATCAATTTGAGTGATGTGGGAATGTTTGGGATTGGTTTTGAGGATTTTTGGGTGATTTGGAGATTTTGGAAAATTTGGGTAATTTCAAGGGTTTTGGGTAGGCTAGGCGGGTGTAGGGTCCCGGGGGTCAAAAATTGAAAATTTGGAAAATTGAAGATTGGGTAAATGTAAGTGAAATGAAATCATTTTGGTTGAGCCATGAAGCCATATCAAGCCCACATGAGCCATTAAGGGACTCATTTGAGGCATTCACTATGTTGTTCCTAACCCTCTTAGCCGAGGGCTTAGGGGTTAAGGACTATCCATGTGAATCACCTTCATGAGTCAAGAGGTCAAGTTGGGTATGGGTGTGGTTTTAGGAGGTGTGTGAAAGTGTAGTGTATAAGTGTAGTGTGTGTGTAAGTCAGCCCTCACCAGACCAGGCCACCGGGGCGATCTGAGGCCAAAGAGTCCTATAGGAACTCATCCTTTAAACTTCCACATTTGATTTCAACCCTCACAGGTGATTAGGGGTCTACAATCAAGTTTGTGGAGTTTGCGAGGAGTTAAGAAGTGGTTTGAATTTCTAAGTGATGGGTCCCAATTCTAATCCTCTAGGATAGTCAAAGGAAAAGCCTAAGGCTAGATCTTAAGTACTAAAAAGAAGAAGAGAAGACCTCATCAAAAATGAGGTCAACAGTGGGGCTCGATTAAATAAACTAGAAGGTTTGTGACATCCGTTTGGTCTGCGAAACCATTTTATTTGCCGACAAGTTCCCTGCTTAATATGAAAACATTAAACGGGGTTTATATTACCTGGGTTCTTAAAATTCCCTATAAGGGCAAGCCCTCATAGTTAATTACATCTTAAGTGACGGGAATCACCTAAGAAAACTCTCGATAATAATCGGTAGTTCCGCTTTCAAGAATTTCAAAGTTTAAGTTTTCGAGGGATTGAATTTTGGAATTTCAATAGGGAATGGATCAAATTTGGAACATTTTATTTTGGGAATTCGAAGGAAGAAAGGTAGGAGAAATCACAGATTCAAAGCGAACTTCGGTAATTTCCAGACTATCCTATTGTTTGGCTTGAATTTAGGAAGGCCCTAATGTTTATTTAATGTTTTGATCTTGCCGATTTTAATTAATTAGGGCTTATATTCGTATGATGCGATCACACAAATAGCCTCGAAGATGTGAGGGTTTATGTCGTATCAGACGACTACCTCGGAATCCTAAGACCGGTTAGGGCTTAATTTGCAATGCAAATGCCTAACGAAGAGTTGAGGATTCATGTTGCACTAGGCAAACTACCTCGAAATCCTATGGCTTGGTTGTTTAATTCTATGAATGTTTTGCTGAAGTAGATTCAGGTTTTGCTGATGACGATGGTCATGCTGCCCACCATGCTCCGAGCTCCTTGTTGTTGCAGAGGTTTAGTTTTAGAAGTCATAAATCAGGAGATGAGAGAAGTGTTTTGGTTTAGAGAAGGTCTTAATTTCCAAGTGTTTTTTTATGTTTTAATTAAAACAAATCTTAAAGTTGATTATAACAACACCGGTTAAGATCCCACGGTTCCATCCTTCTGGCATCGTTATTTTTATCGGATTCACTTAGTCAGATGAATTTGCTAAACTTAACTAAATGAGTTCCACACTTTCATTTAGACCGTGGGAAATCCCGTTAGCAACACGTAGGTTACATCATCCGAGGTATTCCCGATCATCCAACAAGACGTTTTAATTTAGTTGTAGTTGTAGTTTTGTTGTTCTGTTTGTGATTAAATTTTGAGTTGTTTTATATTTTGAAATGTTGTGGCGGTGAATTTTATCTTGCAGTGATTTTTAATTTAGTTTTGGTTTCGGTTTTAGGGACTACCCTAAAGGTTTTGGTTTTCATGCAACAGTTGTTTATCATGCAAGAAAAGTAAGTGCGATGCGATTAAGTAAATTGCAATAAGGTAAATTGCAATAAAATAAAAGCGTACCTGGAGGGTCTTCCCGTCATCCCAAGCTGCACTTAAAACATAATTAGAATATTTAAGCATTTAAAGCAAGTTCCTAGGTAAAGCTAGGGAAGGGTTATGGTTTTCTACCAAGTTCCTAATCCTATAGCTAGTCACCTCCTATGACGTCTAGGTTCTTGTGTTTTTGGTTTAAGGATGATTTTCTTCATCAAAGAACAATTAAGTTTAATTGTTCTTATAAACATCCTCATATCGAGGAAGTGCTTAAGAAAAATCTTAAACATCTTTTCAATATTTCTAGGATTATTTTAAGTCCAAGAGAATTTAATTATACTAGTGAATTAATCGTCCAGGAGTTCAAGTTTTGCTATCTTGCTCAGTGAACTAGGACATTTGAATATCCTATGAGTGAAGTAACACTTCATTTAACACTCTGTTTAGGAGTTATTACAACAAGAGCTTTTGAGGGCAAATTAATGTTCAAGTGATTTAATTTAATTTCAATTAATGGGTTTAAGTTTGGAATAGTGTTCAAGTTGTTTTAGATTTATTATTTTTTGAATTCTTTATGTCTTAAGTGATGTTATTTTTAATTCAATTTAATTTAATCTAATTTTTAATTTGATTTAATTTGGTTTAGTCTTAATTTTAATTTAATTTATTTAATTTGATTTTATTTTTTATTTTAATTTAATTTAGTTTAATTAATATGTTTTAATTTAATTTAATTTAATTTAATGTGATTTAATTTAATTTAATTTAATTTAATTTAATTTAAACTTTAATTTAATTTAATTTAATTTAAACTTTAATTAAATTTTAATTTAATTTTATTTTAGATTTTAATTCAATTTAAAATTAAATTTTAATTTAATTTTTTTTTTAATTTAATATTTTATTTTTTATGTTTTAAAGATGATTTAATTTTAATTGTTAAAGTATTAATTTAATTGAAATTTTAAAAGGATTTAATTTAAATAATTTAACTTTAATTTAATTTAATGATTAAGTCTTTTAGCATTTCAAATTTTAAATTTGGATTATCATTTTAATTAGGAATTAAATACTTTTGAGGTGATTAATTTAGGGATTCTTAAATTAAAGAACAAATCTCTTCCTAATAATATCCCTATTTTAATAATTCCAATTTTTTATTATTCTTTCAAATTTAATTTATTATTTAATTAAGGTTTTATTTTAATTATTTTTAAATTATTTGGTAGGTTTCTACCCTTTAATTATTTAAATTTCAATCATCCAAATCAGATTAGGATCAAATATTTTACTCTTTCATTTTAATTAAACCTAAAATTTTTAATTAAGGGTTAAAATTTTAATTACCATTTTGCCCTTCAAGCTTATTAATTTCATAACTCACTAAATGGAGCTTAAATGAATTTGAATTTTTTATGTGACTTCGCTCATATGTCAATCAAGACATTAGAGGAGAAAATGTGATTTTTCTGTATTTAATTTATTTATTTAATTATTTTTTTGTAGAAAATAGAGAATTCCAAGGAAAATTCAATAACATGACCAAGGGAAATTTTCTGTCCTTAAAAAAATAATGGAACATTCCTAATGACCAGGGAACCACTTCAACCAATTTTGGTGATTTTTTGAATTATATTCTTTTTATTATAATTATTTTGACTTTTGGAGTATTAATTAATTTAAAAATAAAATAAAGGTTGAAAAATGAATTTTATATTTTTCAAAAATCTCTCTAATATCAAGGAAATCAGAGAACCAATTTTTACAATTTTCTGTTTTTTCTTTGATTTATTAGAATTATTTTAGTGGAAATGCTAGAAAATGCATTTTTTTTTAATTTTAAAATTACCTTAGGGCTTTAAAATTTAATATCTCATCATAGAGACTTAAGAAAAAAATGGGGTTTGTTCCTAAGTGATTAAAATTCAAAATGTGACATTTTGGTGAATTTTATTATTTTTGTGATTTTTATTATTTTTTAATTATTAAAAATATTAAAATAATGCAAAAATTAACTTTTTTAGAAAATTGCAATTTTAATTTTCTTAAATTCCCCAGATATAAGAGAGGCTCCAAAACCAATTTTGTGAATTTTTTAGAAGTATTTTGAAAGTTATGAATTTTTGAAGTTTAATTTTGACTAAATTGCTTAATCAACCCATTTGATAGGGTTAACCAAGTCCAATTGACTTCAAACTTTTATGGTGGGTTCCTCTGATCCTAAACGTCAGTGGAGAATTGATTTCAAGTCAATTTGATGTATGATTAGCTCTAATTAATTAAAGCTCCATTTTGGGTGTTTAAGCCAATTAGGGTTATTCCAAGTGAGTTAACTCAAAACCTATTTTTCCTAGGGTCCTCTGGTTATAAGAAACATCACCAAATTTTTCTCGAATTTATTTCACAACATGCTAATTATTGGAATTAAAATACTCAGAATAGTGACCTAGAATTGAAAAATCAATAACTCTTCATACGGATGGTTTCTAACTTTTGAAAATTCAGGAAATGTTCCCAAATTCAGAGGCTTCAAAAGCCCTATGGTCTCATGCCATGGTGAATTGCATACATGCATGGAGAATTGAAAATGTGCAGAGAGTAAATAAATAATTAAAAATAAAATACTTGATGAAATTATATGATTTCTTTTCCACATTATTCTCCTCTGTTCACTGAGCAAGAGGGTATTTTTATTTTATTTTTCTGATTTTCCTACACAAAGTTATGCATTTTTGAAGTTTAGGGAATTTAATAAATCAAAAAATACCCTAATTTCCTACTTATCCACGCGGCGCCACGCCATCCTCGGCAGCTCCGAAAGACCACGCGTCGTCTTCTGATTCGGCACCGCCATCTGACTCAGCGCTCCAGGGCCCCGCGGTTCACGTACCATCGCGCTGTCCTGCTCGATCCAGACCGTCCGCTCGATACACGCTCGATCCGACGGCTCCCAATCATCGTCTACGACTGGTGTGCACCCGTGACCGTAAACCTTCTAACCCTAATTTCTCACTCGATTCTCAATGGATTTTTGTGTTCTTATGCTCTATGGATTCGTCTTGAAGAGACGAATACATCCATACTGTAAACATGCATTGAAATTGATTCAAATTAAATGGAGAATCTCTGTAAGCTCGGGAAGAAGAATGAGTCCATACCTTTGCTCAGAGAAGTGAAGCTTCAATCCGAGGGTTGTGTCACCTTCGATCGGGTCCAAGCAAGCTCCGGATGAAGTCCCTTGGCCCAGTGAATTTTCCAGGTATGATTTCGACCACGCTCGAATACAAAGCTTGGAGTCCGGAACAGTGGGTGGTCCGGAGAAGGGGCTTTGCTGGTAAACTCCTTCTCTTGGTCCGGTGAAGGTGTAGGACCAATCAATTTGGGGATTGGCTCACTGTGGAGAAGTGTCCTGGTTTTGGGCTTGGATTTCAACTCTGAAATTGAGCTCACAGAGAGGAAATGGCAGGGGGATTTCAGTGGAGATCAAGTTCTCTATGTGTGGGGAGTAGTCTGGAACAATTTTGGCAGAGTTTCCTTAAGGTTTGTTTTAGCACCTCTCATGGCCGAGAGGGGGTGGTGTTTAAATAGGAGAGGGTGGAGGGCTTCCCAGGGGGGTTTAGGGCTTGAGATCAGCTGCTCTATGCAAGAGAAGAACAGCCATGGTGGCCACTTGGACTTAGGGCAGACTCGAGCAAGGGGAATTTCAATGTTGGCTCACATGGGAGCTTTCGGCCATGGTGTTTTCCGGCTACTCCGTTGGTCGGCCGGCCGAGCATGAGTCACCAACTCGACCGAGGAGGTCGGGGCTTGGCAATGGTGAAGTCGATCGGGTTTGGACATTTGTAAAGGAGTTGGATCAAAATGGCATGGGGGCATGGCTATTTTGGCTCTAAATGGGTCAACCCATCCTTTTGGGCTAGGTGCACCACCCAAGGCTTGGTTTAGGTCTGAAGAGAAAGTGATTTGGATCGGCTTGATTAGTGGGGTCAAGTCACAATCCAAGTACAATCGAGATTAAACATGGTTTAGGGGAGACATGGAAATGGTTAATCACCTTAAGGGAATGTGGAAAGGATCTCCTCCTTTTGCCCAATGTGGTAAGGTCACATGTGAACAACTCACATGGCTTCGCATGTGGCTTAAGAATGGCTTCATGGCTTACCTATGGCTTAGGATAAAGCTTGGTCAATTTCATGGAAGTAGAATTTAGGAATTTTGGTATTTTGGTGAAGAATTTTCATGAAGCTTGATTTGGAATGGTTTAATGATGATTTTGAAACTTAGGGGTGATTTTAAATTGAATGTGTGATGAGGGAGAGTGTCATGTAGGCTTTAGATTGATTTGGGCTTTTAAAATTTGGTAAAAGGTGGGCTTTTAGGAAGGTTTAAGGGAGTGGGCTTTTAGGTTAGAAAATGGGATTTTGAATAGAAAAATTTGCAATGGGCCATGCCAAATAAATGTTGAGTTTTTTCTAAGGATGTGTCATGATTTATTTGAAACAAGTTTGGAGTGATTTGGGTTTGAATTGGGTTGGATTTGGGCTTCTTTGGTAAAGGGGTTAATGTAGGTCAAATTGGGCTAACTTGGGCCAATGTTGGGCTAGGGTTGAAATTGTTGTAAAATTAATGTTGGAAAATGTTTATGGGAGTGTTTCAAAGAGGTTTTGACTTTGGTTGGGTTTTGATTTTGGGGTTTGGGCTTATTTGGATTAGGTTTGGGTTTAGGTCAAAATTGGATCATTTAGCTTTGGGTCGAATTTGAGTGGGGTTTGGGTCTAAATTTTGAGCAAATCATGTTAGTGTTTTGTTTGTGGGGATGTTAGGGAAGGTTTAGAAAAGATTTGGGGTTAATTGGAGTTGAATTGGGTGAGTTTGAGTTAAGTTTGGGTCATGGGTCCAAATTGGGCTTTAAGGTCAAAAGTGAAACTGGGTTCAAATGTCAATCAAATTGGGCTTGGATTTGGTCTATATTGGTGTTGGGGATGTTGAATTTAGGTTTAGAATTGAATTGGACCAGAATTTAGGTCAATTGGGTAGGTTTGGTTTGACATTGGGTTCACTTTGGGTTAAAAATGGGTCAAATTGGGGATTTTGACAAAAGTGGGGTAAATTGATAAAATTGGCCTATAGTGTAGTTGGTCAAAATAAAATTGGGAATATTTGGGATTTTCTGGAATTTTCTGGGAATTTTATGAATTTTTGGATTTTTGGGTCAAGAGTGGCATTTTGGGTATTTGGAGGGTATTGGAAGGTATTTTTGGTATTTTTTGTATTTTTGGCTATGAATGATCAATTTGAGTGATGTGGGAATGTTTGGGATTGGTCTTGAGGATTTTTGGGTGATTTGGAGATTTTGGAAAATTTGGGTAATTTCAAGGGTTTTGGGTAGGCTAGGCGGGTGTAGGGTCCCAGGGTCAAAAATTAAAAATTTGGAAAATTGAAGATTGGGTAAATGTAAGTGGAATGAAATCATTTTGGTTGAGCCATGAAGCCATATCAAGCCTATATGAGCCATGAAGGGACTCATTTGAGGCATTCACTATGTTGTTCCTAACCCTCTTAGCCAAGGGCTTAGGGGTTAAGGACCATCCATGTGAATCACCTTCATGAGTCAGGAGGTCAAGTTGGTTATAGGTGTGGTTTTAGGAGGTGTGTGAAAGTGTGATGTATAAGTATAGTGTGAGTGTAAGTCAGCCCCTTCACTGCACCGGGCCACCTGTAGGCGATCCTAAGGCCAAAGAGTCCCATAGGAACTCATCCTTTAAACTTCCACATTTGATTTCAACCCTCTAGGTGATTAGGGGTATACAATCAAGTTTGTGGAGTTTGCAGGGAGTTAAGAAGTGGTTTGAATTTCTAAGTGGTGGGTCCCGATTCTAATCCTCTAGGATAGTCAAAGGAAAAGCTTAAGGCTAGATCCTAAGTACTAAAAAGAAGGAGAGAAGACCTCATCAAAAATGAGGTCAACACACCCTGGTTTGATTCATGCACTCTGCCAATTATCTGGGGTAGAGGCAAGAGATGATGAGGAATGGTGGAGCCTATGAAACCCATTACTCCGACTAATATTAAGACTTATGAATCCCATGAAGGATGGAGATCTGAGACTAAGAGCTATGTACCTTCTTCGAGTAGAGATATTCCCTCTACCAGTTATAACCCTCCTCCCTATAGTACTCCTACCCTTCATGATTTGATGAATGAGATGACTCTACAGCGGAAGAGCTTTGGAAAGATTGAGGAAAAAATGGAGCATATTGATCAGAGAATTGGAGGATTAGAGCGAAGGCATGATTATGACAGTGAGTATCTCCAGAGACATTCGGAGTTTAAGATAGCTTATTATGATGCTAAGAATCGTTACCGGAGAGGAGAGCTTGATGTTATATTTTTTGAATGCCCCCGCTACAGTCATTACCAGCCTAATCCACCCACTGATCAAGGAAACAACGATATAGTTTGGGACTTTGATGCGGAAGATTAGATTCTATGTTATTTGTTTAGTTATTTGACTTTGATGTTATGATTGATTGTATGTTTTTCTTAAAAATTTAGTATTAATCTTTAGTTTATGAACTTGATTATGATGTGGTGTAGATCTTTTTAAACATTGTTGTTAAAGTTATATAGTTTTTAAATTTTTAATGTCTTCAGGCTGCTATTGTAATCTTGGATTGAATTAGTAAATGTATGTGGATGTAGTGTAATATTTTAGTATTAAATGTGGTAGTTTTGTGTTAAACTTCTTTACCCATCACTTTCTTTAATATTATATGTGTAGAAAAATACTAACAGTACATGTTAATTAAGTAATGGAAAAAGCCTGCAGAACTTCAAAAAAAAGCAATACCTAAAGCTCGAAGGTATTATTTAAAAATTACAATTTATTTCCTTTTCACCCTATATAGATAGAAAAATTTAAGTTTGGGGGAGGGAAAAAACACAAATTTAATTATTAAATTGTTCTCAATTTATATTTTCAAAAATTATTATAGAATGATTTTCTGTAGTAATTTTAATTCAGTAAACTAGAATTAATTTATTTAATTATTATAGAAAGTTAAGAGAAATACTTTTAATGATTAACTAATTTTATAGATTAAGAAATTTAGTTTAGAAGGATAAGAATATAGTTAACTATTTACAGTAAGGAAAAGTATATTTTTAAATATGAAATTCTTGAGTATTTAGTTGACAAAGAAAAGATTGAAACCCAATGAAGTAAAAGCTTTGAAATACATATAAGAGAAGTAAATGTTTCCAGTTTCAAATTTAGGAAGAAGAAAATGAAGTTCAAAATTATTAATAGGCTAACCAAAAATAGTGATCCTCACTTAAAAAAAAAGTAAAGAAAAATGGATTGAAAAATTAATCCAGAAAGAAAAGAAAAAGAATATATATATATATATATATATATAAAGTGAGGAGAAGCTTGAGAAGATGCCTTATCAAAAATTGGCTTCATTTTAATCAACCTAAAGGGTAAACTTCAATTACATTTCTGAACTTATATATATGAATTAGTATTTTACTAAGTAGTGCTTTCATGAAATTCTTATCATCTAAATATCTTAAGTAATTTAATATTGAAATGTATAGTCATTCTTGAAATAAATAGAAGACTAGAAATCTTAAACTTGATAACTAAATAGCCTTACATCTATAGAATTAGTTTAATTATTTTAAAAATATTTCTATTAAACTTTACTATAGTATTTATTTAAATCTAATTCATAGTATTTCTGAATTAAAAGTTTTATTAGAAATAATCATTATTTTTATTTAGTATTAAAATTACTTGAGGACAAGTAATAGTTAAGTTTGGGGGAATTTGATTACTAGAAAATGTATTAAGAAATTTATACCAATTTTATATGAAATTACACTTTAAAGAAAGGTATTTTCTGTGTTTTATTGCAAGAATGAAGAATTATAAGTACTGAAAGCAAAAAGCACGAAAAGAAGCGAATTTGGAGCAAAAAGGACTGAAATAGATGAAAAGTGAACTGTCCCGCCGACGGCGAGGAAAAGGCCGCCGACGGTGAGTTTTTCCCGAAAGTTTTGAATACAGTTGAAAAAAGCCAAAATACATTGAATCTGGACGCTTTTTGAAGAGGTGCTTAAGCAACGTTTGGAGATTTGACTCCTTCTATAAATAGAGACGAATTTTAGTCAGTTGTGTGTCATTCTAGAGTCTTTTAGTTTCTATATAGAGTCTTTCTAGTGTGTTTAACTGTGTTAAGCGTCTTGGTGAGTTTAATTAAGTGTGTTGTACTGGAAGGAAGAGTCAAATGAACTTCAAGGAGTCTGCTTGGGGAGAAGAATTGAGATAAGTATATTTATTTATTGTTTGTTAACTTTAATGAAATCCATGCTTTGTGTTATTTTTCCCATGCTTTCTGAGTAGTTTCCTTAGTCTTTTTCCTTGTTGTTGAGATTATGTGAAGTGATGAATCAAAGTAACTGTGTCTAAAATTATATAGAAATTGTGATAATCTTTTACTTAAAACTTAATTCACTTTCAATCTGGCCAATTGATTTGTTAACATATGTTGAATTATCAACTATAGTAAAGATTACATCCAAGATTCAGGGAAGTCAAAAGCCTTGGAAGGAGGGTGCAAATAAATAGGTAAATATTAACTATCGGGCGTAGAATTGGAAATTTTAGTGTGACAGACGGTCTTGTTGTTTGAGAGCTGAAGTGTAGATGTTAGCCCTCAGGCGAGGGGAACGTGGGAGCTCTGAAGTGGCAGTCGGTATCCTCCCAGCCTAGCCGCAGAGTCAGTAATCAAACATAGGACTAGTCAATGTTCTTTGCACCTAGACCAAAGGGTAAAGAATATGAATGCTCCTATTTGGCACAATACAAACTCTAAACTAATTTTTCATCATTCACTTAATTCTCTCAACAAGGAGAAAGATGCTTTTCTAATTTAGAATCTTACATTTAAACCTTTTTGAGCAATAGTTTTAGTATAAGTGTTCTTAATTTATGTATACTAATTTAGTAAGTAAGTCTACTTTAATTTGTCTTTGAAATTCTCTAACTTCCCTGTGGGATCGATATCTAGGACTCCATTAGAGCCCTATATTACTTGATAACGATATGTATACTTGCGTAGTATCCACATTATAAAACATAATTTTCATAAAAGAATAATCAGTGCAAATACATATATTTAGTGCGGGATCAAGTTTTTGGTGCCGTTGCTAATTTTCTTATCATAGTTGTAAGTATAAATATCGAAAAGTAGATCAATAATCAATAGGTAAGTCCTATTCATTGTGTTCCGAAGAAAGGAGGAGTAATTGTCACTGTTAATGATAAAAATGAATTAATCCTTACAAGACAAGTTACTCGATGGCGAATTTGCATCGATTATCGAAAATTAAACAATGCCACTATAAAGATCATTTTCCTTTACCTTTCTCGGATCAGATGCTAGGTAAATTAGTTGGACACTCATATTTCTATTTTTTGGATGGAATTCTGGATATCATCAATTGCGCGTTGCTCCTGAGGACTAAGAGAAAACAACATTTACAAATCCTTATGGAACATTTGCCTTTAGAAGAATGTCTTTCGGTTTATGTAATGCATCTGCAACTTTTTCAGAGATGTATAATGTCAATATTTTGTGATCTAATTGAAAAAAAGAATTGAAGTATTTATGGACGATTTTTCAGTATTTGGAACTTCTTTTGAGTCTTGCTTGGAAAATATAACAAAAGTTCTGAAAAGATGTGAAGAAACAAATTTGGTTCTAAACTGGGAAAATGACAGTTTATGGTCACAGAAGAAATTGTACTTGGACATAAAATTTCACAAAAAGGGATGGAAGTTAATCAGAAAAAAGTAAAAAGTATTGTTGAACTTAAACCACCTACTATTGTTACTGATGTGAGAAGTTTTCTGGGTCATGCTGGATTTTATAGAAGATAAATAAAGGATTTTTCTAAGATTGCTTAACCTCTTTGTCATTTATTAGAAAAAAGAAGCTAAGTTTAAATTTAATGAAGATTGTTTGAATGCTTTCAATATTCTAAAAGAGAAATTAATCACTGCACCTGTCATTGTTACACCTAATTGGAATAAACCTTTTGAATTAATGTGTAATGCAAGTGATTATGCAATTAGAGCTGTATTGGGACAAAAATATGAGAAAACTTTCAAAGTTATATATTATGCTTGCAAAACTCTTAATAGAACTCAAATAAATTACACTACTACTGAGAAAGATCTCTTAGCAATAGTATATGTCTTTGATAAATTTAGACCTTATCTTCTTGGGACCAAATGTATCATACATATTGAACATTCCGCTATTAAGTATTTAATGTCTAAAAAGGATGCTAAACCTAGATTGATAAGATGAGTTCTACTTTTACAAGAATTTGATTTTCAAATTGTGGACAGAAAAGGAGCTGACAACCAAATTGCTAATCATTTATCAAGAATTAAAAAAAATAGAAGATTACTGAAGAAAATATAAACGAGAAATTCCCCGATGAACAATTATATGTTATTCAAGGATTACAAACGCCTTGGTATGCAGATATAGTTAACTATTTGGTTAGCAATATTTTACTGTATGGATTGAATAGCAAATATATTAAGAAATTCAAGAATGATTCTAAATCATATATTTGGGAAGATCCTCATTTATTTAAACTAGGCAGAAATTTTGTGATTCGAAAATGTGTACCTTATGAAGAAACTTTTGCAATTATTCAAAAATGTCACAATTCTGAATTTAGAGGACACTTTGGAGTGGATAAAACTGCATTTAAAATTTTAAATTCTGAATTTTATTGGCCTACAATATTCAAAGATGTTGAACATTATGTGAAAACTTGTGATCGATGTCAAAGAATGGGGAATATATCCAAAAAAGATGAAATGCCTATAAGTTATATATTAAAAATTGAGATTTTTGATGTATGAGGTTTATACTTTATGGGACCTTTTATACCATCATCTGGAAAGATTTATATTTTATTAGTAGTTGACTATGTTTCAAAGTGGATTGAAGCTGTAGCTTTACCAAACTGTGATTCCAAAAGTGTTTCGAAATTTTTTAAAAAAATGATTTTTACAGGATTTGGAATGCCAAAGGTAATTATCACAGATGGGGGAAGTCATTTCAAAAATGTGAGAATTTAATCATTACTGGAAAAATTCAGAATTAAACATAGAATTGCAACTGCTTATCACCCACAAGTGGAATGGCTGAAGTATCAAACAGAGAAATTAAAAGAATATTAGAGAAGACTGTTAATCCTAAAAGAACTGATTGGGTTGATAGACTTGATTCTGCATTATGGGCTTATTGAACAGTGTTGACCTCATTTTTGATGAGGTCTTCTCTTCTTCTCTTTAGTACTTAGGATCTAGCCTTAGGTTTTTCCTTTGACTATCTTAGAGGACTAGAATTGGGACCCACCTTTTAGAAATTCAAACCACTTCTTAACTCCCTGCAAACTCCACAAACTTGACTATAGACCCCTAATCACCTAGAGGGTTGAAATCAAATGTGGAAGTTTAAAGGATGAGTTCTATAGGACTCTTTGGCCTTAGGATCGCCACAGGTGGCACAGTGCAGTAAAGGGCTGACTTACACATACACTACACCTATGCACTACACTTTCACACACCTCCTAAAAACACACCCATACCTGACTTGACTTCTGACTCATGTAGGTGATTCACATGGATGGTCCTTAACCCACAAGCCCTTGGTAAGAGGGTTAGGAACAACATGGTAAATGCCTCAAATGAGTCCCTTCATGGCTCATGTGGGCTTGATATGGCTTCATGGCTCAACAAAAATGATTTCATTCCACTTACATCCACCCGATCTTCAATTTTCCAAATTTTCAATTTTTGACCCCCGGGACCCTACACCCACCAACTCTACCAAATGCCCTTGAAACTACCCAAATTTCTCAAAAAAATTTCCAAATTACCCAAAATTCTCCAAAATCAATCCCAAACATTCCCACATCACTCAAACTGATCATCCATATCCAAAAATATCAAAAATCCCAAAATACCCCCCAATACCTTCCAAATACCCAAAATACCCCTTTTGACCCAAAAATCCAAAAATTCAGAAAATTCCCAGAAAATTTCAGAAAATCCCAAATATTCCCAATTTCATTTTGTTCAACTACACCATGGGACAATTTTGTCAATTTACCCCACTTTTGTCAAAATCCCCAATTTGACCCATTTTAACCCAAAGTAAACCCAATGTCAAACCAAATCTACCCAATTGACCCCAATTCTGGTCCAATTCAATTCTAAACTTCAATTCAACATCCCCAACACCAATCTAGACCAAATACAAGCCCAATTTGATTGACATTTGAATCGATTTCACTTTTGGCCTTAAAGCCCGATTTGGACCTATGACCCGAACCTAACCCAAACTCACCCATTTCAACTCCAATTAACCCCAAATCTTTTCTAAACCTTCCTTGACATCCCCATGAACAAAACACTAACATGATTTGCCCAAAACTTTGATCCAAACCCCACTCAAATTCAACCCGAAATCAAAAAGCCCAATTTTGACCTAAACCCGAACCTAGCCCAGAATGAGCCCAAATCCCAAAATCAAAACCCAACCAAAGCCAAAACCTCTTTGAAACACTCCCATAAACATTTCCCAACATTAATTTCACATCAACTTCAACTCTAGCCCAACTTTGGCCCATGGTAGCCCATTTTGGCCCACTTTAGCCTCTTTACCAAAAAGCCATATCCAACCCAATTCAAACCCAAATCACACCAAATTGACTCCAAACCACTCATGACACATCCTTAAACTAAACCCAACATTTATTTGGCATGGCCCTTTGCAAAATTTTCATCTAAAAGCCCACTTCTAAAGGACATTCAAAAGCCGCATTCCAAACCAAACTCAAAAGCCCAAGCCATCCTAAAGCCCGCATTACAATCTCATCTCATCCTCACTTAATTAAAATCATCCCTAAGTCCTAAATCAGCAATCAAATCTTTCTAAACAAAGCCATATGACAAACCATCCAAATTTTACACCAAATGTCCAAAATTCTTAAAACCCATTTTCATGAAATTGACTAAACTTTTCCACTAAGCCACATGGAGCCATGCATGAGCCATTCACAAGCCATAGGAAGCCATGAAAGTTTGGCATGTGATCAAGCCATTAATGGTAAAAGGAGGGGCTCCTTTTCTAACCTTTCATTAAGCCTTTTTTACCTTAAGCATGTCACACTCTAAACCATGCTTTGCCACCTAATCCTTGATGGAGACTCCACCATTCTCTCTTGGGCTGACCCAACTCGATCCTCTCGGCCCAAAATCGAGGCCATGGGGAGGTGCACCCAACCCAAACCAATGGGTTGACCAAATTGAAGCCAAAATGACCTCTTCCCCATTCCATTTTAATTCAACCACTTTACACATGGCAGTGCACGATTGATTGCACAAACCTCTAACACCGACCCACCTGGACACGAGGGTGACCCTTGCCTGCCGGCCAGCCACCCCAGTCGCCGGAAAACACCATGGCCGAAACCTTGGGAGGAGCCAAACTTTAGAATTCTCCCTTGCTGAGCTGCCCCATGCCTAGTGGTCACCATGGCTGTTCTTCTCCTCACCGGAGCAGCTGATCCCAAGCCACTAACTCCCCACAGGGAGGCCCTCCGGCCATGCCTATTTAAACACCACCCCCTCACGGCCATGAGAGGAGAGTTGCACAAACCTTGCCAAAACTGCTGCCAAAATTGTTCCGGACCCCTCCTCCTACACGAGCACTTGATCCCCGGTGAGATCCCCTGCCATTTCCTCTCTGTGAGCTCGATTTCGAAGTTGAAATCCAAGCTCGAAACCGGGACACTTCCCCGCGAGTGAACCAATCCCCAAATCGATTGGTCCTACACCTTCACCGGACCGAGGGAAGGTGTCCACCGGCAAAAGCCCCATCTCGAGGCCACCCGGTTGCTCCGGACTCCAAGCTTTGTGATCGAGTCGTGGTCGAAGTTCAACCTAGACAATTCACCGAGACCGGGAGACTTCATGCGGAGCTTGCCGGGATCCGATCGAAGGTGCAACAACTCTCGGATCGAAGCTTCACTTCTGCGAGCAAAGGTATGAGCTAATTCTTCATCCCGAGCTTCGGAGATTCTCCATTTCAAATGCCTTAATTTCGATGCATGTTTACCGTATGGATGTGTTCGTCTCTTCGAGACGAATCCATAGAGCATAAGAACACGAAAATCCATTGAGAATCGAGTGAGTTCTTAGGGTTAGAGTGTGGACGGTCACGGGATCGCACCGGTCATGGACGATGAACGGATGCCGATCCATTTAATACACGCGCGGACGGACGGCTCGGATGGCGTTGGACCGGGAGACGGTACGAGAACCGCGGGGCCCGGGTTGCCGACTCGGATGGCGGCGTCGAATGGGAGCGCGCCACGCGGCGTTTCGGAGGCTGCCGAGGTTGACGCGGCGCCGCGTGGATAAGTAGATAAATAGGGTATTTTCCTATTTATTTAATTCCCTAAACTTGGAAAATTCATATCTCTGTGTAGAAAAATCATAAAAATAAAATAAAAATACCCCCTTGCTCAGTGAACAGAGGAGAATAATGTGGAAAAGAAATTAATTAATTTTGTTCAGTATTTTATTTTTAATTAATTATTTACTCCTGCATTGTTTTAATTCTCCATGCATGTATACAATTCACCATGGCATGAGACCATAGGGCTTTTGAAGCCTCCGAACTTAGGGACATTCCCTGAATTTTCCAAGGTCGGAGGCCATCTCTGTGAAAAGTTATTGATTTTTCAAATGCATGTTGCTGTTTTAAGTATTTTAATTTCAAAAATTAGCATGTTGTGAAATAAATTCTAGGAAAATTTGGTGATGTTCCTTATGACCAGAGAACCCTAGGAAAAATAGGATTTGAGTTAATTCACTTAGATTAACCCTAATTGGCTTAAACACTCAAAATAGGTCTCTAATTAATTAGAGTTAACCATAGATCAAATTGACTTGAAATCAATTCTCCACTGACCTTTAGGATCAGAGGAACCCACCATAAAAATTTGAGGTCAATTGGACTTGGTTAGCCCTATTAATTGGGTTGATTAAGCCACTTAGCCATTTTAAACTTTAAAAATTCATAACTTTCAAAATATCTTTCAAAAATTCACCAAATTGGTTTTGGAGTCTCTCTGATATCAGGGGAGTTCAGGAAAATTAAAATTTCAATTTTCTAAAAAAGTTGATTTTTAATATTATTTTAATATTTTTAATAATTAAAAAATAATAAAAATCACAAAAATAATAAAATTCACCAAAATGTCATATTTTGAATTTTAACCACTTAGGAACAAGTCCCATATTTTTCCTAGGTCTATTTAGTGAGATATTAATTTTTAAAGCTCAAGGGTAATTTTAAAATTAAAAAATGTATTTTCTAGCATTTTCACCAAAATAATTATAATAAATTAAAGAAAAATCAGAAAATTGTAAAGTTTGGTTCTCTGGAATCCTTGATATCAGAGAGAATTTTAAAAATTATAAAATTTATTTTTCAACATTTATTTTATTTTTAAATTAATTAATACTCCAGAACTTAAAATAATTCTAATAAATAAAATATAATTCAAAAAATTACAAAATTTGGTCCAAGTGGTCCTCTGGTCATTAGGAATGTCCCCTAATTTTCTTAAGGACAGAAACTTTCCCTTGGTCATATTATTGAATTTTCCTTGGAAATTCCTATTTTCTACAAAAAATAATTATATAAATAAATTAAATACAGAAAAATCACATTTTCTCCTCTCATGTCTTCATTGACACATAAGTGAAGTCACATAAAAATTTCAAGTTCATTTGAGTTCAATTTAGTGAGTTATGAAATTATTAGGCTTAAAGGGCAAAATGGTAATTAAAATTTTAACCCTTAATTAAAACTTTAGGTTTAATAAAAAAATTAACAAGTAAAATATTTGATCCTAATCTGATTTGGATGATTGAAATTTAATAATTGAAGGGTAGAAACCCATTAAGCAATTTAAAATGCTTAAACTTTAATTAAATAATTAATTGAATTTGGAGGAATAATAAAATTGGAATTATTAAAATAGGGATATTATTAGGGAGAGATTTATTCTTTAATTTAAAAATCCCTAAATTAATCATCTCATTAATACTCAACTCTTAATTAAAATGATGACTCGAATTTAAAATATTAAAAGACTTAATCATTAAATAAAAATTAAATCATTAAACTCTTTCAAAAATTTTCAATTAAATTAAATTAAATTAAGATTAAAAGTTAAATTAAATTAAATTAAAATTAAATTAAATTAAATAAACAAATTAAATTAAATTAAATGAATTAAATACATTAAATTAAATAAATAAAATTAAATTAAATTAAGTTAAATAAAATTAAATAAATAAATTAAATTAAATTAAATTAAATTAAAATTAAATTAAATTAAATTAAAATTAAACTAAATTAAATTAAGAAATTAAATCAAATAAATTAAATTGAATTAAATTAAATCAAATCAAATTAAATTAAAATAATTTAAATTAAAATAAATTAAATTAAATTAAATTAAGTTGAATTAAATAACCTCACTTAAGACATGAAGAAATAAATCTAAGATAACTTGAACACTATTCCAAACTTAAATCATTAATTTGAACTTAAATTTGAATCACAAATCATTAAGAATCATTTTGCCCTTAGGAGCTTTAGTTATCATAACTCCTAAATAGAACATTAAAATGTTACTTCACTTATAGGACATTCAAATGTCCTAGTTCACTGAGCAAGTTAACAAAACTTGAAAACCTCGGACGATCGATTCATTTACACAATTAAGTTCATTTGGACTTGAAACAATCCTAGAAATATTGAAAAGATGTTTAAGATTCTTCTTAAGCACTTACTCGATATGATAGGATATTCTGAAGAACGATTGAACTTAATTGTTCTTTGATGAAGAAAATCGTCTTCAAACTAAAAACACGAAGAACACTAGACGTCATAGGAAATGACTAGCTATAAGATTAGGAACTTGGTAGAAAACCATAAACCTTTCCCTTAGCTTTACCTAGGAATTTGCTTAAATATTCTAGCTGTGTTTTAAGTGCGGCTTGGGATGACGGGAAGACCCTCCGGGATACGCTTTTATTTTATTGCAATTTATTTAATCGCATCGCACTTTATTTTTCTTGCATGATAAACAACGAGTTGCATGAAAACCTACACCTTTAGGACAGAAACCAAAGCCGAAACCCAAAATTAAAATAAAAGACACTACAAGATAAAATTCACCTCACGACATTTCAAAATATAAAACAACTCAAAATTTAATCACAAACAGAACACAAAACTACAACTATAACTAAATTAAAACGTCTCGTTGAATGATCGGGAATACCTCGGATGATGTAACCCACGTGTTGCTAACGGGATTTCCCACGATCTAAATGAAAATGTGGAACTCATTTAGTTGAGTTTAGCAAGTTCATCCGGACTAAGTGAATTCGATGAAAATAACGGTGCGGGATGACGGAACCGTGGGATCTTAATCGGTTCCGTTTAATCGACTTTAAGATCTGTTTTAATTAAAACACAAAAAACACTTGGAAATTAAGACTTCTCTAAACCAAGACACTTCTCTCATCTCTTGATTTATGATTTCTAAAACTAAACCTCTGCAACAACAAGGAGCTCGGAGCATGGTGGGCGGCACGGCCATCGTCGTCGGCAAAACTTGAACCTACTTCAGCAAAACTTTCTTAGAATTAAATAACAAAGCCATAGGACTTCGAGGTAGTTTGCACTAGTGCAACATAAATCCTCGACTCTTCGTTAGGCATTTGCATTGCAAATTAAGCCCTAGCAGGTCTTAGGATTCCAAGGTAGTCGTCGATACGACATAAACCCTCATATCTTCTAGGCAATTTGTATGATTCTATCATATAAATATAAGCCCTAACTAATTAAAATTGGCGAAGATTAAAACATTAAATGAACATTAGGACTTTCCTAAATCCAAGCTAAACAATAGGATAGTCGGGAAATTACCGAAGTTCGCTTCGAATCCGTAATTTCTCCTACTTTTCTTCCTTTGAATTTCCAAAATAAAATGTTCCAAATTTGATCCATTCCCTATTGAAATTTCCAAAATTCGATCCTTTTGAAAACTTAAACTTTGAAATTCTTGAGAGCGAGAATTATTGATTATTATCGAGAGTTTTCTTAGGTGATTCCCATCACTTAAGATGTAATTAACTATAGGGGCTTGCCCTTATAGGGAACTTTAAGAACCCGAGGTAATATAAACCACTGTTTAATAGTTTCATATTAAGCGGGGAATTTGTCGGCTTATAAAATTGGTTCGCGGACCGAACGGATGTCACAAACCTTTCTAGTTTATTTAATCGAGCCCCATTATCAAGCAGTGTGTCTATTCTTCGGGATAGATACACGGTTTGTGGTGCGGTGCTCGTTTATATAAACTATTCGGGATGTGAGATCAGTTTAATTTCATATCTTAAAATTTTCAAATTTAAAATTATTTTCAAAATCAAATACTACTTTTCAAATTATTTATTTAAGTTAAATTAAAAATTCGCCGACAACTTCTGTAGGCGACCCCTTTTCAAAATAAAACACATAACCTAAAAAATACGCGCGACATATTTACGGCGACTCCGTCGGGGACAGTTCCTCTCTCCATTTTAATCGAAATAGTTACGCTTTCAAAAATCGGTAGTGTATCCATGTCCCTAATGGATCAAACTACCCTTCTTTCAGTTGGAATACTGTGTTCATTTCTACCTTGAACAAGTATAACCAACATTCTCTCGGATTTAGGAGCACTTGTTTAGACACCCACTAGACAGAGAGGTTCGAGATCCTTTTACCTCATTTACGAGGTGGGGTGGACCCCGATAGGTGTTAGTTTAGGAGTGATCCTTCGGGTCGAGAAGTCTTGCTTAAGACTCTCTTTTCCCTTCCAACTCCGATTCGGATTCCTTACCTTCTCTACACTCTTGAACACTCCGTTCTAAATAAACAAAACCCTTTAATAAGTGATTCCTTTTTATAAATACATGAACATGAATGAGTTCGGACTCTTTTCGATTCCTTTCTTTTCGTCCTAAAGAAAGAAGCATAACTTGGGACTGACAACAGAATCTACCTGCAGAAATGGAAGCCCCGAAGCGATTTTCTCTTTCACCGATGGATGGACCTCGGCATGCATAAGGATGAGTTGCCGACAATGGAATCATCCGATTTGGACGAGGATTTGAAAACACGAACGTCGAAATCACCGACGTCTCCCTCTTTGCATTAATGAACAAGGTACACGAAGGCTGAAGAGCCGTCGCTTGAGTTCAACCTTAGGTCGACCCAAGAATTCCCTCCTCTGCAAAGGATCCCGACTAAGAGGAATGCTCGTTGTCCACGGGAGGACCTGTTCTTTCTACCCCATCTGGTCTAGTTGTTTCGCACCTACCCCGACTTTTGCCGAATCTAAGGGAAAGAAATCCGAGATTATGATGGACTCGTTACCGTGGAGGGTACGGATCTTCTGTGAGACCTTCGTTTTCGAGATCGGGTCCGAGTTCGAGGATTCCGTCACTAACAAAGACCCGGAGAAGAAACGAGAAATAGAAGGATCGCTATAGAAGCCGAGCTGCTGAAATTGCTTTCTAGAAGAAATTCCGGAAGCTGCCAGGAATATACACCGTTGCTGAATACATACCACTTTGTTGGGAGGAAGCGGGTTTCATCCCCTCTCCGTCGCGAGAAGATGAAGAAAACATTCGCAAAATTGCTTGCCACATTACCACGACCCGCATATTACAACGATAGCCGCGAAAAGAACTAGAACTACGCCGTTTGCTCATTGCAAACTTTGGTAGAAAAGTTAGCGAAGAAGGAAAATTGCCCGTATCGAAATTCTACGAAGGATAGGGCGGGTGCCGGTCGAATCCGTCTTGGGCCCCGAGTAGAACCCGCCATCATGACGGAAAAGCCGAGTAAAAGGATGAAGGCTAGTTCGCACGTTGTCGTCTCGGGATTACAGTTAGGGAGGATACCACCTTCCGGCATTTGGTCGACGGACCATCGCGGTCCTAGACCTTCGCTGCCGGAAGGATGGTATGGCGTCCCATCTTCGGGCGGTTGAGATTGAAACAACAACCCGAGAAAGAAAGTCTCGCCGGGAGACTTGAATGCGAAGAAAGTGCTACCGCGATGAAGGGGACTCGTGAGAAGGGAACCCGGCGGCTATCGCACGACAACCACGAAGACACACGAAGCCCCGCTAGAAGATGCCATGGAAAAGTTGAGAACCGATATCCGACGGTTGGCAAAAGAAAGAGAAGAAAAGTTCGGAGATGAGATTGATTCATCGGAATTTATGGACGACGAATACGCGAGGAAATCAACATGGTTGAGACACGAGCTTCATCGGCTTCGCAAGGTGCTCCTGCGGCCGCGAAGAGAGGAGCCGGGCGGTGAGAAGACGGCTTCAAGAGAAAGACGACACGATCGCTCGAATGGCGAAAAGGATGGAAGAGATGGCCGTAGCTGCGGCCGCTCTCCGAGTCGAGTACGACCACAAAGGAAACACCCCGAGAGGTCATTCACATTGTAGACGGAGGAAAGGAGATTACGTCCGTCGATGGGGATGATCGGTGAAAAAAGGATACAACACAAAGTATGATTCTCGAAAAGGATATCGAGAACTTGGTGGAACGGCGGAGTGCGAGAAGCCTTAGCACAATCGAAGAGCGGGACATCCATTCGGACGGGTAGACCTTACCCCGAAGAATTCGACGCTGTCCAATACCCGAAAGGCTTCGTACCACCTCTGTTCAAGACCTTCGATGGAACTGGGAACCCCCGACAGCATGTGGCACACTTTCGTGCCAGTTGTTGCAATGCCGCGGGAGCGATGCATTACTCTTCCGACGGTTCGTCGGCGGTCCGTCGGGAATCGCCTTCGGCTGGTATGCGGAAGTACAAATGGTTACGTGAAGACGTTCTCGGAGCTAGAGAACCTCTTCATCGAGCGATTTGTCGGAGCTCGGCACCACATCCACTATAGGTGATTTAGTGGTAGAAAAACAAAAGCCGAATGAAACTTTGGTGGATTACATACTTCGATGGAGGAACTTAAGCATGAAGTGTGAACCACAACTGCAAGAACAACACGCGATCGGCATTTTACTTAAAAGCATTCACGGCCCGATAGCACTTCTCCTCGAGGGATTCACTTATTAAGACTTTCGAGAAGTTGTTAAGCGAGGCCGGAAGCTTGCAAGAAGAGGTGAAGCAATTAAGTTTCACCGAGCAAAACGGATAAACAAAAGCACTGTAAAGACTTTTGAAAAGAAATCCGGGATCGTTGCGGCGGTTGACAAAGGCGAAGCAGCCGTCTGCAAATACCACGGAACGGCCGCAACAACCACAACGAATTACCGGCAGCCCGGCCCGGCTATCGGTCATCTCCGCGGTATGAACAACCGTCTCGTCCGCAACGTACATTAAGAGAGCTTTTGAGCGAGAGAATATCCGTTCAAGAATGAAGCGATGCTGAAAATGTTCGCGTAGTCGATGAAGACTCCGGATTTCCAGCTGCCGAGCCTACAAAGACCGAGAGGAAGTCAACAAGAAGGGTGATCCCGACTTTTGCCCTTACCATCGGATGCTTGGACACAAAATAGAAGATTGCATTACCTTGAAAAGTTGGCTCGATGACAACTGCGAAAAGGGAATGTAACGATCCGAAGGAGTACATGAAGGAAACCCGGAGAAGGAGATTCCGTCAATGTTATCTCGGCCGATCCCATCATTCAGATAGATCCCTATACGGTCGACGATGGATGGACTACCGCTTGGACGAGGTCTTCGAAAAGATTTTAGACGAGCATCCGGACCAGCTTCGGTACGAGCTTCAATTCGAGTTTGAAACACTGTTAAGCCGATACTATCACTTGCGATAGAAGAACCACCTCGACGAGGAGACGATTGAAGAAAAGAAGAAAATTGACGAAGAAGAGAAGGCGAGGCACCTAAGGCTAGACTCAGGGCTGCTTATCCTAGGATAGTTGTTTCCGATTCGGGGGAGAAATCCCTCGAACCCTTGACTACGTATGATTATCTCGCTCACTTCGGTGGGATCATATAATGATAAAGGTGATGGCGTTGGCTACGTTTTGGTTGTTTCTAACGATTACGTAACTAACGATAATCCGGATATCGATTTCGATACCAACGACAATTCTCGAATCATACACGATCTCGACAAGCAAAATAACGAAGAAGACATCCATCGAGGAGGCTACGAGAGTTCAACGAGCAACGAATCTATACTGCGAGTTTCGAGGAGCTCCGGTCGCGATAGAGTTAGAGCCTTCGGACTGCGAAGCTAATCCGGAAGAGCTGTCATTCCGATTCGAAGAGACACCGGCAAGCTCGACAATAGATTCGGAGGAAATTACGAAGTCGACTTAAGAAGTGGAAAAGTTCTACCTCCGAGAATGGGTCCAAAAGACAAAGGGAAGCGGGTGGTTGTTCGGGAAGAACCAACCCCGGCGAAGAAATACCCATTCGAGAAGAAGCGGAGACACATGAA
The DNA here is from genome assembly GCA_022702705.1 of Papilionanthe hookeriana x Papilionanthe teres. Classification (NCBI taxonomy): domain Eukaryota; kingdom Viridiplantae; phylum Streptophyta; class Magnoliopsida; order Asparagales; family Orchidaceae; genus Papilionanthe; species Papilionanthe hookeriana x Papilionanthe teres. The sequence goes on along the minus strand of CM040422.1, from coordinate 111,193,256 downwards.
AACAAAGTGGACTACAACGTGCTTAGCCCATCTTAGGAAACTACCGAGCCAGGCGAGCATCTACGACGCTCTCATCTTATCGAAGGAGATGAGAGAAGCTCGATCGAGGCCTTACTTGATCCGAGAAATTTGCTTAGCTCGAATGGCCGGAGAGTCCTTAGATGAGGTTTGCTCGTTAAAGGAACGACGAGGTGTTACCTTCGCGGACGACGACCTACTACTTGGAACGAGCGAGATCACGACCGACCGTTGTACATTTCGATTACAATCGGAAGATTTACACTCTCCGAGTATTGGTGGATCCGGGAACATCAATCAATATAATGAATCTTCGAACGCTAGCATACTTGGAAATTGATGCTCGTGAACTCGAGGCAGACAAAATGTTATTAAGAGGATTCAACCAGAAAGGAGAAAGAGCCCTCGGCTCCATAACACTGCTAATGAAGACCGGTGACTTAGCAAAGACAACCGCGAAATTTCACATAATTGATTCAGAAACATCGTTCAACGCTCTACTGGGCCGACCATGGATACATGAAAATAGGATGGTACCATCATCTCTACATCGGTGCATCGAATACTACGATGGAGGGGAACGAGTGCATCAAAGGTGACTTACAACCATTCTCCGTACATGAAATTGGAATCCACGAGGATGCGGCTTATTATGCACGCCGAAGAAAACGATCTTCTCCGGAGATACTATAACAAATGAAGCAAAGAAAGTTCGGGACAACGAAGAACACTGAAGTTCTAGTCCGACGAGTCACTCACCGCTCCCTTACGGCGAGATGGTGAAGGTTTCTCCACGACTCGCATCCGAGGTCGAGGCCGGGGACGAGGTCGTGGTAGAGACGTTAGGACGATTGGACGAGAGGAAACCAACCATCAATGTCGATTGGGAAGATAGTTACGAAGAAGAAAGAAATCGAACAAGAAGCGGCGACAATAAGTCGGAAGAAGCCGCAATTCGAGAATCCCTCTCGAAGATGAAAGAAACGAAGAATATAAATCGATGTACGAGAAGATTAACCACTATGTACATACTATGACCACGACCCCGATCCATTCTAATCAGATTGAGGGTATGGAGGTCGAAGAGGTACATAGCGGTGGTGCTAAAACCAATCAAATTCTACCGTGGTGCTTCTTCCTCAAAGCGAAAATAATGTACAATTTGAAGATGCTACTTCATCGAAATTAATGGAATTGCCTTTTGAGTGGTACTCTCCTTGTGTTCAAAATTTAATTCGATGTGGTTTCTTACCTCGACGGTGGACGAAGGTCGATCACAACGTTTTGAAAATTTATGGAATAACTCGGTCGTCCACTGACTCAAAACATGGTCTCGGATTCGGCACGGTAGGGTCGGTTGATGATGCGAATTTTGCTTGGTTATCACTGCGAATCTAATGAAAGCTGCATGGAAACTATGGACGAACTCGAAGATTTACAAATTGGAGACGCTCCACGGAATTCGAAGAAGAAATCGAATCTACTGATAGATGAGTTAATAGAAGTTAACTTAGGTACTAGCGAAGAGCTAGACCTACCTTTGTTAGCTCTTTACTCGATAAAGAAGACTCCGAAGAAATAATCGAGTTATTAATGGAATTTAAAGGCTGTTTTGCTTGGAGCTACGATGAGATGCCGGGTTTAGCTCCGGAGGTCGCGGTCCATAAGCTAGGGGTGGATCCGGCTTCGGTCCGGTCGGACGAGGTCCTAGAAGAATGCGTCTAGAAATCGAACAACAAGTCATAGTTGAAGTTAAAAAGCTAATAGACGCTAAATTTGTCCGTGAAGAACAATACCCGACTTGGTTAGCCAACGTGGTACCGGTCGGGAAGAAGAATGGTCGGATCGGGATTTGTGTGGACTTCGAGAGATTTAAACGAGGCATGTCCGAAAAGATGAATTCCCTCTACCGATCCCGGAATTAATGATCGACATCGCTTCAACACATGAAATATTCTCGTTCATGGATGGATCTTCGGGATACAACCAAATAAAAATGGCTCCGAGAAGATGAAAAGCTTACGGCATTCGAACGCCGATCGGAGTATTTCTGTTACACGGTGATGCCACGGATTGAAGAACGCGGGAGCGACCTACCAAAGAGCAATGACAAGAATTTTTTATGATCTCATCCACAATCGAGTCGAATGCTACGTGGACGATGTGGTTATCAAAAGCAAAGTAAAGGACAACCACTTGTATGATTTGAGAATTGTTTTCGAACGATTAAGGCAATTTAACCTTAAGATGAATCCCTTAAAATGCGCCTTCGGCGTCACCTCCGGGAAATTCTTAGGATTCGTTGTCCGACATCGTGGAATTGAAATCGATCCGGAAAAGATTAAAGCTATCTTAGAAATGCCGCCTCCCAAAACTTTAAAACAACTACGATCTTTTCGAGGAAGGCGGCATATCTTCGACGCTTTATCTCGAACACTGTCGAGTAGGTGTCGGCCTTTCTCGGCACTAGTTAAAAAGGACGCCAAATTTATTTGGGAAGAGAAATGCCGAGAAGGCCTTCGAGGACATTAAACAATATTTAATGACACCTCCTGTCTTAGCGGCCCAGGTCTCGGGTAGACCGCTAATACTTTATACCGCGGCTTTAGACGACTCTCTCGGAGCCACGATTGGCCAGAGTCGATGATGAGGGTAAAGAAAATGCTCTTTATTACCTAAGCCGTCGTTCTTCGCCGACGGAAATAAGGTATCCCGCAATTGAAAAGCATTGTTTGGCCACGATCTTCGCCGCTCAAAGCTCGGGCATTACATGCTTTCTCATAAGGTCGACTTGATCTCGAAGTTTAATCCATTGCAATACTTGATGACTCGTCCAACGCTTTCGACGGACTTGCCGGATGGTCGATGATATTATTGCAATTTGATATAACTTTCGTGCCTCTTCGTGCCGTAAAGGGACAAGCCACTAGCGGACTTTCTCGCGGCACACCCTTTGCGGCGAATCTCCTCTCGATGACGATGCGCGGATGAACAAATAATGAATCTAGAAGACCTTGATGATCGACGTTGGGAATTATATTTCGACGGAGCATCTTCGGCACATAAAGACGAAGAATCGCAAGTGATAGTGCCGGTAAGGCGAGGAATCGGGCTAATCTTTATAACACCGGAGCGGGGGATGTTAAGATACTCCTACCACTTGACGGAACCATGTACGAACAACGAAGCGGAATACGAAGCCCTCATAACGGAGGTGGAATTAACCATTCGAATGGAGATAACGGACATCAACATCTACGGGGATTCACGGTTAATCATTCGACGGATCGTCGGACGGTACGGAATTTTAAAACCGAGACTCGAGCAATACTTCCGGTATGCCATACGAGTTGTTGGAACGGATTCCAAATGTGACGATCTACAAAATTCCCGAAGAAAACGCTCTAGCGGATGCGCTAGCCCGTCTCGCAAAGGAATTTGCACTGTTTGCAAGATGAATCGGTGGAAGTGTCGGTTCACGGACGCCGGGTCCTATCACGGCTTGACATAGACACGATACACAAATCGGAAAAGGAAGAAGAATCGATTGCGGCGAGTGACGGAAAACACGGAAGATTGGCGACGGCCATTAATAGATTACTTGCAAACGGGGAAAACTACCGGACGATAGGTCGTTAGCCCATCGGATCGAAAAGAACTACGTCCTACGCATTAATAAACAACACATTATACGAGAGGTCTTTTGATCGAATGTGGCTAAGGTGCTAAGCGGGTCCGAAGCTCGTGAAATTGTTAAGGAAGTCCATTCGGGACTGCGTGGCGCTCACCGGTCGGGTCCAAAGATGAAAATAAAAATTAAAAGACTAGAGGTACTACGGCCCTCGATGATGACCGACTGCATGAAAATCGCCGAGAGGCGTCACCGGTGCCGAGTGCGCGGGTGGTTCTACACCGACCTCCGAATGTGCTACATCCGACAATTGCATCGTGGCCATTTGAATGTTGGGGCACGGATATAGTGGGTCCGATAGAACCGCCGTCGTCGAAAGGACATCGCTTCATTCTTGCGGCTACGGATTACTTTTCCCGAGTGGGCGGAGGCGGTTCCGCTAGAGAAGTGAAAGCACATCACGTACTACAATTTTTCGAGAACCAAGTTGTCTACCGTTTCGGAGTGCCGCGCGGAATCATCTCGGATAATGGGTCGGCATTCGGAAGCACACAAATCAACAATTTTGTCGGGAGACACGGAATCGGTCGGCGATATTCAACAATTTACTACCCAAGAGCAAACGGCCTGGCGAGGCTTTTAATAAAACTCTCGTTCAAATTTTAAAGAAGACTTTAGACGACAATAAGAGAAATTGGCACGAGAAGTTGTTAGAAGCCTTATGGGCCTACCGGACAACCTTCGAACTCCTACGCAAGCTACACCTTACGCTCGGTGTATGGATCCGAGCGGTGTTACCTTTAGAGGTCCGGCTCCCTTCACTCGGAATTGCGAGTTGCAAATAAAATCACGACGAAGAGAACGCCAAATTACGACTCGAAGAATTAGAGAGCACGGAAGGGAAAAGACTTGCGGCGCAACGGAATTTAGAATTATACCAAGCTAAGATGATTCGAGCTCATGATAAAGCGGGTCCGCCAAGAACCTTGAAAGTTGGTGATTTAGTTCTCGTTCTCGAAAGACCTATTCTTGCACACCGCAAGATAGGAGGAAAATTTGAACCCACTTGGGAAGGACCGTTTGTAGTTGAAGCGGTATACTCGGGAGGTTCCTACCGGCTAGTGAATTGCCGGGGAGAACGACATATGCTTCCGATCAATGGACGATACTTGAAAAAGTATTACGCTACCTGATGTTTCGAAGGAATGAACTTTCCATCCCTAGAAACACGGGTGAAGTGATTACTTATGAATGGGTCCGAACCCAAAAATAATAAAATGTGCTAAAATAAATAAAATCCTGATAATAAAATTTTCCTTGTTTTCTTTTCCAAATCAAAATCTCTTACCTGATCTTATCCCACTTCATTCCTGTTAAGTTTGAAAATATAAAAATAATAATAAAACAAGATGTCTTTAATAAACATTTTCTTGATGTTCTTGTTCTTAGTACGACCACGATCCTTTTCCTTGTCTTTTCGCGGGGAAATGTCGAGCGGGCGGTTGGTCTTGAACTTTAAGAATGGCGTAAGCCTTGCACTTGATGAAAAGAGGGTGAAAGATGGAGCGATAATCGAGATTGACTCGGATTTCGCACCAACGGGCCTACGATACGAGGAAAGTGGCCCGGGTCCCGGTTGACCGAGAAGAAGCTGCTCGGACATACGGTGATGAAAGTGGGTGGCCCAAGCCACCGATCCGACAACAAGAAAAGAAAGACAAATATTGAAGAAGATAAGAAAATGAAGTACGTAGTCGGCTACGGCGAGGGCGAGCTTGTCGGCGCCGTGCCGCGAGAGATTCGAGAAGTTCGGAGAGCTACTCTCACGACAACGCAACGAAGAAATAAGAATCGCCGTATCCAGTAAGATGTTGACAAAACTAGGCGCGGATCGGCACGACGAGCGGTTGCTAATGTCGGTGCATACACTTCGAGGACACCGGTTCACCGAGGACCAGAAGAAAGGAGGCCGGCTCTAGGATGACGAAAGAACCGGAGAAATCTCGCAAAGACCGGAAGAAAGAAGGCTACCACGCCACCGGATAGAACCACCGGTGATGCATGACCTTGTTGCGAAGCAACCCGGGGGATGTCCCGACGGACATCATCCACGAGGAGCCGAGGTATGCGGGGAGAACGTGAAGGGATCGAACCTTATATCCTCGATACGTCACGGGCCTCGCCATCGCGGATCATTCGGAATACGAGACTGGAGAGAATGCAAAATGTTGAAAAGAAAACCTTTGAATACTTTGAAAGGATTAGAGGCGAGAAGAATCAATATGCTTGGAGGGCCTCGAATTACATACGGATGTATTCTCGGAGTATGAGCGAGCAACAAATCGTGGATTGCATCCGGGATTTGAAAAGGCTGGCCGAGCGAGCCGCTGAGGAAAACACGTACTCGAGCCCGGAGATGGATGCCGGGGAAAGGAAGAATCACAATACAATGTGGATGCTTTGTTACAACTTTGCGAGGACGGGAAGGAAACCCGCCGGGAATACTCGCGTCATGGGCGAGTGGACCGATGCCATTAGTCATCAAGAGAATGGTAAAGAGATTGATAACATGGAGGGATGCTGCATGTGATCGCATACCCAATAGCTGCATCATCGATATTTACAAACGGGGTGATTGTATACCCCGCGCATTGATCACCATGACTTTGTCGGGCCTTTACGCACGATCTCTTTCTCGAGCGAGTGTGACATCATGTTCGGATCCGACCTCCGGATAGCGGAGTCCGGGTGAGTTCGAGGGCCGGTAAAGATACCACTACCGGTAGGTTCCAGTCATGATGCGAAGGGTAACGGAGCGAGATATCGCCGAGCATTGCATACCGGGAGTACCGGTAAAGAGGATTTCGATTACGTTCGGAAGGATGGACGACGAGAAAGATACCTTACCATTTCCGACCGGACCGGAGCTAGAAAGCCTCCGGCCTTACGAGCTTGTGAGTTACATGGAAAATATCACACCTCCGATATACATCCATACGGCATCCTTGCCAAGGATGGCTTGGAAGGTGATGTTATTGACCATGTACCCCACTATTCAGACATGGACTTTTGACAGATGCTTCTTTAGATGGATCGACAAAGATCATACACAGTTCGTTTTGAGTCTACATGGGTTGTATGATATATATTCCAGATCAAGATGTATGATGTATCTTCTACATGATTGGAATGAAAGTGACTATGTCATATTTTTGGCCTTCACCTCTTGTGTGCAAATTGATTGGGAAACGCCATTAAAGTTAAATGAACTTCGAACAAAGAACAGAAATAAAAAAAAAAAAGATAAAAGAAAACTTTCTAAAAAAAAATCTAAAAAATGACAAACACCAAATTCACATGAACATTAAATAAATAACAAAATAAAATTTGAATCATTAAAGGATAAACAAAATCAACAAGAATGTTAAATCAAATTCTCGATCAAAATTCAAATTCGATCTTTCCGGATTCAAATCTCATCGAAATTCAAATTCAATCTTTCCGGATTCCAAATCTCTATCAAAATTCAAATTCGATCTTTCCAATTTCAAATCTCGGTCGAATTTCAAATCTCGAATTCGATCTTTCCGGATCTCGCATCGAACCTTACATCGAATCCAAACTTTTGGGTCGAGGATTTTATATCCAAGCTCGCTTGCTTTAGGATTCTCTTCTATTGCCTGAAATACATCAAATTCAAACCTTTGGGTCGAGGATTTTACATCCAAGTCGCACTTTGCTAGGATTTTCTTCCTTCTGCTTGAAATATATCAATTCGAACTTTTGGGTCGAGGATTTTACATCCAAGTACCTTACTGTTAGGATTTTCTTCTCTTCGCACTTGAAATACATCAATTCGAACTTTTGGGTCGAGGATTTTACATCCAAGACTGCACTTTGCTTTAGGATTCTCTTCCTATTGCATTTGAAATACATCAAATCCAAACTTTTGGGTCGAGGATTTTTACATCCAAGACCTGCATTGCTTTAGGATTCTCTTCCTGTGCACTGTGAAATACATCGATTCGAACTCTTGGGTCGAGGATTTTACATCCAAGACCGCATTGCTTTAGGATTCTCTTCCTACTGCCTTGAAATACATCAATTCAAACTCTTGGGTCGAGGATTTTACATCCAAGACTGCACTTGCTTTAGGATTCTCTTCCTCTGCACTTGAAATACATCAATTCGAACTTTGGGTCGAGGATTTTACATCCAAGACTGCCTTGCTTTAGGATTCTTTTCCTATTGCACTTGAAATACATCAATTCAAACCTTTGGGTCGAGGATTTTACATCCAGAGACCGCATTGCTTTAGGATTCTTTTCTATTGCCTTTGAAATACATCAATTCAAACCTTTGGGTCGAGGATTTTACATCCAAGACCGTACTGCTTTAGGATTCTTTTCCTCTTGCCTTGAAATACATCAAATTCGAACTTTTGGGTCGAGGATTTTACATCCAAGACTGCCTTGCTCTAGGATTCTCTTCCTATTGCCTTGAAATACATCAATTCAAACCTTTGGGTCGAGGATTTTACATCCAAGATGCACCTTGCTTTAGGATTCTCTTCCTATTGACCTTGAAATACATCAAATTCAAACCTTTGGGTCGAGGATTTTACATCCAAGACCGCATTTGCTTTAGGATTCTCTTCCTATTGCCTTTGAAATACATCAAATCCGAACTTTTGGGTCGAGGATTTTTACATCGAAGTACCTTATCGCTTTAGGATTCTCTTCCTATTGCCTCTGAAATACATCAAATTCAAATTCTTGGGTCGAGGATTTTACATCCAAGTACCTATCGCTTTAGGATTCTCTTCCTACTGCACTGAAATACATCAAATTCAAACTCCTGAGGTCGAGGATTTTACATCCAAGACTGCCTTTGCTTTAGGATTCTTTTCCTATTGCACTGAAATACATCAAATCAAACTCTTGAGGTTACGGATTTTACATCCAATACCGCATTATTCTGAGGTCTTTCCTCATTGCGATGACTCAATCTAATCGATTCGATCTTCTTTTGGGGTTGAAGATGTTACATCTAAAACTTCAAAATTCCAATTTTCATTCCAAATCAAATCCCTTCAAATTAATCTTGACAAACTTCAATCTAAATTGAAACTCCAAATTGAAATCTAAACTCACGCATCATGACTTGAACATGAAATGAAACAAAATCTAAATCGAAATTCTCCCAGATCATGTGATTTGGGATTCGCCTCCTTTTCCTTTCCCCAGCGAGAGTTCAAGAATCTCCTGTCCCAGAGATATACTTGACACTCCCCAGCGGAAGCTCTTCTACTTTGTCCTAAGTTTGTTACTTGGACATCTGTGTTGGTTTTGTTGATCGTTTCGGTCAACACCAATACGCGCGGTGTGCTCCGTCAGCTCACCACACCTATTGGGGGTCCATTTGTTGACCTCATTTTTGATGAGGTCTTCTCTTCTTCTCTTTAGTACTTAGGATCTAGCCTTAGGTTTTTCCTTTGACTATCTTAGAGGACTAGAATTGGGACCCACCTTTTAGAAATTCAAACCACTTCTTAACTCCCTGCAAACTCCACAAACTTGACTATAGACCCCTAATCACCTAGAGGGTTGAAATCGAAATGTGGAAGTTTAAAGGATGAGTTCCTATAGGACTCTTTGGCACTTAGGATCGCCTACAGGTGGCTCAGTGCAGTAAAGGGCTGACTTACACATACACTACACACTATGCACTACACTTTCACACACCTCCTAAAAACACACCCATACATGACTTGACTTCCGACTCATGTAGGTGATTCACATGGATGGTCCTTAACCCCTAAGCCTTGGCTAGAGGGTTAGGAACAACATGGTAAATGCCTCAAATGAGTCCCTTCATGGCTCATGTGGGCTTGATATGGCTTCATGGCTCAACAAAAATGATTTCATTCCACTTACATCCACCCGATCTTCGATTTTCCAAATTTTCGATTTTTGACCCCGGGACCCTACACTCACAAACTCTACCAAATGCCCTTGAAACTACCCAAATTTCTCAAAAAAATTTCCAAATTACCCAAAATTCTCCAAAATCAATCCCAAACATTCCCACATCACTCAAACTGATCATCCATATCCAAAAATATCAAAAATCCCAAAATACCCCCCAATACCTTCCAAATACCCAAAATACCCCTTTTGACCCAAAAATCCAAAAATTCAGAAAATTCCCAGAAAATTCCAGAAAATCCCAAATATTCCCAATTTCATTTTGTTCAACTACACCATGGGCCAATTTTGTCAATTTACCCCACTTTTGTCAAAATCCCGATTTGACCCATTTTAACCCAAAGTAAACCCGATGTCAAACCAAATCTACCCAATTGACCCCAATTCTGGTCCAATTCAATTCTAAACTTCAATTCAACATCCCCAACACCAATCTAGACCAAATACAAGCCCAATTTGATTGACATTTGAATCGATTTCACTTTTGGCCTTAAAGCCCGATTTGGACCTATGACCCGAAACCTAACCCAAACTCACCCATTTCAACTCCAATTAACCCCAAATCTTTTCTAAACCTTCCTTGACATCCCCATGAACAAAAAACTAACATGATTTGCCCAAAACTTTGATCCAAACCCCACTCAAATTCAACCCAAAATCAAAAAGCCCAATTTTGACCTAAACCCAAACCTAGCCCAAATGAGCCCAAATCCCAAAATCAAAACCCAACCAAAGCCAAAACCTCTTTGAAACACTCCCATAAACATTTCCCAACATTAATTTCACATCAACTTCAACTCTAGCCCAACTTTGGCCCATGGTAGCCCATTTTGGCCCACTTTAGCCTCTTTACCAAAAAGCCCATATCCAACCCAATTCAAACCTAAATCACACCAAATTGACTCCAAACCACTCATGACACATCCTTAAACTAAACCCAACATTTATTTGGCATGGCCCTTTGCAAAATTTTCATCTAAAAGCCCACTTCTAAAGGACATTCAAAGCCCATTCCAAACCGAACTCAAAAGCCCAAGCACATCCTAAAGCCCACATTACAATCTCATCTCATCCTCACTTAATTAAAATCATCCCTAAGTCCTAAATCAGCAATCAAATCTTTCTAAACAAAGCCATATGACAAACCATCCAAATTTTACACCAAATGTCCAAAATTCTTAAAACCCATTTTCATGAAATTGGCTAAACTTTTCCACTAAGCCACATGGAGCCATGCATGAGCCATTCACAAGCCATAGGAAGCCATGAAAGTTTGGCATGTGATCAAGCCATTAATGGTAAAAGGAGGGGCTCCTTTTCTAACCTTTCATTAAGCCTTTTTACCTTAAGCATGTCACACTCTAAACCATGCTTTGCCACCTAATCCTTGATGGAGACTCCACGCATTCTCTCTTGGCGACCCAACTGATCCTCTCAGCCCAAAATCGAGGCCATGGGGAGGTGCACCCAACCCAAACCAATGGGTTGACCAAATTGAAGCCAAAATGACCTCTTCCCAATTCCATTTTAATTCAACCACTTTACACATGGCGTGCACGATTGATTGCACAAACCTCTAACCCGACCCACTCGGACACTGAGGGTGACCCATGCTGCCGGCCGGCCACCCCGTCAGCCGGAAAACACCATGGCCGAAACCTTGGGAGGAGCCGAACTTTGGAATTCTCCCTTGCTTGAGCCGCCCCATGCCTAGTGGTCACCATGGCTGTTCTTCTCCTCACCGAGCAGGTGATCCCAAGCCCTAACTCCCCGCAGGAGGTCCTCCAACCATGCCTATTTAAACACCACCCCTCGCGGCCATGAGAGGAGAGTTGCACAAACCTTGCCAAAACTGCGCCAAAATTGTTCCGGACCCCTCCTCCTACACGAGCACTTGATCCCAAGTGAGATCCCCCGCCATTTCCTCTCTGCGAGCTCGATTTCAGAGTTGAAATCCGAGCTCGAAACCGGGACACTTCCCACGGTGAACCAATCCCCGAATTGATTGGTCCTACACCTTCACCGGACCGAGGGAAGGTGTCCACGGCAAAAGCCCCATCTCCGGGCCACCCGGTTGCTCCGGACTCCAAGCTTTGTGATCGAGCTGTGGTCGAAGTTCAACCTAGACAATTCACCGGACCGGGAGACTTCATGCGGAGCTTGCCGGGATCCGATCGAAGGTGCAACAACTCTCGGATCGAAGCTTCACTTCTGCGAGCAAAGGTATGAGCTAATTCTTCATCCCGAGCTTCGGAGATTCTCCATTTCAAATGCCTTAATTTCGATGCATGTTTACCGTATGGATGTGTTCGTCTCTTGAGACGAATCCATAGAAGCATAAGAACACGAAAATCCATTGAGAATCGAGTGAGTTCTTAGGGTTAGAGTGTGGACGGTCACGGGATCGCACCGGTCATGGACGATGAACGGATGCGCGTCCATTTAATACACGCGCGGACGGACGGCTCGGATGGCGTTGGACCGGGAGACGGTACGAGAACCGCGGGGCCCGGGTTGTCGACTCGGATGGCGGCGTCGAATGGGAGCGCGCCACGCGGCGTTTCGGAGCTGCCGAGGTCGACGCGGCGCCGCGTGGATAAGTAGATAAATAGGGTATTTTCCTATTTATTTAATTCCCTAAACTTGGAAAATTCATATCTCTGTGTAGAAAAATCATAAAAATAAAATAAAAATACCCCGCTTGCTCGATTGAACAGAGGAGAATAATGTGGAAAAGAAATTAATTAATTTTGTTCGGTATTTTATTTTTAATTAATTATTTACTCCCTGCATTGTTTTAATTCTCCATGCATGTATACAATTCACCATGGCATGAGACCATAGGGCTTTTGAAGCCTCTGAACTTAGGGACATTCCCTGAATTTTCCGAGGTCGAGGCCATCTCTGTGAAAAGTTATTGATTTTTCAAATGCATGTTTGCTGTTTTAAGTATTTTAATTTCAAAAATTAGCATGTTGTGAAATAAATTCTAGGAAAATTTGGTGATGTTCCTTATGACCAGAGAACCCTAGGAAAAATAGGATTTGAGTTAATTCACTTAGATTAACCCTAATTGGCTTAAACACTCAAAATAGGTCTCTAATTAATTAGAGTTAACCATAGATCAAATTGACTTGAAATCAATTCTCCACTGACCTTTAGGATCAGAGGAACCCACCATAAAAATTTGAGGTCAATTGGACTTGGTTAGCCCCACTAATTGGGTTGATTAAGCGACTTAGCCATTTTAAACTTTAAAAATTCATAACTTTCAAAATATCTTTCAAAAATTCACCAAATTGGTTTTGGAGTCTCTCTGATATCAGGGAGTTCAGGAAAATTAAAATTTCAATTTTCTAAAAAGTTGATTTTTAATATTATTTTAATATTTTTAATAATTAAAAAATAATAAAAATCACAAAAATAATAAAATTCACCAAAATGTCATATTTTGAATTTTAACCACTTAGGAACAAGTCCCATATTTTTCCTAGGTCTATTTAGTGAGATATTAATTTTTAAAGCTCAAGGGTAATTTTAAAATTAAAAAATGTATTTTCTAGCATTTTCACCAAAATAATTATAATAAATTAAAGAAAAATCAGAAAATTGTAAAGTTTGGTTCTCTGGAATCCTTGATATCAGAGAGAATTTTAAAAATTATAAAATTTATTTTTCAACATTTATTTTATTTTTAAATTAATTAATACTCCAGAACTTAAAATAATTCTAATAAATAAAATATAATTCAAAAAATTACAAAATTTGGTCCAAGTGGTCCTCTGGTCATTAGGAATGTCCCCTAATTTTCTTAAGGACAGAAACTTTCCCTTGGTCATATTATTGAATTTTCCTTGGAAATTCCTATTTTCTACAAAAAATAATTATATAAATAAATTAAATACAGAAAAATCACATTTTCTCCTCTCATGTCTTCATTGACACATAAGTGAAGTCACATAAAAATTTCAAGTTCATTTGAGTTCAATTTAGTGAGTTATGAAATTATTAGGCTTAAAGGGCAAAATGGTAATTAAAATTTTAACCCTTAATTAAAACTTTAGGTTTAATAAAAAAATTAACAAGTAAAATATTTGATCCTAATCTGATTTGGATGATTGAAATTTAATAATTGAAGGGTAGAAACCCATTAAGCAATTTAAAATGCTTAAACTTTAATTAAATAATTAATTGAATTTGGAGGAATAATAAAATTGGAATTATTAAAATAGGGATATTATTAGGGAGAGATTTATTCTTTAATTTAAAAATCCCTAAATTAATCATCTCATTAATACTCAACTCTTAATTAAAATGATGACTCAAATTTAAAATATTAAAAGACTTAATCATTAAATAAAAATTAAATCATTAAACTCTTTCAAAAATTTTCAATTAAATTAAATTAAATTAAGATTAAAAGTTAAATTAAATTAAATTAAAATTAAATTAAATTAAATAAACAAATTAAATTAAATTAAATGAATTAAATACATTAAATTAAATAAATAAAATTAAATTAAATTAAGTTAAATAAAATTAAATAAATTAATTAAATTAAATTAAATTAAATTAAATTAAATTAAAATTAAATTAAATTAAATTAAAATTAAACTAAATTAAATTAAGAAATTAAATCAAATAAATTAAATTGAATTAAATTAAATCAAATCAAATTAAATTAAAATAATTTAAATTAAAATAAATTAAATTAAATTAAATTAAGTTGAATTAAATAACCTCACTTAAGACATGAAGAAATAAATCTAAGATAACTTGAACAACTATTCCAAACTTAAATCATTAATTTGAACTTAAATTTGAATCACAAATCATTAAGAATCATTTTGCCCTTAGGAGCTTTAGTTATCATAACTCCTAAATAGAACATTAAAATGTTACTTCACTTATAGGACATTCAAATGTCCTAGTTCATTGAGCAAGTTAACAAAACTTGAAAACCTCGGACGATCGATTCATTTACACAATTAAGTTCATTTGGACTTGAAACAATCCTAGAAATATTGAAAAGATGTTTAAGATTCTTCTTAAGCACTTACTCAATATGATAGGATATTTACGAAACAATTGAACTTAATTGTTCTTTGATGAAGAAAATCGTCTTCAAACTAAAAACACAAAGAACCTAGACGTCATAGGAAATGACTAGCTATAAGATTAGGAACTTGGTAGAAAACCATAAACCTTTCCCTTAGCTTTACCTAGGAATTTGCTTAAATATTCTAACTGTGTTTTAAGTGCAGCTTGGGATGACGGGAAGACCCTCCAGATACGCTTTTATTTTATTGCAATTTATTTAATCGCATCGCACTTTATTTTTCTTGCATGATAAACAACAGTTTGCATGAAAACCTACACCTTTAGGACGTAAACCAAAACCGAAACCCAAAATTAAAATAAAAGACACTACAAGATAAAATTCACCTCCACAACATTTCAAAATATAAGACAACTCAAAATTTAATCACAAAACGAACACAAAACTACAACTATAACTAAATTAAAACGTCTCGTTGAATGATCGGGAATACCTCGGATGATGTAACCCACGTGTTGCTTAACGGGATTTCCCACGGTCTAAATGAAAATGTGGAACTCATTTAGTTGAGTTTAGCAAGTTCATACGGACTAAGTGAATTCGATGAAAATAACGGTGTCGGGATGACGGAACCGTGGGATCTTAATCGGTTACGTTTAATCGAACTTTAAGATCCGTTTTAATTAAAAAACAAAAAACACTTGGAAATTAAGACTTCTCTAAACCAAGACACTTCTCTCATCTCTTGATTTATGATTTCTAAAACTAAACCTCCGCAACAACAAGGAGCTCGGAGCATGGTGGGCGACACGGCCATCGTCGTCGTCGAAAACTTGAACCTACTTCGACAAAACTTTCTTAGAATTAAATAACAAAGCCATAGGACTTCGAGGTAGTTTGCCTAGTGCAACATAAATCCTCAACTCTTCGTTAGGCATTTGCATTGCAAATTAAGCCCTAACAGGTCTTAGGATTCCAAGGTAGTCGTCCGATACGACATAAACCCTCATATCTTCTAGGCAATTTGTATGATTCTATCATATAAATATAAGCCCTAACTAATTAAAATTGGCAAGATTAAAACATTAAATGAACATTAGGACTTTCCTAAATCCAAGCTAAACAATAGGATAGTCGGGAAATTACCGAAGTTCGCTTCGAATCCGTAATTTCTCCTACTTTTCTTCCTTTGAATTTCCAAAATAAAATGTTCCAAATTTGATCCATTCCCTATTGAAATTTCCAAAATTCAATCCTTTTGAAAACTTAAACTTTGAAATTCTTGAGAGCGAAATTATTGATTATTATCGAGAGTTTTCTTAGGTGATTCCCATCACTTAAGATGTAATTAACTATAGGGGCTTGCCCTTATAGGGAACTTTAAGAACCCGAGTAATATAAACCCCGTTTAATAGTTTCATATTAAGCGGGGAATTTGTCGGCTTATAAAATTGGTTCGCGGACCAAACGGATGTCACAAACCTTTCTAGTTTATTTAATCGAGCCCCATTATCGAGCGATGTGTCTATTCTTCGGGATAGATACACGGTTTGTGGTGCGGTGCTCGTTTATATAAACTATTCGGGATGTGAGATCGGTTTAATTTCATATCTTAAAATTTTCAAATTTAAAATTATTTTCAAAATCAAATACTACTTTTCAAATTATTTATTTAAGTTAAATTAAAAATTCGCCGACAACTTCTGTAGGCGACCCCTTTTCAAAATAAAACACATAACCTAAAAAATACGCCGACAAACAGCTTATAAGACACCTATCAGAATGTCACCTTATCGGTTAGTTTTTGGTAAACACTGTCACTTACCTGTTGAACTGGAACATAAAGCTTACTGGACGATAATGGAGTTTTATTATGATAAAGTATACCCTTATGGAGTTGTGGATATTAAAGATTCCAAGACAAGAAAAATATTTAAAGTTAACAGATTAAGATTGAAGCCTTATATGGGAGAAATGAAACTGATTTACAAAGAGGCTTACGAGCTGAGTCTACCCGATTAAAATAAATGATTAGGTCGGGCTGACGACGTTAAACCAAGCGCTTTTTGGGAGGCAACCCATATATTATCATTGTGATTGTTTATGAATTGATTTTTCTCATTCGATTTGTGTGTGTTGATCACACCATTTTAATAAACCTATTTTAAGACCGAAACTTTCTAAATTTGACGATAGGCGAAACGGATTCGAACATGCTTCCGGCGCCTAGGCGCCCAAACTTGGCGCCTAAGCACCAGCATAACCTGCGTATCGATGGTCCAGCGCCTAGGCACCAGATTTCAGAGCCTAAGCGTCCCAGTTACAGGTTCTTGCAAAAACAAAAAATCTTCAGTTTTTCACATGAATTTTTCCTATAAACTACCCTATCTTCGTCCCCAATCCCTAAGCAACCCTAATTTCGTACAGCACAGCTCAATTTGGAAGAGAAAAGAAAAGTTTAGAAGCATTTGAGAGAGGAAATCATGGAAATGAGTTAAGAGATACGTCTTCTAAAGATCCTCAACCTTACTTCAATGGTTATATTGCAGTAAGTTTGGAGAAATTATTCAGTCGTCTAGATAATATTGAGGCGGAATTGCTAAGTGTTGGAAATCGTCTACATGAGATGTATCACTAAATTGAGCACTTGGAATGGAAGATGAAGCTTCAATTTGATCATATGGCGGCCTTTCAAGACTATCAAGTGGCGATGTATGCGAAGAACAAATGGATTGCCGAGAAGACGGCTTTGGGATTTCTAAGGGCGTTAGTTTTCTACCCATGCGGGCCTAGCAATCTTCATTATGAGAGGGATGGAAATTCAAAGTTTGGAGAAGAATAGATCGTTGGTATGTTCTCGGTGTGACCGAGTCATGATTTAGTGAGTCGAATATTTTATTTGTGTGTTTTCTTTCATTATTCAAAGTGTGTTCTTTGATTGTGAATTTGCTTTGAAATAGTGTTGTTTGTGTTGTTTATTAAATGTTGAACCTTGTTATAGTACTTTTCTATAATTTCTTGAGCTTGGAATGGAAAATTTTGAAATGGAATTGGAAGGCTTTGATTACATCTTGTGTTTGAATTTTGGATCTATTTTATCATTTAAATTGTTTGTGGAAATGTTTGGAAGTTAGAATTGGAGAAATACTCTCATGTGAGTGATTAGAAGTCGAATTTATTAAGATTTGGTGGAAAATACAATCTTTAAATCAAATTTTTGGAAAGGCAAGTCTGGCGCCTAGGTGCCGGTTCGGCCTGAACCCGAAATTCGAGCTTTTAAACCCACCGACGCCATTAACGACGCCTAAGCTCCTTCTTCCTCCATTTTTCGCGAAATACATACCTAAGGATCCATTTTTAGGTCAGTTATTCGAGTTTTTGAGCTTGGAATCACTCTATTTCTTCATCTCGAGGTCAGATATACCTTCTAATCCATTTATTTTTTATTTTCACCATGGATTTTTCAACTTTTGAGCAAAAATCAAAAATTTTGATTTTTGAAGTTTAATCCATGGATTTGAAGCTTTATTTAAGTTTTTAAAGCTTAAATAAGTTTATTCTTTTGATCCTTTGATTTATTTTGTGTTTTCTTTCTCTTACGTTTAGATGGCTTCGAAATCTAAATGAGGGAAATAATGAGAAAATTTCAATCGCAGCAAATTCGCTACTGCCGCAATGCATTTTCGTTACAATGATTTTGCTACGACGAGAAAATTTATCTCGGAGAGGAGTTTCTACAATCCTGGTGGAATGATTGAAGATACGATCGTTGCACTAAACTGGTAACGATTCTGCTACTTCACTGTTGTTGCTGTGATACCTGCCGTCGGAGAATTTTATGCTTATTTTATGGATGTAGAAGATTACGAGATCATCGTGAGAGGAATTGGAGTAGGATTTACTCCAGAAAGAATCAAAATTTTCTACAACCTGCCACCGACCATTGAGTGTTACTATTCTGGATTATCTCTATCTAAGAGAGATTTAGAGATGATTATTGCTTATTTGACTGATGGTACCGGAGCTTGGAAGATCTGGAATAAGAAACGGGTAAATTTTTCATCTTCTAAGTTAAATGGTGTTTCTAAGGCCTGATATTACTTTATTTCTGCTCGCCTCCTTCCATCCAACCATTTGAGTGAGGTTACAAAGGACAAAGCTATCCTCAACTACTGCATACAGGAGAGGAAACCAATTGATGTTGGGAGTATTATTTATGATTCTGTAGAGGCAATTGCTTGTTCCAGCACTTCTATGGGATTGAGATTCCCATCTCTGATTTATTCTCTGTGCTAAAGTGCTGGAGTTGTTGTTGAGCTTTCAGAGGAGAAGCTCAAGTCGACCAAGCCCATTGGACGGGACAGTGTTAGTATTTATGATCGACTTCAAGGTAAAAGTTCTACCGCACCCTCTAGTTCATTACCTACTTCAGGTAGACCTTGTACTTCTCGACCCTCTACTTCTGCTGCTGAGCCACTATCTAGTTTTTAGGAAAATATGCATGAAAAATTTATAGAGCAGCTGAATATGTTACTTTTAACCTAGTGTAGAGTGGATACAATAGATTTGAAAGTGGATCATCTTTCTGAGTACACCCAGAGGAAGAGTGATTTTGATGCAGAGTATTCTGAGACTTTAGTTAGATTCCTTAAGGGTGATCATTTAATTCAGTTCCTGACCTGCCCTCGATTCTCACCATATGATTTTCGCCAGAATACGAATGTCGATTTATCTTCTGATGATGATGAGGATGAGGAGACAACTAGTGATGAGTATATTTCTAGGATTGAGTTGTTGTGTTATTTATCTTATGTTTTGTTAGTGTGTTAGTTTTGATGTATGTGATGATTTGTTTGATGCACTGTTGATGTTAATAAACTTTTGATATTTAGAGTGTATTGATTCTGAGACAATTATTGTGTACTGATGATTATTGGATTGTTAGAATTTATTTCTGATCTGAGATGTTTTGTTTCTGTTTTAGTACAGTGATCAGTACACCTGTTTAGTTTAGTTATTTTTTTTTAAATTATAAAAAAAATTTTGTAGAAATTGATCCTGCTTCATAAAATTTTTCTATATATGCTTAAACATTTGTTTTATATTCATAAAAATCATGTGTAGAAATAAAATTTTCCTTTATATATTATTTTTCATATACTTAAAAAAATTCCTGATGGAAATATGCTATTCTTTCTCTCATGCTTTAGAAATTTTCATGCTTCAAGTTTATACTAAAACTGAAGTTTGGGGGAAGGGAAAATTCTTTGAAATTTAAATATTATTTGTCCTTAATTACTAATATTTTCTTTAAAAATATTAACATAACATATGGAATGAAAAATTTATTTAAGATTACTTAAAATTTTGAATTTATAAATAATTTAGTAAACTTAACTAAAATTTTAATAATTTTGATTGATTTTAAGAATAGAATTATTTAACTTAAAGAATAATAAGATTAAAATTTTTTCTATTTATAGTAAAGAGAATTGTATTTTTAAAATACTAAGGAATCAAGATTATTACTTGAAAAAGAAAAGATTGAAATAATTTTTGAAAAAAACTTATTAAAATTGTCATATTTATTAAGTGAAAATGTATATGTTTTTAAATATAAGTTAAGGATAGTGAAGTTCAAACTCATTAACAGGTTATTCAGATATAGTAATCCTCACAAATTGTGAAAAAAAAATGTGAGGAGAAGTTTGAGGAGATGCATAATAAAAAATTGGCTTCACTTGAATTATCTTATAGGAAAAAAACTAATTACATTTTTAACTTAATTTTTATGTACAAGCATCCTTACTAGAAAAGTTTTCATGAAAGTTTTTTCTTGTAAATTATCTATGTGACATTAATATGATAAATTACAATTATTCTTGAAATAAATGAAAAATTCTAAGCCTTATGATTTGATAGTTAAGTATTCTTTAAATTCTTAAAATTAACCTTAATTAGTGAAATTTAGTTAATGATTTACTAGAGCATTTACAAAACCAAAAATTACAAGGAATCTTAAATATTTAAACTTCATTACAGATGTTATACATTTTATGTAATAAAAAAGGTTACTTGAGGACAAGTAACATTTAAGTTTGGGGGAATTTGATCCACTTAAAAAGTATCTATTTTTATGCCTTGTTTATGATTCAATTTTTAAGGATATTATGCTTTAATGAAAGGTATTTTTATGTTTTTGGATATAGGTGATGAAAAAAAGAGTTCAAGAAGGAAAAATGAGCAAAAATGAGCAAAAATAGAACTAAAAAGCAAAGTTGCCAAAATTATAGGTCTGACGCCTAAGCGCCAGAATCCGGCGCCTAGGCGCCAGTTCAATACTAAAGCAGTTAAGAATTTTGAAAACTTTAGACAGTTATTTTGACGGTGTTAGGCGGTTATCAGACCTTCTAGAAGACTGGAAGTTACTTCTGATACTTAGGATATGTGATACAATGCATCTGGGCATAGGAAAACGGTTTTAATCGCGAAGAGGTGCGATCCAAAGTGAAGGGGTGCGAAGTCCTGGTCACGGAGTCCGGTGCCTAGGCGCCAGATCCCGATGCCTAGGCGCCACAGTTATTTTCTAGAAGATTCATTGAATTTAGATGAATTTTGAAGAGGTGCCTTAAGCAACCCCTGGTCATTTTCGAAGCTCTATAAATAGGAGACAATTCTATATAAAGGAGAGCTCTCCCGCGCCCGGAAATAGTTCTAGAGAACCTCCAAATATTATTTTTAAGTATATAGTGAGTTTATTTTAGTACTTTGAGTGTTACTACTGAATTTCTTGAGTTGTAAGTGAGAGTTTGTAAGAGTTGGTGTTGTTGAAGTCTTGTGCTTTGCATTGGGGTCAGTAGGAGTCAAAGGATCACTTGAAGGAACATTTCAGATAAGTATTTGTAACTTTGTTCAAAGTTTTATAAATATGTTTTGTTGTGTAAATTCAATGTGTTCTGAGTAGTTACTTTTCTTTCTCCTTTCAACTATGAAAAGATAATAAAGATAATTTGATTTCATTGGAGAACTTAAACTTAATTTTAAAAATTATTGTGATGATATTCATACATGAACTTTATTTACTTTTTAAACTGGCCATTTGAATTATTAAAATTTGTTGAAGAATTCTGAAACCTATTCAGAGATGAGTTTTAAATTAGTATATATCACATGAATCATTGGGTAATCGAAGGCCATGTGCGGGTTATTCAAGGTGAAATACAAATAAGTAGGAAAATATTATTTATTGGGCGTAGAATTAATTAATTTTAGAGTGACAAACTAAATTCTAATAATTTGGTTTATATAAAGGGAACGGGTCACTAGTAGGGCCGACCATAGCCACCCTTAGACATCTAGAAGTGTGAGTCTAGATTAACTCATTATACTAATAATACATCCTGAACCAATCTATAGATTAGCCAATGTTCTTTATACCATCGAGCGAAGGTAAAGAATAGAAATGCTTCTATTTGGCACAATACCATAATTTCAAGTTCTCCACGAATGATAGTTTTTCTGAAAAATCTTGGATTAGTTGAAAAGGAGAAAGTTGTTTTATTTATACTAGCATAAACCTTTACGTTATTGCTACTTTACTTGCATCTAGTAGAAATTTCATAAAACATAAAATTTGATTTTTGAAGAGAAATAAAAAATTATAATTACTTTTAATTTAAAAATCTATGAAGTTGTCAAAAATTAATCTTCCCTCTGGGATCGATAACCAGGACTCCAATGGAGCCCTGTATTACTGGATACGATACGTACACTTGCGTAATACCTCTGGTGTGCAACATATTTTCTAAAATTATATATTTATTTTTGTATAGTACCCTTTGAAATATAAAATATTAATTGTAGGCATAGTTACAGGTTGAGGTACCCGAGGTACCATCAAGGTCATGTGTACATGAAGTGGCAAGACGGTGAAATCAGTACGTACTTGCTCCTTTATGTGGATGATATGTTAGTTGACAACAGAAGCAAGGAGGAAGTTCAGAAGATCAAAGGTATGCTCAATTCGAATTTGACATGAAGGACTCAGGGCTCCGCTACAAAGATCCTAGGGATGGAGATTACTAGAGACAGGAAAAGGGCAGCTTATTCTTGTCTCAAAAGTCATATATTCAGAAGGTTCTGGCAAGGTTTAACATGCACGAGGCCAAGCAGGTTGCAACACCAATTGGTTAACACTTCAGATTGTCGAACTCTCAAGCACCAGAGACTGAAGAAGAGAAATGATACATGGATGGTGTCCCCTACGCTAGTGGGGTCGGTATGTATGGTATGATTTGCTGCATACCAGATTTGGCCTATGCCGTCAGTATTGTAAGCAGGTTCATGGCAAACCCAGGACAAGCTCACTAAGAAGCACTAAAATGGATCCTGAGATACCTAAGAGGCACTACAGATCTGGGGCTACTCTTCAAAAGGCAGGAAGATAAAGAAGAAAAGGTAGTCGGTTACGTGGATTCCGATTATGCAGGAAGCATTGACACCAGAAAGTCACTGACCGGATTCATCTTCACTGTCTTCGGTACTGCAGTCAGTTGCAAGTCTAACCTCCAATCCATTATGGCCCTCTCAACAACAGAGGCCGAGTACATCGCTGTGACTGAAGCAATTAAGGAAGCTACTTGGCTAAAGGGCATGGCTGAGGAGCTTGGGGTACATCAGAAGGTGATAACTGTGTTTTGCGACAACCAAAGCACCATTCACCTAACCAGAAATCAGGTCTTTCATGAAATGTACAAGCATATAGATATAAAGCTTCTTTTTGTGAGGGATGTCGTCACCAAGGGTTCAATAGTAGTGGAGAAGATACCTACTAATACCGCTGATATGCTCACTAAGGTGCTACCGTCAACTAAGTTCAGACACTGTCTGGACTTAGTAAACTTTAGCGAGAGTCGAGGGCCCCTTAGGGGCCAGGTGGAGGGAATCTTTACTTGAAGCTTCTCAGTCGAGGGTCGAGGTGGAGAATTGTTATTTTGACCCCGATTAATGAAGCTAAGGTAAAAGGCGACTTTCGTAATGTGGTACCGCTCACCTACTACATCTCACCTATCGCTCACCTACCTCCCACCTACCACTCTCTTGGTTTGTATAAATAGAGTGGGTGTGAGGCTTATGAGAAGCAAGGAAGAGGTCTTAAGCTACCACAAAGGAGGGAGAGAATAGCTAGAGAGCTGAGAGGAGGAGGAGAGCATCTTGAGGCCTTGGATCGCGGTGTTGCTTGAGAGGGAGGCTATAGAAGGAAGATGAGGGCTCATCTCTATGTATAAGCTATGTATTCTCCATTTCGTTTGCCTTAGTGAACTACTTGATTGATTCCCTCCCGTGGACGTAGATCCAGTTGGATCGAACCACGTAAACGATCTGTGTTTGCTTGTGTTCTTTGTGTTTTATTTCTAGACCAGGAAGTACATATCTCACAACAATGGACTATAAGAGATTAGGTTCCAAGGTCTAGATCAAAGCAAGCTATTTGATATTTTGCAAAACATTTCAGAATTGAAGTATTTCTTACATGTGTAGTTTGATTAATGATTTAAATTTTGTTTATGTCAGGGACGATGGAGTGTGCATAATATAACACATCATATGCAATATTAATTCTATAAAATTGTTTATATGTTGATTTATTTACAATAACGTAGATTCGCATGTCCATTCAAATATATATTGTCTTATCTTATCTAAACATTAATTTTTTTGTATATATATTTTTTTATTGATTTCAATCTATGGACCCATACACAACTTATCAATAATGTCCATGGTGTGACGGAAATTGTATCGTAGCTCTTGAATTTCACTGTGCATTATGTATGCTTTATGTTGCCTTATAGCTGTTGCGTTAAGTTATATTGTAATTTGTAATGTCATAGTTGTTATAATTGCATTTAGTCTGCTACATCAACTTTGTAATATGTTGTGTTAAAATTTAATGTTTTGGGGGTATAATGTTTTATTCAAGAGATACTAAGCAATTAATGTACACTTGGAAAGAAATTTGATGCTTTTTTATATTGGAAGGGACAATACATTTTAGGGGAATTTATATACACACAACAGAATTTACAAGTATTTACATGGTTAACATATCAATCCTAATATAAATTTTACTAGTGATTTGTAATTAAAGTGCTTAGAAACAGCTAGCCAAATATAAATTTTACTAGTAAAATTTGTGAGTCATATAAATATCATAAAATTTTTCTATATTTATATATCAAATACATATTGTATACAGGAAAATTATCAGCATGAATCTCAAGGTAATCAAACAATCTAGATTAGAAGAGAAATGTAAAGATCGACAATCTGACGAGAAGCTGCAGGAACTCATGAAGTCGACTGGCTGAATAACGCAAGTCGAGTGAAGAACGGCCGATCAACCGAAAGCCTATCCTACCAAAGAGCCACCCAGGCTGACAAGTGACAGTCACCTACTCCGATCAACCTAAGGCTAACTGGCCGCCACTCTCAAAGTCGCACAACTCTCCAGAGGGAAAGCCGATCAGTACCAGACGAAATAGCAAACCGGAACCAACTAAGTTGATCAACCCAAAGACCTGCTGGTCTGAAGACTTAGACCTATGGAAGGGTGTCAATATCCGTTATTGTTACGGAAAAGTGTCAATGTCAGTTATGGATGTGAAGGCGTGTCAATATCCATTGTCGAACTCCTCTAAATCAGTTTTCATTTTAAAAAAAAGATATTGAAGAGGTGTTAAATTGAAAAGCAATATATTGTTCCTCAGCTTCACCCTTGGAACTATAGATGAAAATCAATTAAATTGTAAGATGTTTGTTATTGATGAAGCAATTTCTTGGTTCTTACTAGTGAACAATCCAAATGGTGTGATGAACATTGTTTATTTTTTTGGTGCGAGTTATTTATTTGGAATCAAATTTTTTATTCATTCCTGATAAATTTTACATGGATTAAATGATCAAATTGTTTGATTTGAATGAAATTTTATACCATAACAACAAGAAGCCTTTATCAAATAAGTGCAGTCGGCCACATGATTCCTTTTTCTCTTTTGTGTCTTATTGAGTGCCATATTTTCATTTAATTCTAATAGATTAAGTTAATAGTTTATACAACAAGCCCTGGTCTTTTTAGGTCACCTCTACCTTTCTTAACATAAGTCAAATCTAAAACATCTATTCTCCTAACAGAATAATCAGATGTTTGACGTTTACTGTGACCAAATCATGTAAGGTAGCTCTCTCTAATCTTGTCTGCCACTAGAGCTACACCAACCCTTTCACGAATACATTCGTTTTGCATTTTGTCTCTAAGTATTAAGCCACTCATCCACCTAAGCATTCTCATCTCAATAATATTGAACTTAATTTTATGCTTCTCTTTTATAGGTCAAAATTCTACGCCATAACTATTGTAGATCCCACCATCATCTCATGAAATTTTCCTTTTAATTCTAGGTAATATTTTCCTATCACGCAATATAGGCTCGATGCATTCCTCCACTTCAATCAGCCAACTTGAATTCTACTAATATCTATTTCACCATGACTTTTGTATGCATTCCTAATTCTACATGCATAAATTGATCAGTGATATGACTTTAACTTCCTAAAATCTTATGAAAATGATTTTTTTTTATCTTGATCTTACTGGCCATTTACAAGAGGATGTACCTTGGTGTATGCTTTTTGCTGATGATATCCTCCTTGTGGATAAGACAAGAGAAAAAGTCCAGGAAAAACTTGAATTATGGAGGTTTACATTGGAGTCTAAAGGTCTTCGTTTGAGTAGAACTAAAACTGAATACATGGAATGTAATTTTAGTAATAGTAGGTCTAGTGACGAAGTGTAACTTTGGGTGATCAAATTATTAAAAGGTGTGAACGATTTAGATATCTCGGGTCCATTGTTCAAAGCGATGGTGATATAGATGGGGATGTTAATAGTAGAATTCAGGTTGGTTGGTTGAAGTGGAGGAATGCGTCCGGCCTTTTGTGTGATAGAAAAGTACCGCTTAGACGAAAGGAAAATTTTATAAGATGGTGGTGAGACCTTCATTGCTCTATGGTGCTGTATGCTGGCCTTTAAAAGAGAAACATAATGTTTAGTTAAGTGTTGCTGAGATGAGAATGATTAGGTGGATGACTGGTTTTACACTTAGAGACAAAATGCGAAATGAATATATCTGTAATAGGGTTGGAGTTGCACCAGTGACGGATAAAATTAGAGAGAGTCGCCTTAGATGGTTTGGTCACATTAAACGTCGACCACTTGATGATCTGATTAGGAGTGTAGATGTTTTAAATACAACTTATGTTAAGAAAGGCAGAGGCAGACCTAGGAAAACTTGGGCTTATTGCATAAAAAATGATCTTAATTTATTAGAATTAAACGAAAATTTGACACTAAATAGGACGCAATGGAGAAAAAGGATTCATGTAGCCGACCCCACTTAGTGAGATTAAGGCTTTGTTGTTGTTGTTGTTGTTGTTGTCTTGATCGTAACTGCAGCATTAGTTATGTTACATGATTGCTGTCAGACAAAATCCTCATGAATCTTCTAAATTTTTATTAGTAACTATTTGGCGCATTTACTTACATACCAGATAATTCTTATATGTTTATATATCACCAATACTTCCATTTGCTGCATTCATAACACTCAAATATTTGACCTCACATAAAAATTATTATTACTACTAGTTTATTAAAAGTGTTTTTCATGCATGTGTTTTTAATTCCACTTGGTAATAAATGGAAATATCAAACTTTAGGTGTGAGATATGTAAATGCATAAGAATTGTGTGATATGTACATAAATTTCCAAACTATTTCTCAATGAGATAGATAAAATTTATTGTTGTTGATTCTTATTTTAGAATTCACTACTAACAAATATTTTTCTGGTGTACAACACCCAACAAAAAGCACGTTTCACAAGCAAAATGAAGCGAAGCGTGTGACACACAATTCATTTCGCCGAGGTGTGCTTCACAATGCACCGAAGTTAATTTACAGAGTTTTTTTATTTGCAATTTTCAAGTTTTTAATTGTTACAACAAACTATTAGAAATCGTTCGAAATTTTATCTTACAAGTTTACTCTAATATTTGGCTTCAAGTTATGTATTATATCGTTTTACATTAATAATTTTGTGTGATCTATTAGAAAAAAAAATGAAATTGTACTCATCACATTGTGCTTTGCGACTCAGAAAAGATTAGTTTGCTTAAGAACAATATTAAAACAGCTGAAACCAATATATTTCCTTTTGCAAATGAAAAACAATTTGTTGCTTAACTTTTGAAAAACATGAAACAAAAACAGCCCAAATAGTCCGTAGCAGCTTTTCTCAATCAACAGTTTTGTAGAGCATTATTATTAATTTGGAATTTCGACGGTCATTTTGATGCATTCTTCTCTCACTTCTGCAAATAACTCGGTGCTCAGATACCTCTCACCATCACTGGCGAATACAGTTACGATCATCTTGCCTTTATTTTCCTCTCTTTTTGCAAGCTATGATCAATTTAAAAAATATAATAATAAAAATACAGTATAATATGAAAGATTTGAATGGTGTAAATGTAAAACGTAAAGTTTAGATGTTAGATAGATAGAGTCATAATAATTGGGTGGTATATATGTATGTAAATGTTACAAATGAAATTAGAGAACCAACCTTTAGGCAGGCAACTAAGGCTGCTCCGGATGATATGCCCATAACCATTCCTTCTTCTAAGGCAAGTCTTCTTGTATATACCAATGAATCTTCTGTGCTCACAGTGATGATTTCATCAATGATTGATCTGTCTAAATTTTCAGGAACAAATCCTGGTCCAATTCCCTGAATGTTGTGGTGCCCAGGCTCACCACCTGTTTCATTAAATCCAAATTTATGATCTCACCAGTCTTTGATTTTTCCAAATTTTCATAAAGAAGTTCGGGTTATTGATCTATGCGAGCGAGATTAGAGTTCAATCTCATAGTGACGTATCTAAAGCATGAGTTGAGTTATTCGCAAATTAACTTGAACATATATATTCGAGATGAGCACCAACTCAGCTTGATTTGAAATTTATCAATGTTTACTTATTTATTTATTTGAAATTTCATCTTGTTGATTCCAATAACTCAAAGGTGAAGTGATTAATAATCAAAAGAAAAGTATAATGAAGCAAAAAAATGAAAAAGAGGCGTCAAAACTTAGGCATAAATGATTATTTACTTTGTTTTAAAAAATCTAGAAATATTAATGGTGTTTTGATTTGTTGAAATTGCTTGTTCAGTATTTTTAGATTGAATATATTGAAAGAATTCATTCCTGGGACCATACTGTGATTTCCTGGGACCATACTGTGATATTTTTATTCATAAATATTTCAGTGATCGTTTTTAAAAAAGAAAAGTAATAATAATTGAGATCAATAATTGATATTCAGTCAACCTACTTAAATAAAATTAGCCCAAATTTCAAACAGTGAAATACTCTTTTGGGGAGAAATCCAGCTATATTTTGTGTCTATCCTGAAATGATAAAAAGTAGTTATAACCTGAAATGACCGCACTCTCTTCTGGTTCTACACAAATGACTTTGATCGCTGGATTTTTCATCTTTAGAAATCTTCCAGCTCCAGTCATTGTGCCTGCAGACCCACAACAGCATACAAATATGTCCACTTTGCCTGCTGTATCCTTCCATATTTCAGGCCCTGAAAGTGATTAATTAAAGTTCATTTACGTACATACCACACAATGAAATGCATGACTATATATGTAACATTGTACCTGTGTTCATGAAATGCGCATCAGGATTTGCTGGATTGCTTGTTTGATCAAGGAAATATACATTAGGATCCTTCTCTTTCAGTAAGTCTACCCTGTCAAACACTCCCTTGAACCCTTCTTTATAATCTGCCAGCAAAGAAAGAAACAAATGTTCGGTGAAAGAAATTTGAAAAGTCTAGAAATACCCAATTATAATCTTGAAAGAATTCCTCTGTTCCTCACCCATGAGCATAAGTTCGGCTCCCAAATATTTTAATAGTACTCGTCTCTCAAGTGAATAATTTTGTGGCATTATAGCAACGAACTTATAGCCTTTCAGCAATGCTATAAATGCTAAAGAAATGCCTAAATTTCCGCTCGTAGGCCCTACAATTGTTGTGATACCCGGTTTGATTATGCCTTTCTCTTCAGCATCTTCTATCATACTGCAAATACAATAAGCAAAATTGTTCACATTTTATAAATTTATAATTAGAGTGTCTGATTGAGACAAAGTATAATTTGAAAGAAATAATTGCATTATAAAGGTAGTGGAATTAAGATATATATTACAAAAATACGAGCAATTGCAACAAAACAGTTATAATGAATGAATAATTAGTACTAGTATAGGAAACAAATT
The DNA here is from genome assembly GCA_022702705.1 of Papilionanthe hookeriana x Papilionanthe teres. Taxonomy (NCBI): domain Eukaryota; kingdom Viridiplantae; phylum Streptophyta; class Magnoliopsida; order Asparagales; family Orchidaceae; genus Papilionanthe; species Papilionanthe hookeriana x Papilionanthe teres. The sequence goes on along the minus strand of CM040422.1, from coordinate 111,163,148 downwards.
TAAAGTTATCCTTATTAAAATTTGTTTAAGATGAATAAATTGTTAAACTTTTTAGATAATTGGAAAATGATAATTGGGAAGATTTATATATATATATATATATATATATATATATATATTGCTTGCTTGCTAACCTGAGAGCTCCACGATCCTTCACTGAGTTTGAAGGCTGATATGACTCGAGCTTTGCAATCAAACGGACGTCCACTTCTTCTTTTTCTGCAATTCTTTTCAGTTCTACCAATGGCGTCCATCCAACAAGCTGAAAAGAACGTATTATTTATGTTATAAATTTTATACTGTTTATAAATTATGAGAATAATGGAAGAGGTTTATTGTTATGAAATCCTTGTATTTTTAGGCATACCAAATTTGTACGTCAATTTTCATAAAAAAATTAACTAGGATTTAAATAAGGAAAACAAAATACACTGCCTGTGGCAGAATTAATCATATAAAAAAATTAGAAAAAAAATATTATGATCTTCAATTATAAAGTTTAAAGTTATCATTGTCTTCACAGAAATAGAAACAGCTTTATATAAAAATGCATACAACTTTCGCTAAAAAAGCAGTTTAATCAGTCTAAAGACATAATTAGTAGTCTAATAACATGTATTGTGTGTATTTACTTGCGGTTGACTTTGAAATGTTCTGTAATTAGTTATCGAATAAGAAGGTTTATTCCCCTATTATTCAGATTAGTGAGTGTAATTTCGTCTCCTTCAGATTAGTGAGTGTAATTTCGTCTCCTTTAATTATTCTCCGACATTTATCTTTTTTTGTATTTCGTGAATTTCAGCTCTATGCCCCTGATAATAAGGTCATAGAATACAAAACAATGATGGATAGTTTAGTTGGCTGAATTTGTGCAGTGTAAATGAAATGCAGTGGAATTTAAAAATCTGGTGTTTGGCTTGATGAAAATGAAGTACAATATAAAATTTGGTGGATTTGAAAATTAACATACTAGATTTTGTTTTAAGCTTATGATTTCATTATTGCTATGTTTTATTTAAGAATAGAGATAAACATATTATCACTTATAAGAATGAATGTAATAAAATACAAATTGATTATTTTCTTATGAGAAAAAAAGATCGTCAAGAATGTAAAGATTGTAGTGTTATTCTAAATGGAAATTTAAGTACTCAACATTGATTATTAGTTCTAGATTTTAAGATGGGGGTTGAAAGATAAAAATATTATCATCGAATTAGATGAGGCACCTAAAAGATACAAATAATTTTTTTTTTCTTATGAGTAAACTTCTTGATATCAAGATTTGTGATACTTAACAAGTGCTAACGATGTATATGGAGAATCAAAAGGGGAAAAAAATATAAATAAAAATAGTTTGTGGTTGAATAATATGTGCAATAAAAGATAAAATATAAGAAGTATTGTTATAGAGATTGGTTTAAATATAAAGGTTTACAGAGCTGAGAAAATATAAGGTAAGTAGCCCTTAGAGAAACTAAGAGAGAAATTTGTGATGCTAAGAATTTTATTGTTAGCGATCTTTATATTTATTAGATATTAAAAGGGTAAAAAAAATGTTTAAACTAGTCAAACAAAGAGAAAAGGAAAGTAAAAATTTAATTCAAGTAAAGTGTATTAACGATGTAAATAAAAAAATATTTTTCGTAGAGGAAGATATTCAATATAAGTGGTGAGATATTTTAATAATCTTTTCAATGAAGTGTTTGGAAATATGATAGACCTTAGTGATCTTAAAATTGTTAATAATAATAATAATTCTTGTTTTTACCGTCATATTGGTAAAAAAAGAAGTTAAGGACTTTAAAGAAAATTAAGGACGATTAATCAATAAGACCTGATGATATCCCAATAAAGTGTAGAATTATCTAGGAGATTTAGGAGTTTCTTGCCTTACTAAACTTTTTAATATTATTTTAAAAACTAAAAAAATGCGTGAGAGTGGAAAAAGAGTATTTTGGACCCCCTCTTTAAGAACAAAGGAGATGCACAAGAGTGTGCAAATTATAAACGAAATTAAGTTAATGTGTCAAATATTAAAATTATGAGAGAGAGTAATTTAACATATGTTAAGACGCGATGCAAAGATTTATCATAATCAGTTTAGATTTATGTCCGGCAAGTCTAGTATAGAAGCTATGCTTTTATTGAGAGGTTTGATGGAGAAGTACAAGGAGAGTAAGGAGTATCTATATATGATTTTTATTGATTTAGAAAAAAGCTTACGATAAAGTTCCAAGAGAATTTTTTTTGAGAGTTCTAGAAGAGTCAGTAGAAATGAGAACAAATCTATTATAAGCTAAACATTGCTTGTTATGTCTTCGCTAATGTAATAATCATTTATTAGAAAACTAAATACATAGCATTAATTCCATCCTTTAATACAACAATGAACTGAAGAAGAATATTTATTTGAAATTATAGCTGTCATCATTACCTCAATGATACTGGAGGCAATCTTCTCATTCCCTTCTTCTTCTTCAATGGGAGAGATAAGCGCAGCGAGGCCTTTTCTCGCTGACATATTTGTTTCCTTGAAACCTTCACTCCTTGATCATGAGCTAATCTCAAGTTCATACTCTTATACCCTTTTTAGGCTTAGGATTCCTTTCCGGGGTCAAAGTGCACCGCGTAGGTATAGAACAGATTCTACAACTCTCATTTGAACTTTATTTGATCTTTGACATTATTATGAGTCATCTTCAACCATCAAATGTTTAAGAATCTGTTCAACGGAGAATATATATATATATATATACATATATATATAAGTCAAATACAATTTCTAATGCTTGAAAATTTTCTTTTAAGATTATAGAAAAAGCTAAAAATGATTTATTCTAAAATAATTATAAATAACTTTGAATATAAGTTTAAAATTACTGTTAAGGATCATGTATCCGCCAAATGGTCGTCAGTTATCACCTTTAGCCAGTATTAGTGGAAAATACATATTTCGAACTTTATAAAAAGTAGGATAAAATACTGCCAAGCTAATATTACGTAACTGCTTGCGCTTCTTTTCCGAGCAGAAGATATTTCAAGATCTTAACGTGACCTTTGTTGTTAAATCTAATTTTATATAGCTAAACTTATGGACTGCTTGAAAATTCGCTCCGGTAGACTGCCAAATTAGCGGCTCAACATAATACCATAGTCGGCATAGACACAATGAGGAAATAACGAAGGAATTTTTATGTGGCAAAATTCGAAAAGTGAAAAAATCATGAGAGCCCTCTCAAAATGATCCATTATAATTTTGTGAGTAGGAATACGAAACATTGTCCCACAACTAAAAAAGAGTTGCAATGTTTATCCGAATATAATTTCCGTAAGCTTAAGAGTTCATCATACAATAATCAGGAGCAGTCACTAATAGGAGTTATCGCCGAAATGTTTTTGGCACACCACGTCAGGAGTACGTTGTGGCACAGGATCTAAGTAGTTACCCCAAACGATGCTTCGTACGTCGTTATTCCATGAGGTCCACCAATGAAGATTACATAAAGCTTTTCCAAAAAATCTTTCTCCTATTGCACAAGGGATAGTAAACCTCCCACAATCCTTAACTAAGCTTCTTCTGAATGATACCATTGCACTCGTCACTTAGTGCAACTGCCTCATAATCTCCAAACTTCCTCTTCTTGTTGAGGTCTTTTTCATATATATTGGGCTGGAGAGAGAGTCGTAAGATAAGTGATGATCTTTTTAAATTTTTATATAACTAATTTCTATACTTCATATTCTTTCCCTCCAGGCCACCTATGACACACAGCACAGAGATCATCAGGATACATGATCTCCATATCTTTCCTAGAGCATATTCCATTAACGATTTGGGACATGTGGTTCCGGGAGTTTGAGGTAAAATCATTTCATTTGAATTAGAATTTTAATCTCAATTTATTTTGTTATACTAATAAATTGCAATTTTTTTAATTTTCAGAGGTCCTATCACTAGCTGTCATAACATCGACAACAGATATGTCGTATTTTTTAGGTCCGTGGCAAGCATCAACTGGGTGATATGTTCACCACAGCTTGTAGGAAGGTGGAACGACCCATCTGGCCCAAGGAGGAGGTTTGGGCTCATTTGACTAGATCTTGGACCACTCCAGATTATTAGAGGGAAGAAGCAAATCAACCAACAAAATAAGAAGAGGGCCATGGGTGTCACATTTCATATCGGAGGCTCGGTCCCCACACATAGCGCACTATCAAAAGCTGATAATATTCGTCAAATACTTGACAATTCAATAATGTAATTTTGTGGGACCAATTATTTTTTCATGTCCATAGGCTCGAGAGCTTGGCCGGTCGCTCACCACTGTGGATTTGTAGATCTTGACGCATCGATGCCTAGAGACATAATAATGAGTATCTTATCTCTCTCAACTTGTCAATGTAAGTTAAAAAAATCACATTTTATATTTTTGCATTATTAATGTAAAATTCCAATTAATCTTTGATTTTAATTATGTAGGAGGAGTACGAGTATCTCTGAGACACATGGAGGTAGAGAGAGTGAGACCTCGACAATCGCTAACAGCAATGATAGCTACTCTGCCACTACGCAATCTGCTTTTTAGATTTGAAGGTAGGCGACAAGAAGAATGAGAGAGTTTATGGCTTGCTAGTGAAGGGGATTAAATTTGAGGCCATGCCCTCCCAAGCTCCCTTGGGTGGTTCGAGATCATTGTTGTTAGAACATGAGGAGATTACCTAGTGTGCTACTGCTATGAGTAATAAAATTTGTCAATTACATGAGAGAAAATTGAGAGTCGAGGATGATTTAGCAAGACTAACAAAGCATATTGCATATCACCATGGTTTCTTCATTCATGAAATTTTCTTATTGTGCATGAGACATATTATTTGTAATTAATAACTGGATTTTATGTAAATATGTGAACATTTACTCATTAGTTTAATGTTTGCTAAAAAAGGTTATTTTCATTATCGACATTTGTTTGTGCATAGTCTTTTTGTTGTGCTGGTAGATGAGTACATCTTTATGAGATTGGTCTTCATTGTATGTATGTTGTAGAAATCTTTTTTATTTTATATTTTTTAAAAAATTACTACAGGTTTGCATTGAATTTGTGTCAAAAATATCTAACAATATTACCTCAATAAATTTTGTCTCAATTTAATAATTTTTGATGGTAGATGATCTCTGGTAGATTAAGTCGATGCGAAACACGATGTAAATTTACGTCCGTCAAAAGTTGATGCAAATTTCAAATTTAGCATTTTGCATCTGCATTGGGCGCCTTGAATTTGCTTAACATGGACATGGTCGGGTGCTAAGGCCAAATCAAACAATTAGCATCGAATTATTTCGATGCTGATTGCATTACCAACCCGAGTTTCAACAAGGACCAAAGGTCTGATGCAAACCTGATGCTAATATGCAAAAATTCTATAGTGGAACTTAATCAAGTGTTAGACATTATCTAAGCATGGACCTTTATAAACAACCCTTAACCTTATGAACACTCCATAAGCTTCTAAAACCACTCTCATTAAAAAGAAAAATGGCATTATCAAGTTACCATGAAACCAAAATAATGTATCATACTTCAACACACATTATGTCACCTAACCCATGACTCTAGTAATCATGTTGGTTGTATCCACTCAATTAAGGAGCATATCATTTATTAAAAGCGTATAAACATAGAATTCTCATTATGCCATTGATTATTTATGCCTCAATCTCAGCAGTTGCTCCCTACTCTCATTTAGATGGCCTTTTAGAATTAGTCACCTCAGTCAAGTTTTCATCTAGCACATATATGCAAAGACATTTATCCGCACCTTAGCTTTTCAATGTATTGATGACTCTTTGAGTTGCCAAAGTAGTTAAGCATGAATTCATAAGTCTTATTTATAAAATAATGCATACAACTATAAATAGGAACATAAAATGCTACAAGTAAAAAACCATCTATTTTATAGTAACATAAGTGCATAACATTGTAAAGAATTAATAATCCCTCTACCACATATAAGAATAAATCACTATAAAAGATTAAGCTTGACACTTCCTTTAATTATAGCCCTCCTAGGCTAACACCCACTCTACTCAATGCCTCATTTGTTAGATGCACCCTTTACTTAGTGTCATAGGCTTATCATACTTCCCTCAATTATAACAATACATATGGAATATTAGTCTCTAATATTAATGCTCGCACTCCTAATATAAGCCCTAAAGTATGAGTCGTTATTTAGTTATAGATAACTTTACTATATCATAGGCAACATTAGTGCAAAATGAACATAAGTTAATTCTCTAATGGGAACTACTCCATATTGACACCAAAACGAGTTGACTCATTGAAAAAAAAATCTCTATTAATAGATAATCTCACGAGTTAATTTATCCATTTGACATCCTACTAAACATTTCTTTTATTAAATGTTTCGTAATTATTCAAGAATACCTATTGACTTACATATGGAAACACTAACAATCACAATTTCTCCATTATTTAGAAAAAGAAATAATTGGCCAGACTAAGGAGCAAGGACCAAAACTGTAAAACTCTAGGTGAACACTATTAGTATACACAATGATCAACTTCATACCCTATGTATTATTCAAGTTCTTGGCTTCTAATTCACTCAATATTTAGCTTGGACCTTGGCTTACCTTGCCAAAATTGACCACTTAAAAATGAGAGAAGCACTCTCTAATAAAAAAGATGTAAACAAATTATAGAACTCATGCCCAACCAACCCTTATTAATTGCATATTTTCCTAATAAACACTAAGTATATGCCAAGATTTCTTATTCATATAATAAGTGATCACCATTAAAAGTGAATATTCAGCCTCACCCACTAAGCCACCCAACATGCTATAAGCTACACTTGAAATGAAAGACCATAATATCTTGCCAATCTCCTAAAGTACCCAAATGAAATTCATCTACTTTGCAATAACTCAAGAAAGTGTTCCAATCCTCAATATAACTCTCTAGTGGATTTAGTTGCACTCAAAGATAATTGGCCCGGTACCCACTCCTTAATACTCAATAATCCAATTCTACCCACCAATTAAATGACTAAATACAAATGATTTCGAATCACTTGGCCAACTTGCAAATCCAACCATCTAATCCTAACAACTCCCAGAACACACCAAAGCCACCAGATCTCTAGACCAGTTATTACTATTATCCCAAGATACTTTGTTGAATTGTTAAATAGTTTGTTCGAGCCACTGAAGCCATACTATCAGATTTCATACAAGCTAGTCTAGTGCAATATCAATATATCTCGCCAATCTCAGGTTGATGAAAATCTTACCTATTGTAGTGGGGCTAAATAAGCTTAAAATTCATTAAAATTAGAGTCCCTGAGTTGATTTTGAGCTCCATTTTGAACTCGGAAGTCAATTTCAAATTAAGCTTGACTTAAGATACAAGCAAAAGTCGACTAACCTTAAAATTTAAAATAAATATGTAAATAAAATATATAATATGCATATCATAATACAAATAGTGTGCTAGATTCATTCAAACCTGACAAGATATGAATCTATTCTATGAGCTAGAGATTCCCTCTAGGAATCTTTTTATTCAAATGAGAGGATGTTATGGCGACAACTTTTCTCCAGATTAAAGCAAAATGAAATCAACACACAAAACTCAAACGAAGGAAAAATTATAGTTGATTCTTTCGAATATCTCAACCTTTCCTTTGATTTATGGTACAAAACGATAGCAAACCTGACCACAAATGTTCCACTTTTCTACTGCTAGTGCACCATAGGTGTCATGTCGTTGCGGCGTTATTGTGTCTACATGTTCATGGCAATAATAAAAGAGAGAATAAAATCTGATACATGTTGCTTTTATGATGACAAAAGGGTATCACATTAATTAAAATCTCCAAGATTCCATGGCAATAACATTGGTAATGGAGAAAGCTATCATTGCAGCACAAGTGTGCATGGTTGTTAAGTCCACCGAGAAAAGCATGATTTTTGGTCATATTTCATAAAATTTTCAAAGCTCCTCATTTCTTTCACTGGTTGTTATTGATTTCATTCTAGCCTTGTCATATATATATATATATATATATATATATATATATATATATATATATATATATATATATATATATATATATATATATATATATATATAAGTCCTTCCATTCTGGTGTGCTATTCAAATCCACCTGTAATGGGTGGGATTCGAACCCTTGACTCGAGGGACTTAATCCAAAGGCCGGAACCAATGAGCCAAGGCTTTTGCGCGCGCGCGCGCATAGACACACACATATAGATGTCTGAATTAAAAGTAAAACACCGCTTGTATAAATGACCTAAAAATTTCTTATTTCGAGGGGGGCGTATTATCATCAAGTCAAAACAATTTTGTTGGGAGTCTCCAAATTTTATATAATAACCATTGCTATAACATGGCATGAGGAATAAACAAACTCATGTCCTTGTGCAGGATTGTTAGATCTTTTGTCTAATGAAGAAACAACTATATTTGTTTATTGAGTTAGTCCTCACTAATATGAGAAAAAGATGATCCAAAAGAGTTTAATTCATAAAATCATCAGTGTTAAGAGTTACTTGCAATGATAAATTTTTTGCTAAGGGGCATGATCATGCTTGTATGCATAAATAAGGTAAAATAAATATTGGGATAGAAATTAATGGTATATCTAAGGTTAGTATCAACTCACTTGATTGACAAGCACATTTTACATAGCGGTCGAGATATTAAATTTAAATTTTACTCGCATACAATTTATGCTTTGAAAAGGACAAGACTCTATCTTAGAACTCAAAGTAATGAGAGTTGAACAAACGACCATATGGAAAATTGAAAATTGAGATATAATTTACATGGTATAACGACTTAAACTCTTTTATCTTTACTTCCATTTATTTAAAATTTCCAATGTCACAAGGAATTAGTCCAAGGTTTGGGTTTGGCATTTTCTCCCCTATATTCGAGATTCCTTTGTTGAACCAAGGTTAGACTTTTACATTTTCTCCTACTTCTCATTTTATTCTTATATTTTTGCTTGACGACATTATATTATTCTAGGGCTTCACTTGTCTACTTGTCTGCCAGTTTTACGATAAAGAATAGGCTAGGATTCTCCTAGGATTTAAAATATAACATACAACAGCTGTGAGTCTGGTATTTCTCATTCCTCTTTGGTAAGTAAATCCATAAGTAAGGTTGCAACTGTGACATAATTGTTGTCTTTTTTTTTAAATATATATTTTTTTATTTTCTGACTGAATAAAATATTTTTTTTATTATTTGGTACATTCTTCTCAAGTACAAACATTTTGCGTTCGTTCTATATATGTTATTTAGAACAAACATTTTAAAATGGTATTTTTCTTTAGTTATTCTAAAGAAGTTCATAGGTGGACTGAGCTTTTCTTTTTTTATTAGAACGTAAATGTTATATGATTCTTTTTTGCTTTTGTACAATCATATAGTACATGGTTGCACCTTTGATTTATTTTTTATTGCTCTTTTTTCCTTTAATATAACAATGTTGTACATGGTTTTACTGAGTAAGTTTTTTCATTTTTTTAATATAATAATGAATTTTCTTTGCATTTTAGATGAATCTTGAATTGAAAAGATAATGATTTATTCAGATATATCAATTTTTTTTAGTTCTTTGTTTCTTTTTTCTTATGCATAACCATGTTGTACTTGGTTTTGCCTTTGATTTTTTTTCTATCATTTTTTGAATCTTTTGTACAACAATGTTTGTATATGGTTGCACTGAGTATTTTTTTTTCCTATTTGCACTATGGGAAATGCCTGATTAGCGTCACACATTTCCGACATTAATCAGGTATTTTTCTCACGATGATTCAGATCAGTGTAAGTTTTTTTATGACCTTGAAATGGGCGTCTCTGATTTATTTGTGCTAACATTAGCGTTGGATTTTAATTTGCATTCGTATTAGCGTCAAAAAGAGCCATCACTAAAAGATACCAATTAACAAGCAAGCGACGTTGGTGTAACGACACAATAGCGTTAAAAAAGGCGAACACTGATTAGTTTCGAACAGTGCCAACGCTAATTAGTATTAGCCATATCAGACGCCAAACTATTTTAATATTATTGTGTCATTTTAGCAGCAGCTTGTATCGTTGGCTGATTGTTGGTTTTAGCGTCATAATTTTTTGACACTAAATTGACGAACCTGCAAAAAAAATACAATAAAACTATTAGATTTTCACATAAGTGCAAGTAATAAACACAATCAACATAATATAATATTGTTCTATCATCACAAGTCATAAAATAATTCTCCAACATACACATAATGATACTTAATCAGATTAAATATAAATGGATTTAAGTGCTCAGAATTTACAGCACAAGAAACTGAAAGTTTTTATAATACATAAATAAAAAAGACATAAAGTCAGCGCCTATGTCGGGGGAACATCATCAAATTCAGAAAAAATACCTAATTTTCATCATCATCATCATCATTCTACTACTTCTCCTCGATGGGATGCAAGTGCCGCTTACTTTTTCCATCAAAACTCTTCATCATGCATGCTAGGCAATCTGCAATGAGCTTTTAGCCTTAACGCACTTGTTGGAGCTCTTCATTCATCATCGTCAGACGCCTGGTAAGGTCACCACAGTTACTCGGTAATGCTCGGCCTCGAATGTCATCGCCATTGGCTTCTGCACTCTCCCCTTCTTTTTTCCCCGCTGCTTGTGTCCACAAATCATAATCAGACTGCTCAGTGGTAGACTGGTTACTGTTGCTGACAGACAGTGAGCTCTGGCTGACCATCTCTCTCTGTCTCTTCCGATGTTGCTCGTATTCCTCCTGCATAAAAAATTTAAATATTATTTGACATTTTAAATACTAATTGACATATTAATAGAATTAAATTTTTTAAACTTACATTTTCGTGGAGAGAGTGTTCGGATAGCCACTGTTGTGTGTTCACACGCCGATGTGTAAGGACATGCAAGTCTGCGGTGGATGACTCTCTGTCGATATGCTTGGCTTTTATACATGATCATATAAATACATAGGTCATATAATTATATGAATTTGTAAGCTTTTGAATTTAACATAATCTTACCAGCCTCTGATAGTGCTTTGTCTAAAGGATCGTACCTCTAATGTTGAGTGCGGCCCCACTGACTCTCTGTGTCGTTCATTTCTACTGATTTGCTTGTCTCTTCTTCTAGTACTTCGGAGAGGCCCATGCTTGGTTTAACTCAGCCCAAAATTCCTCCTCAACCTACAAGGGTCTTTGCCCCTTCTTACACACTGTCATAAACATATCACCAAGCCTTTGCCTGACGCAAACCTCAAAAACCTGTTGAATCTGCAGGCAATGTTCCGGAAACCAGTAAAATGACCTCTACAAATTTGAAAGTATGTAAACATGATTAACATATAAGAAAAGGTAGAAATTAAATTTCTATTTCAAATTTAAATATCATACCTTGAACTCCCTAAAATGCATATCTTGAGTGGCAATCAACATTTGCATCCAAGATAGATATGATTGATCATATCTCCTTTAGATGATCTATGTGATCCACGTAAGGGGTGCTTGGAGGGGTAGAAACTGCAAATGATCTATTAGGTACATTATAAAATTGAATCAAAATTTGAAATTACTATATTGTAAAAAATAAAGTTGACCTACTCTTCACCCTTCGACTCAATATAGACTTGGTCGGCTCAATTATGTTACATGATAATAAAAGGCCAATAAGAATAGGGTGTTACAGCATGACTCTAAGGTATGAACCCATCTGCACATAAGTCAAGCCTGATGTCTGTAAAATCTGGATAACTGTGGTCGAAGTGTTTCCAAGCTTCACCAGCTGAGGGATGAGTCATTGTACTAGCATTAACAGATCTAGTATTATGTCATGTCATGTGAGCAGCTGTGCATATATAAGCAAACATTTATTGGGGCCATGGAATGAGAGGAAAATAAAAGAGACATTTGTAACGAATATTCTTCTAGTTTTTACTCTTTCTTTCTCTTGTTTTGAACCTATTAGCACTGCAAAATCTTTATTTTGTCTCTTTTACATTCTCCCTATAATATTACATACAACCATCGATGTAGTAACCTATCTTTTCATATAGTAGCCCGAACCTTGCCACGAACTTCTTAATTTTGTACAATGTCGGCCAAAATTTGGTTAGTCGCTTTTGAAAAAAAATTTAATTTAATTTAATATACATATGTTTTTTAGATTTTGAAAATATTGTTTTAAATTTCAAAATAAATCAAACTAAATAGATTTCATATATCTGATAATTTAGATAATTGAGCACAATACCCCAAGTGATACAACATCTTGAAAGATAAGCACACCACTTGATAGTAGGCTCAATCCTTTAAACTAAAAACTTTATAACTCTATTTCTGTCTATGAACATTTTATGTGTGGCCAAAAACTTCCCTTACCTAATACAAAGATTAGATAAAGTTTATTTTACCTGGATTCTTAAAGTTCCCTATAAGGGCAAGCCCTATATTTAATTACATCTCAAATGACCGAAGTCACTTAGGAAAATTCTCGATTAAGATTAGAGTTTCGTCTTCAAGAATTTAAAGTTTAGGTTTTTAAGATTGGAAACAAGAAAGTCAAGTGGGAAGCAGGTAACATAAAGAGAGTGGGACAAGGCAGGGGAAAAGTGGGGAATAAGTAAAATAACAGGCAGCCTCGCGCCGAAGGGTTAGGGCACGAGGGGACCTCGGGTCGAAGAAGGGAAATGTTTTGGATAGGGTTTGAGCGTGAAGATGTTTCAGAATTTGAAAATCCATGACATGTTATTTTGGTGTTATTCGGGTAGTATTTAGGTGTTACCATAGTTCTGAAAGTTTGTGTTATTCACGGTAGTATTTTAGTTGTATTGTGGTGTAATTGCGGTTCTGCATGCATCAGTATTATTCACAGTAGTATTCAGGTCAGATTACAAAATTTAAGGCTTAGAATCGCGGTTGCGGTATTTTTGAGGATGCTATTAGTGAATAATTGAGATTTCCACGGTGTTATTGGTGATTAATTGGAGAAGTTCGTGTTATTACAGGGTTTTGTGCGGCACTGTGGTGTTATTGGTGAGGTATTTAAAAGCAGTTGTTATTGTGGTTGTATTACTGTAGTATGGTGGTGTTATTGGAGTTTTGCGACATGGTACCGTAGGGTTATGTGGTGATGATATTATTGCGGTAATAGTGTGGTAGTATTGCAGTGTTATTGGGGATTTGCGGTAGTGTTGTTGGAGGGATTGCGGTGTTATTTCAGCGGTGTTATTGCAGCTACGGTGGCGGTGATATTGTGGTGGTGTTGCGACAGTATTTAGGTGGTATTGGGAGTTTACGGTCATGGTTTTATTGTGGTAATAGCGTGGTAGTATTGCAGTGTTATTAGGTGTTTGCAGTAGTGTTATCAGAGGGATTACATTGTTATTGGAGTTTTGCAGTGGTATTTTTAGTGGGATTGCAGTGTTATTGGGGGCTTATGGAGGTGTAATTGAAGGGATTGCAATGTTATTAGGCGTTTGAGGTGGCAGTGTCATTGCAATGGTACTATTAAAGTATTTAGGTGGTATTGAGATTTTTGGTTGTGGTGTTATTGGCTCGTTGGTCATGGTGTTATTGTGGTGGTATCGTGCTAGTATTATGGTGTTATTGGTGGTGTTATTTAGAAAACTGCAAGGGTATTAGGTAGTATGAGCGGCGGCGGCATAACAACACGATAACACCGTATAGATTACTTGAAATTATGGAAGACGGGTGAATTTTGTAAAACTGAATTTGGCATGTAGGCTCAAAGTTAATGAGTTTAAGGTAAATTTTGAGTTTGATCTTGGGCAATTTTGGGTTTGGAACTGAATTTGAATGGGCTTGGATTTGATTTTAAATATGGTGTGGAATTTTATATAAATTGATGTGAATTTGGCAATTTGAGGTCTATTGGAATTGCAAGAACAAATGGTGAGAGTAGATTGATACTTTGGGTAGTTTGGAGGGTGAGAGGGAGTGAGGTGTGGTGATGTGAATATATGAGCAAGCCACTCCAGGTAAATAAGTGTGTCCCTAAGGCCTTGAGATCCTATGAGAACTCTCTTTGGGCCTCCACGGTTGGTCCTGACCACTCAACCCAATAGTGATGGCTTAACTAATTGCATCGCCATGAAAATTAAATTTACAAAATTTAAGAAGTCTTATTTTCTTTGGTAGAACTGTGTTGTATAAATTGTACAAATATAATTTCAAAGCAAGTCTAAGAAATATATCAATAGAACTGATGCAATATGATTGTAGAAGGGATAAATCAACCTATCATATGCTCCAAGACAAACAAAAATTAAAACTTGAAGCATTTTATTTAAAATATTTACATTTTTTATTCGGATTTTTTTCAAACTCAATTATGCAGCCTTCGCTTCAATACAACCGTAATGCATCGGTATATTTATATATTTTCCCAACACAAGGTATAAATAATTATGAGCACAACAAATACAAGAAGGTTATAAATCTAAAAAGTCTAAAAAGTCTCTTCTCTCCACATGGTATAAACCATGACAAGTAAAAATTAAAGATTTCGAGCTCTCTCCAAGGAATGTTTAATTTTTTTAGTTATAACTTTTTTCATGGTAAATCACTCAACCTTTCTTTCAGAAGAACCGCCAGTATAACTATTTATTATCGGTTGTATTAAGATAAATCAGTACAACTGATACAACAGAAAAAAAATCAGCTAATCGCATGCTTGAAGAAAAATATTTTTATTAAATTTAATCTTAACTGCATGATTAATCTTTAGAATATAGATAACATATCAAGTATAATTTTGAAAAACAATATAATTAATTAATTAAAAAATTGGATTTAATTTACACAAATCATCATTTTTAAACTCAAAAAAATGCACGGCAGATAGAAATTTTGCACACCACTCGCAAAAACTAAATTAATTAATCAACTAAAACTCCTGTTATACCGTTTACTAAAACCTAAAACCATTAAAAGAGGTGTAATCAATATAAATGGCTTCAAAAAGTTGACAAGAATCTATGTCCCTAATGAGACAGACAAAAACAATTTCCAGCACTATTGTTGGCTGTCAAGGAGCCATTCCAACATCTTTTCCTCTCTATAAATCCTCACTGTTTCATTCATTTCTTCACAAAATAATCGCCTCACCTCTTCTCTCCATCTCTTCCTCTCTAAATGGCCCTAATGGAATCAGGCTTGTCTTTGCTAAGGGCAACTGCCCCTTACCTCCCTGCCTTAGTTTTCTTGACTTTAAGTTTCTTAGTATACTTCTACTTACCATACTGGAAGGTGAGGAAAATCCCAGGACCCCCAGCAAAATTTCTTGTGGGACACTTGCCCTTGTTGGCTAAGTATGGACCGGATATAATGAGAATATTTGCCAAGAACTATGGTCCTATCTTCAGGTAATTGCAGTAAATTTTGTGCGAATATCCACTTCTTTCTTTAGGTAAAAGAGTTGCTAATAAAGTTGTGTTGGTGATATGGGATAGATTCCATATGGGGAGGCAGCCACTGGTTATAGTGGCTGATCCAGAGCTTTGCAGGGAGGTTGGGATAAAGAAGTTTAAGCAGATAAAGAACAGAAGCAGTCCTACTCCAACTTATGGGTCTGCCATGCACCAGCAAGGCCTTTTTCTAACAAGGTATATATATGAGACAATTTTATTTATTTATTTATTTTTTAATGTCTAACTTATATCAATTTTTAGTATGAAATTAAAGTTTGAAGGGGGTATTGTTGCATAATATTAACATCGTATTTTAAAGCAAACTTTTAAGTGTCAGATATGTATGTAAATGCCTCAAAGATTTAATATGGTATTCTTCAGATATAAATTAATAATAAATATTTTCATTATTTTTACATTATTTATAAATTAAAAGTACATAATTTTAAATTATATGTTAATTTTAAAACCCTTCTAATTAAAACAAGATAATTTCTGGCTTGTGCACCATTTTTGTTGAATCATTTACATACATATCACACAACTCTTATATATTTAAATATCTAACTTCTCAAGTTTGCTTTTTTACATTTATACCACTCAAATCTTTCAAATCACATCAAAAATATCACAATTTTAAATTTTAAAATTTAAATTAAACCTTTTCTCATGTATAAGTATATAGCATATGGTGTTAGATTTGAAAATACATAAGAATTGAATGGTTTGTGTGTAAATCTTCCTTTTTATTAATAATTAACAATCAAATGGGTATCAATAACAATGCTATTTACTTCATGCAGCCACTAAGAAAAAAGCCACATGATAATGAACCTAAATGTTTCAATGGTAGGTCCTACCAAGGAGATGCTAAATGGATTAACAAAATCTCAAAAAGGATTAATATAATCATTAGGATTAATTTTAAGAGGATATATAAAATTTTAGAAGTAGGAGTACTAATAAGAAATTAAAAAAGAAAAACTATTCTGTTCTGATCATAAATGAGTTGAGAAAAACAAAGTTAGGTACACTTAAATTTTTTTTTTTCAAAATTTTTAAGTAAGAAAATATTATATCTAAACGCCCAATGTTTTATATAAATGTTTTAATATAAAAAAATGTGTTTAATGTTTAACGCCTTAATAGATTTATATTTAAAAAGGATTGATGATTAAATGCACTTATTAACTTAAACATTTAGTATTATTCCATTTATTATAACCAATACTGTCTTTCATTTTTTGGAATTAAAAATCTTAGTTGAAGTTAAGTTAAATAATTTAAAAATACAATAGAAGAAGTCAAAGTGACAAAATCATTTCAGAGAAAAAAAAAGCTCTATCGCCGAAAAACCCGACAAAAAGAAATTTGATAATAAAATAGTAGTAATAATAATAAACATTTTCTAAGCTATTGTGTTAAAATAATATATATGAATTATTTTTAGCCAAAAAGATTTACGATGAAAATAATTCATTGCCCAGCATTTTTAAGGCTGTTGTCTTAAAAAAAGTACAAAGACATGCCTCACAATTCTTATGTATTCAATAAAGTTTTGAAAATCAGATTGGACCAGAAGGAGAGAAGATTCAAGGTTCAACATTTAAATCTGGTGAAGTCATAAATATAAATAATATTGCACATAACTTAAATGACATAATAATATCGTAGCATGAGTAGTATCAAAAATAAATCATGAAATATAAATTGTACGTGAACTTAAGCAATTTATTTAAATTAGTCCAAAAGAAGACCAACAATCAAGTTGTATTGACACAAAATGACGCTAAGAACTCGTCGGGCCAAAACAAGTTTTTGCTGGAGGCAAAAATATTTTAGTCGACCTCCTCACATTAGTCGATCGACTAGGTTCTCTCCTTTGGCCAGCTCATGTCAATCGGCCAACTAGATCTCTCCTGCAGCCATCTCAACTTAGTCGACAAACTAGTTCTCTTAACTGACTGATTTACTCCAATACAAATCTAGAGGTTATCCAATGGTCGGAGTAAAAGGGATTAAAAGGGAGTAAAATATCTTTTGCTTCGTCTCTTTAAGGCTATGTAATTTTTATACTTTTTACCCCTCTCATCTTCTATAAATAGGAGGGTTTCATGATGTAAGAGGGACTCTTTCCTGGGGTGCTCCTCTCTCTTGTAACTCAAGTTTTCAATGGAATAAAATAGGTCGAAGAGCCCGAGTAACTACTCACTTCTCCTTGGTTAGAAGAAGTTTTCCTCTTCTTCTCTGTTTCTCTCCCTCTCTCAATCTCTTTCCCTCGATCCAAATTTAAATTCCTTGCGCACGACCCGCCAGACGGATTTGAATTCAACATCCTAAAATGTGCAGTGATCGTGGACATGCCTCAAATGAGAAACAGAGCTAACTGCGAAGAAGAAACTTCCCAAAGAGAGATAGCACGCAAGGAACCCAATAGAGATGCTACACAACCAGATGCCCATGCACAAATCCAGGGCTTACAAGCCCAAATGACCCTCATGATAGAGCAATTTGAGGTCCTCCAGGAAGCAATCATCCAGAGGAATGACCAGGCGCCTCGCCTAGAAGTAGAACCCCGGGGGGTTCGTCCCCAAAGGCCCCCACCATGGAACCCACCTATCCCGCACAACCAGATCAGCAACAATTAGATGAAGGTACAAGGTGAATCCAAACACACCGACACAACCGCATCTATACAGGCTAACAGTCGATGGGAAGAATAGATGCGAGTGCCTGTTCAGCCGCTCATAGGAAGGGTTTTACTCTTCAAATCAAAGAGGTGATACCTCAGTCCAAGTTAAGGATTCCTAGGTTCGATTTATACAAAGGGAGTACCGACCCGATTGACTACGTCACGTCGTTCGAATCTTCCTTTGGCTTGCTGCAGATTGAAGACCCAATAATATATCGTCTCTTCCTAAACACCACGAAAGAGTCGGCCCTTTGGTGGTTCAACGGTATGCTGACCGAAAAATCCCAAGTTACTATGATTTTAAGAGACACTTCATTTTACACTTTTCAAACATGCAGAAGCCAAGGAAAGACTCGGACACCCAGCTTGACTTCAAGCTGGGAGGAAAAAAAAGCCTATGAGCCTACATCACCTACTTTCAGAATGAGATGCTGGAAGTTAGAAATCTGAAGCCAGAATTAGCCTGGTCAACTTTGAAGTGAGGAGTCTGAAGCAAGCGATTCAAGTATGACCTAAATCTATTTAAACCTACTACTTTTGCAGAAGTATTGAAGATGATGAACGGGCACACGCTCACTGAAGAAGACCTCCAAAGCTCCCCGAAGGGTAAGCTAGAATCATCCAACCACCAATCAAGGAAGCGAAAAGAATGGGGTGAACAACAAAGGGCAAAGGACAATTAGCCCTCCTGCCACCAAAACAAAAACTCTCGGCCTTGAGATCAGCGGAGAAACTACCGAGGCAATCATAACCGAATGCAGCGCTCCGATCAACAACCAGCTCAATATTATAAGAGACCACATGCTTACAGGGGAGTTCAAGGTTTCCAACCCCTCAACACGTCGATGGTCGAAATAGTTCAGGCCATCCAAAACTAGATGAAGGAGCTGGTGGATGCCTTGTCGAGGCCAGTAAGCTCGAGTCAACTGTCTTGTTGCTTGTGCCACCTGACATAACACTTACTTAGCAATCCAGGAAACGTAGATGAAAATCCAACCCCTAGCCTTTTTTATAAGATACAATGGGCACAAAAATAAAGTGAAACTAATTATTAAATTTTCTTGATTTCTTTGACATAAATAAGATAATAATTTCTTATCCTTTCGCAGTTGTCGCCATCAAGAAGTAAGAAAATTGGGGAACTTAATAGGTATAGATAGAAAATGATGCTAAGACCTCGACAGACCAAACAGGTCCTCGTTGGAGGCATTGGCCACCTTGCATCAGTCGGTCGTCTAAGTTCCCTCATTGGCTACCTCACATCAATCGGTTAGCTAGATCTCTTCTCCGGCCATCTCACGTCAGTTGGATGACCAGTTCTATCAACTGATTGATTAACTTCATCATAAATCTCGAGGTTATCCAATGGTCAGAGTAAAATGGACTAAAATGTCATTTGCTTCTTTTCTTTAAGGTAGGACTGAATATGTAATTTTTATATTTTTTTACCTCTCATATCTTCTATAAATAGAAGGATTTTATGATGTAATAGGGACCCTTTTTTCGGGAGCTCCTCCCACTTGTAACTCAAGTTTTTAATGGAATAAAATGGACTGAAGAGCCCCGAGAACACCCCATTTCCCCCTCGCCCGGGGAAGTCTTCATTTTCTCTTTTCTTTCTCTTCTTGTCTCAATCTTTTTCGCTCAGTCCAATGCTCCATTCCTTGACCAAGACCTCCTAGATAAAATTGGATTCAACATAAGTATTATAATCCAAAAAATATCTCTAAAAAAATAGTAGAAAAATAAAATGATTAAACGGTTGGACCGACGGTTCCAGCTGGCTCATTCCGGTTCAATGCTGGGGCAGTCTTTAGGTCATCCGGAACCGGAACTCTAGCTAGGAAAAACCAGCCGGTTTGATTCGATTTTCTAAACGCTGGTATTTACATCGTTAACACTTAAATTTTCATATTTACAAACATAGCACTCAAATCTTTTACATTACATCAAAAATATAGTTATTATTTATTTTTTACAAGTGAATTATACATATTATTATGCATATGTTTATGACACCAAACTTTTACATATGTAATTATGAAAGTTTATGTATAAGAACGTAGGAATTGTGTGGTATGCATGTAAATTTCTCAATTTAAGGGTGTATTTGGGGCAGTTTATGCACTCCGACGGCGTTTTAAAAACACCGCCTTACCATTTGGAAATTGCGTTTGCACAGTTTATCCAAAAACATAATTGATTTTTTTACATTAAATGTGGAATGCGGTCCAACCCGCAGTCTGCGTTCCAGATAAGCAGCATATCTGGATAAGCACAATCTGCCCCAAACACACCCTAAAATTTTGAACTATAGTGAGAAAAAGAAATTAAAAAAGAAAACATAGAAACAACTGTTTAAACTGGTAAAAGAAAGCTTTCCATAAAATATTAATACTCAACCAAAATAAATAAATAAAAACATCCTATTAAAAATCATTATTTTCTCTTAATTTTGGTTAAGAGTGCTTCGATTGCTCAGAAGTTAATTAAACATCCCTTTTAAGGAATTTTTTGGATGAAAAGTTTTTATTGAAATTTTATTCAAATTAATTTTCATTTTAATTTTATTCCGAGATTAATATAATTTATGAAATAATTAATCCAAACTTATATGATACTTATGTCAATCTAAATTGAATACTTTTGAAATTTCTCAAAATAATTTACTGATTCAGATCCAGAACTCCTACTACAATCATTTCTTACTAAGAGCATTGCAATTTTTACCGGAAACTTTTTTCCCAAAAATAAATTGAGAATTACTATATTTTAAATTCTATATTAGTTTAAATTATAGGCATTGAAAATATATATTTCACTAGATAAATTGAATTTCGTAGTTTTTAATATCATTCAGATATTAGAATTATATAAAAGTATACAGAACATTATATATGTTAGATATATAAATACATTATAATACAATGATATAATAGCAAAATTAAACAAGGAATAAATCTTTGATAAATTGAACTGTATGCAGGGATTCAAGATGGTCTTTCATGAGAAATACCCTCACCTCACTGTACCAACCATACCATATTTCCAGCCTCATTCCCACGATGCAATCCCACATAGATCAACTCCTCTTAAATATTTCAAATGCTGAGAAGAAGGAAGAAGACATTCCCTTCTCCGAGCTCACTCTAAGAATGGCCATTGACATAATCGGGGAGACAGCTTTAGGTGTTCAGTTTGGCCTCTCTCATGAAGCTTCCTTCAAAATGCAGCATATTGAAGAGCGAATCGATGATGAAAGTGATGAAGAAGATGAGGTTTCATCCTTCCTAAAGCAACACATGCGCTCCATTAACTCTCTTAAGATGGATCTCTCAAGTTCTTTCTCTACATCACTCGGCTTAGTAGTTCCCATACTACAAATTCCCTGCAGGATTATGCTTCAGCTTATACGAGGAACTGCTGACTACAAAGTGAAGCAGACAAACAGAAAGCTATGTCAGAGAATTGATGCTATCATAGCAAAGAAATCAAGTGAGAGGAATCAATGCTCCAAAGATTTCTTATCTACAGTGCTTGCAGCGAGAGAATCAAGCATTGGGAAGAAGCTCTTCACGCACAACTACATTCGGGCGCTTACATATGAGCAACTACTTGCTGGAACAAAGACAACTGCGTTTACATTGGCGATGGCTGTTTATCTGATATCTAAGCATGCAGATGTTGAGAGAAAGCTGCTAGAAGAGATTGATGGCTTTGGTTCTTGTCATCTGATTCCTACTGCTGAAGATCTTAATTGTAGGTTTCCCTATCTCGATCAGGTATTGCTTTTGCATCTACTGTTGTAACAATCTCTTATAATTCTTTTGTTTGCTCTTCTAGATTCCACAGTTTGGTATGTATCCTTAGTTGTATCGTTCAAAGCTGCTGAAATTCCATAAAAATATATCGAAACAGGAGCAGAACCAACTTCTTTTTTGAGGAATAAATAGATAAACATATAATTATTTCACCACAAATAAAAATTATTATTAGAGGAATTTTTTTTTGTAGAAAATTTGAACACCAAACTCTTGCTAGCAGAATGACAGAAATGATGTTTTACTGACAAAAATTCCACTATTTTTATTTCATCCTCGTTTTTTCTAAAATGTGAATAAGAAAAGAAACACCGAAGATATTTTTTGATAGAGCCATTCATCAATCCCATTCTTCAAAATGTAGCATCTCACCAATCAAACTATTAAATAAATTTACACTTCTATAAATGTTAAATTTTTTCAGGTAGTGAAGGAGACCATGAGGTTTGTGACAGTTTCACCATTAGTAGCTAGAGAGACATCCCAAAAAGTTGAAATTGGAGGCTATGTTCTTCCAAAGGTACAAAACATCACTCAACTGGCTACTTTCTTAAAATCAAACAAAGAAATCTATTTATCTGAACTCTCCCCTTCTTACTATACAGGGTACATGGGTGTGGCTTGCACTGGGGGTTTTAGCCAAAGATCCCAAACAGTTCCCAGGCCCTGAGGTATTCAGACCAGAGAGGTTCGACCCCAACTGCGATGAAGAGAAGAGAAGGAATCCATATGCTAACATACCATTTGGTATTGGTCCGCGGGCTTGCATTGGACAGAAGTTTGCACTGCAAGAGATCAAGCTGGCTCTCATTTGCTTGTACCGTCATTACTTGTTCAGACACTCAGCTAAAATGGAATCTCCTCTTGAGCTTGAGTATGGTTTAGTTCTGGGATTCAAGCATGGGGTTAAGATAAGAGCTATTAAGAGAACAGTCTAGTTTGATAAAATCATTAGTGCTATACATGTATATATGCAAAAATTATTAGGTGTCCCTGAAATGAGGAGGGCGCCCTCTCTTTCTCCTCATTTCAGCGGAAAATATTTGCGTCCAGAGAGCGTACACAGAGATGCATCCGGAAAAATGTACATGTGAGTTACACGGGGTGTTATACGGAAGTTATAAGAGGTTATAAACTTCTTGTACCTCCCGTGTAACTCCCGTGTACAAATGGATGAAATAGAAGCACAGATTACAAGTGAGTTACACGGGAGGTTCAAGTAGGTTATAACACGCTTGTAACCCCCTTGTAACTCCCGTGTAACCCCTATGTACTTTTTTCCGGACGCATCTCTACGCACGTTCTCCCGACGCAAGCAGACTAATATAATAATTTTTGGAATATATGGGCTTAAAGTAGAGTTATACACCTTGTTTTAAATTTCTCGTAGGATATAGTCATTGCACTAAATAAAACTGATATTGATAGTAAGATGTGGATGTCTTCATGGTGTATTTATGAGTAATGGCTTGGTGAAATAATCATTATCATTATCATCATTGACTTTGTCAAGACTATTTGAGATCATCTTTATGAATCCTTGCTTTTCATTTGTCGATATTGAGTGCATCCTTGAGTGTCATATCTTTATTTTGTAAATTGTTTTGAACAACCATTCATATTAACTTTGATCCGCTCAAAATACATTCTAATCACCCAACAATAATTTTATTTTCTCAAAAAAAAAATAAAAATAATAATAGTAATACTAGTGTTAGTTTTTATGAGATTTCAAAGAATAGAGTAATATATTGGTAAATGTTAAAAGTTAAGTCTGATATATTTAATTCATAAAAATTGTGTGGGAAGTATGTTGCAATTGCGCCTGAATAAAATTTTAAAAACTAATAATATTATGAATTTTTGTAATATTTTAGCAAATAATTTTGTGATAAAATGATCAAAACGCTATATAAGTAACTGTAAGAGTTATCATAGTACTCAAAATTTTGAGTATTATTTAAGAAATTCTTCTTTATGAATTCTAAGTAGGTATGTACGTATGTGAAATGTGGGAGATACTTTCATCTATTATATATGAAGATATGAATAATTATTTTTTTTCAAAGCAAGAAAAATATTGTTATGCAGCAAAATAAGCACGTCATTCATCTCATTTTAATTTTTTATATTCATATATTTAAAATTGATATTCATAAATTAAAAATATTTTATAATTGATTATAGATATTTGTATTATATATATATGTATAGTCTGCTCCAGATTTGGGGATTTTCGCTCTCTGTGGCTGATTTTGGTGTTTTTTGGGGTATGGCCCCTTCCTATGTGGCGGCTGTCTCTGGGAATTCCACCTCTGGGGTAGGTGACCGGGGTTGTTTTTTTCCTCAAGCTGTTCATGATGCTCATGAGTCAGGAGGTGGTTTTACCTTTATTAAGAAGTTGAGAAAAAAGAATGACAAACCTGCTTTGTTTCTCACTAAAGATGAAACAAGTATTTTGACTTCAGCACACAGATATACTCTTGTTGGGAAATTTCCGTACGGAAATCCCAAGATTTAAATTATTAGAAAGCACTTTGATTCTCTTAAGCTCACAGGAAGTTGGAAAGTTGGTTCGCTAGATGGCCGCCAAGTGCTCATTCAACTCTCAAATGACGTGGATTATACCCAAATTTTTGCTTAAAAAGTTCTCAAAAGTGATAATCGTTTTATGAAATTTCTGAAATGGACCATGGACTTTGATCCTAAATCAGAATCTCCTATTTTATGAAGTTAATCTAGTTGTCTTTATGAGTTATGGTTTTGAACAATGTGAATGTTTTAGGAAGTTATTTGTGTAAGTTAGTGCAGTTATTTGTGTAAGTTAGTGCGGTTATTTGTGCAAGTTAGTGCAGTTATCTTTTATTGTGCTTATAACTAAACCTGAAATTAATTTGAGTTTAAGCATTCAAAATTGAATAGAAATACTCTGTTTTTTATGTGTTTCAATCTTAATTTTTTCTAACATTTGGTATCAGAGCAAGGTTGACGTCTAGAGAGGAGTTCGGTTCCGCTCCAGCAGTTCGCGCAAGGTCTCCCGGAGGAGTTTTGATCCCGGAAAGGATCAACAAGGAAGGAGTCCAAGGCTAGGCAGACGTGACGCCGATAGCTTCGATCACGAAAGAGTTCGAGGTGAGGGGATTTCGGAGGAGACAGGCGAGGTTTCAAGGCTTCCCTTCCTCAGTTCGCAAACAACGAGCGTGAACAGGAGCATCAGATCGCACAAGAGCAGATGGTTCGAGGAGGAGCAGATCGGGGAGGGGGGGGGGGTGGGGGGCGCAGAGAGAAGGCATCCGGGGAAGTGCGAGCAGAGATTCGCGAAGAGGCACCAGTTCGCAAACAGGCGAAGCAGTTAGGCGCGACAGGCGGAGAGTTTGGGTTCGATGGGCTTTCACAGAGGAGCAGTTTTAGAATCACGGTTGAGGAGTTCCGCGGGCAGGAGAAGGTGGTTGAGCGTTTGGGGTTGGCGGCCAGAAGGCAGATGAAGGGAATAAGGGAATCTTGATTTCCACTAGAGGGAATCTTCTCTGCTTCCTCTTCCTGAACCGCGAACAGTTGAGCGGACGCCATTCCGTAAAGAGGCGTAGCAGTTTGCGACGCAGAGGGCAGCAGGCACAACGGTTTGCACAGGAGGAGTTCGCGGCACATCAGTTTCCTGCGATGCTTCACGAACATCGGTGGTTTCGCAAACAGGCTCCAAGAGGGCGAGGTGCGACGATTCTGCGAACAGGCACAATAGCGATTCGGCGGCGCGCAGGCTTGGGATAGCCAAGGGAGGCGGATCAAATGGAGTGGAATCTGTGAAGCATAGAAATTGGAGTCTCTTGGAATTAAGAGAGCGCGATGCGCTGAAACAATGGAGATGCATCTAGGTCTCGGAGTCATCAAACCAATGGCAAGAGGAGTCTCAATCCCGATCTAATTTTCAATGTTAAGCAAGATGAATTACAACATATGGGCTGTTAAGATGAAGATAATCTTACGTTCGCTAGGAGTATGATCGGTAATCAAAGGTGAAGAGAAGGACGATGACAGAGATTAAGGTGCCATGGTAGCCATCTCTCAAGCCGTGCCGGATGAAGTGATGATGATAATCACGGAGAAACAAACGACAAAGGAGGCTTTAAGAAAGCACGTGTAAAAGTGCTGAAACGACAATTTAACAATTTACAAATTGAGGATTCAGAGATGATAACTGAATTTTCTATGAAGCTTACCACGCTGATAGGTGAGATCCGCTTATTGGACACGAAGCTCGACGACAGCAAAATTGTTGAAAAATTATTCAGTGCAGTTCCAGATAAATTTCTCCAAATTATTGGAAAATTGAGCATTTTGGCGATATTGAGAAGATGTCGATTTCAGAGGCGATAGATCTTCTCATAACATTAGAGGAAGGGCTCAGAGGGTGACTGCACTCAAAGGGTAGTGGAGAGCAGTTACTTCGTACCCAGGCCTAGTGGGAGGCAAGAATCCCAAAGACAAAGAGAGATGAAGGTTCTTACAGCAATAAAAGTGGAGGTCAAGGAAATGATGAACACAATAAAGAAGACCAAAAGCCACGTAACTTCGACAAATCCAATGTTAAGTTTTTCAATTGTAATGAATATGGTCACCTTGCAAAAGAATGTCCCAAATCAAACCAAAGAGAAAGAGCAAACTTGTTACAATGCAAATCGAAGATGAATCTGCACTGTTGATGGCCGAAGCACATGTTATTAGCCACACAATACAGAACATACAAGTGTTACCGCATGAAACCGAGGTAGTGCAACCCACAACATCTAATGAGAGTCTATTAGAAGGACCAAAAGCCTTTACGATGAAACTTTCTCAATAGAACTAGAGTATTCAGGACTGGTTTTACTTGGAGAGGAGTCATCAGCTCTCGAAGTAGCTAAGGCAGACCCGATGTGGAGAAAAGCAATTGAAGAGGAAATTTCTTCTATTCAGAGAAATTGTAGTTGTTGAAAATAAGAAAGAAAACTGTTATGCAAATTGTCAGTGAAAGACAACAAGCTTAAGGAGGAAATTGATGAATTTAATCTAGTTGTCGTTAGAAGTTATGGTTTGAACAATGTGAATGTTTTAGGAAGGTATTTGTGTAAGTTAGTGCAGTTATTTGTGTAAGTTAGTGAAGTTATTTGTGTAAGTTAGTTGAGTTATTTTTTATTGTGCCTATAAGTAAACCTGAAATTAATGTGAGTTTAAGCCTTCAAAATTGAATAGAAATTCTCTGTTTTTTGTGTGTTTCAATCTTAATTTTTTCTAACACTATTATCCCGGTTTGGGTTAATTTTCCGGGCCTCAAGGTGCATATCTTTAATTATGAAACCCTTTATATGCTGGCAATTGCTTTTGGGAAACCGCTGAATGTCGATACTCCCACGCTTGATACAACCAGGCCATCTGAAGCTTGTGTATTTGTAGAACGCAACATCACTCAACCTTTTCCAGGGGAGATTTGGATTGGCTCCCCTCATCAGGGTTATTGGCAGGAGATTGTGATGGGTCCTTATCCCCCATATTACACTCATTGTGGAATGTTTGGTCATAACTACCCATCCTGTTATCAATTGCATCCACATCTACGGCCCGTTGTAGCCTCAACTCCTATTACTCAACACATTCCCGCGGATGTTATATCCTCTTCACCATTGCCTGTGATACCTTCTGCTATGCCAATTGTGGATAAGGTACAAAATTGTTTGTCTACTGAGATGGTTTCTGAAAATGTTGAGTTTTTTTGTAAGGGTCGTTTGTTAGGGGGGTGCCAAGTGATTTCCCCTAGGAGGTAGGATGCGGTCACTACTCCTTGTTCTTCTGGAGAGGACACACTATCTTGTTAGGCTCTAACTATCGTGGAGGGTGCTCAGGTCCCCCTCCATGAGGTGATTGAAGATAGGGTTTATGCTAACATTCACGCCCATGTGACAGAATAGGTGTCTCCTAATGCTAATGAGGAAGTTTTAGAGCCAAACACAAACCATGTTACTGTTATTAATCATTTGGATGTACTTGACGACTCATTAATTGTGATAGAACTACCTGTTGAGAATGCAGGAGATTCCCAAGTATTGGAAGAATATCCTTCACGAACATCAGAACCCATTGCTGTGATTGCCTTTCCCTCTTCTGATGCTCCACTATCTAATGATATCATAAACCAGTCTTTAGAAGAAGAATGACAAGTCTACACTTCTCGGCGGAGGAAGAAGGTTGGGGGCACTATTCAGCTTGGAGACTTAATGAATGATACCCTGGTCACTCCTGACAATGGTACAACACTTCAGAGTCTGTTATGTGGATCCACCCCAAGAACTAGAGAAAGAGGCAGGCATAAACTGCCCGGTCCATAGACACTTGTTATCTGCATGTTTGTATTTTTTTAAGTTTTTGTTACTTTTTGTTGTGATATCACTGTTTTATGTATTGTATGGGTAGAGGACCTCTATTAGCCCTCTCATACAACTTTATGTATTTTGTTTTATTTCAATATAATTAGCCCTAGGACATTTCAGAATATATATATATATATATATATATATATATATATATATATATGATAAATTTTAGAAATGATGAAGAAAATGTAATATAATAAAATTAAAAAACAGTATCGATGATTATAATCACAATCATGATAATATAGATAACATAAATTTAAAAGATAAATTAAATCTTAGATACAAAAAAAAAATAGAGAATTTTTTTTATTAAAATTTATTAGATGTTATATTAGTTTGGAGACTTAATGGATGATACCCTGGTCACTCCTTACAATGGTACAACATTTCAGAGTATGTTATATGGATCCGCCCCAAGGACTAGAGGAAGCGGCAGGCCTAAACTGTCTGATCCATAAACACTTGTTATCTGCATGTTTGTGTTTTTTGAAGTTTTTTGTTTTTTTTGTTGTGTTATCACTATTTTATGTATCGTATGGGTATGGCATCTCTATCGGCACTCTCATATAACTTTCTCGCATCTTGTTTTATTTCAATATAATTAGCCCTAGGGCTTTTCAAAAAAAAAAAAAAAAGATATATATATATATATATATATATATATATATATATATATATATATAAATTTTAGAAATGATGAAGAATAAATAATATAATAAAATTAAAAATTAGATCGTTGATTATAATCACAATCATGATAACATTGATAACATAAATATAAAAGATAAATTAAATCTTAGATACAAAACTATAAAATAGAGAAATTTTTTTTATTAAAATTTGAAGTGATGATTAACTGCAAAAAAAGTTTAATAAAATAATTTTGAATTTCAAAATATTAAAATTTGGCATTCCAATTAGATCCCAAATGTCATTATATGTGAGATTAATCAAATTTCAAATTTCAAATTTTAAATTGATGTTATATTAGATGTCATATAGTTTTAGAAGAAATAAAACTAAAATAAATAGCTTTTATACTATTCGCTAACATATGTATTAACATTACAAAATTTAAATAAAGAACTAATTAGATCATTTAAAGTAAAGAAATAATTTTGGAATAGAAGCACATATTCTAATTTTAATTCATCCTATTGCAGAAGTTAGTATATATTTAAATTAAGTGAAAAAAATTGAATCTATTTGACATATTATCAAAATATTATCATTATTATTATCTAAGATGAAAAATTTTACAAATAGATGTAAACATGCTTTTCAAATTAAATATAAAAAACATGTTTTATGCTATTGCAATTAACTATTAAAAAATTACTTCAAGAACAAAAAAATATTGAAAGGGTGATCCATATTATATGATGAGATATGATTCAAATGAAATAAGATAAGGTTCAAATTGTCTTCTTACAAAATAATGCAAGGAAAAATTAATAGCTGATTAAATAAAATGTATGCATTAGCATAAAAAAAAAACTTTATTGGATTTAGGAATATAGTAGTTTATTCAAATTAAGTTTAGAGTAATAATAAAAAATGAGAGAAACATTGCTAGAAATTTACCAAGAAAATAAAGAAAAATAAATGGATTAGGTGATGAGATACAGTTTAATATATAGAAAACTAAATACATTAATGGTAAAAGAACGATATTAACTTTCTATGGACAACATAAGTCCTCTTTATGGTTGTGAAAGTCAGACCTGTCACTGAATCAGAAAATGGAGAGGTTCAAATGATTCAACCGGAGTTAAATCAGAGGTAAATCGAATAATGTAATAATTACTTAAATTATTTTAAAAAGATTTCAATAAAGCGATAATATAAGTATATTATAAAGACAAATAACATTCATACATAATTATAATTATCAATATCTAAAATTTTAAAATTACTCATTATTATTTAATTATATATATATATATATATATATATATATATATATATATATATATATATATATATATATATATAATATAATTATATAAATGTATTTTATAATAATAAAGGTATTTATATCAAATGCTTTATATTTTTAAATATATTTAATATACATTTGTTATATTATAATTATAAATGATATATGAACAAGTTTATTAAATATGTTTTATTGATTGTAATTATAATATAGTTTGTAATAACATATATTTTATAATATTGAATGCTATATTCTAAAAAGTATAAAAATCATAATACTGTTACTTTATTTTTTTTATTTTTTATTTTTTGCCATAACCAATTTAATAATTTAAAAGGCTACATAGCCCAATTTTTATTTCTCAGCCCAAATCAGTTGTCAACAAATTCAATATTTCTTCAGTCCCGCATCATAAGGAAAATTTAACATTCTACTGTTGCTATGGGAAACGAGAGCTTGATATTATGAACAATAAACAAGTTTAGAGATAGCTCAAGAAAGCACATATTAATTTAATTTAATGGTTTTTAATATCAAACTCATTAATGAGGATATTGTGGAGTTTGATTAATGAGAGCTTGATTAATTCAACCCCAATAACCTTCGCGGGTGGATTTCATTTCAGTTATTCATAGATTATTATGAAGATATTGTGAAGTTATTGGGAGTAAAGTTCACAATTTGATCATTTCTGCTTAGATGCCCCCGGCAGGAAATAATAGCATGAACAGATCACAACAGAATATAACTTACTTCAATATCAAACTCATTAACAAACTGATGATTTGGTTCAGTAATAGAAGTAAAAGAAATAACAAACCAACAAATCAGGCTCCCTTTGTCTTGACCTTCTCAAGCAGACTTCTTCTCCCAGGAAAAGGATTCGCAAACCTTCCTACATCTTTATCTCCTAAATCTCACTTCTTCTCCACAAGCATCCTATCCTACATCTTTATCTCCTAAATCTCTCTTCTTCTCCACAAGCATCCTATCATCACCCTTCTTCTCTTCCTCCTCTTTCCTCTTTTTCTCCATCCGTATCATCCTCTTCTCCCTCCTCATCTCCCGCCTCCCTACTGTCCCCCGCCTCACCCTGTCTTCCGCCTTAAAAACCACAGCTTTACTTTCCAAGTCATGATCTTTCAAGACCTCCGACGAGCGCCGCGGAATCCTACCGCCCAAGGAAGTACCGAGCAAGAGAAAATCAACCCTGGCCCATCCCTCCTTGTCATCGTTGTTCCACCCGAAGGTTTCGCTCATTGAAAGGAGGTCGGCGACGGGGGAATCGGAGGGACGGCGGTATCCAGCAGCACCGGCGAGGAGGCGCTCGGCAGACTCCCATTCCAGGCGGTCGAGGTAGATTGGGTCGTCGAGGACCTCGTCGGCGAGGCGGGCCCAGTCTAGAAAATCTCCGGCGCGGAGGTTTTTGGACATCCAGGATAGGTAAGAGGAGGGGAGGGAGCCAAGCATTCGGCCACTGTGCTTGCCGAAGTTGATCAAGCGGTCCCTCGCCGGGATGTCCGAAATGGGCCGGTAGGAATATGATGCTTGCCGGAGAGAGTGAGGAGGCTTTGGGAGAAGTGATGGGTGAAGAGCTTGTGAGAGAGGTGGAGAAGTGGAGAAGAGACATTTGCGAACGGGCAGCGGGGATAGAGAGATAAGGCGGGCCATCCGTGCTCCGGGCAGTTCGCGGGCGAGGTTGGTATTAGTTTTTTAAGGAAAAATGATGCATAGAACCAGAATCTCATTCATGTGAATAAAAATTTACATAGCTCGAAAAAGGCAAAACATCCAAAAACCCACCAGTAAAAAAATTATAAAAAAAGTGTAAAGAAGGAAAAGAAAATGAGAGAAAATAAATATAAAAATAAAAAAAGGGAAAGGCTGAGAAAAACTAACAAATGCCTAAGCATTGGCTCCATGAAGCAAGAAAGATGAAATTCATGTAACTCAAAATATCACAAGGCGTCTACCATTGTGCGGTATTGAACCAAGAAGACCAAGCAAAGCTACATAGTATGAAAAACCGATTGAGCCCTTAGTGAAGGTAGTATACTTCATCATCGCCCTTCCAAAAACATTTAGAAAAGGCATAGAAAGGAGTTTTATCCAAAAAAAACTTAGTTGAAATCCATCTGCAGTGCTCGAGAATCAATCCAATAGCTAACAAATGAGAAAGCTAATAAGTCATCCAAAATAACTATTCTAGCATGACATGTGAACAGTATCTCTCCTAGTCGAGACACAAAGATTTTCTTGTAACAATTTCCCCAAAGGACAATGGAAGCAACTAATAAAAGAAATGTCAGGGCCATCAAAATATAAGACAATCCAATCATGAGTGAAATAAAGAGGGAAGGCAGAAAATAAAAGAACCAACGATAAAAAAACAAAAATAAAGCAGACCCCATGAGTGTTGTATAGCAAAAACTTATAAGTTCAATAACGTGTTAGCATACATCAATATAACAAATCATAAAAGAAAAAAAATTCTAATGTTATCAGTGGTATCATCCCAATATTTCCATCTTCTACTTTATTCTTTAACGGCGAGTTTATTTTTGGAGCAAATGATGGCACACACCCATAATTTCATTGAAATAGATAAAAAATTTCAGAACTCTAAAGAGGCAAACCATCCAAGAACCTGTGAGAAAAAAAATGATGAAAAATGTGTAAAGACGGAAAAAGAAATAAGAACAAATAAGAATAAAAATACAAAGGTGAAAGGTTGAGAAAAAACAACAAATATCTATGCATAAGCTCCATCCAGACAAGAAGGCGAAATCCATGGCAAAAAGAAATACCAGAAGACATCTATCATTGTGTAGTATCTGAACCAAAAAGATCAAGCAAAGCAACATAGTCTCAAAAACCGATTGAGCCCTTAGTGAAGGTTGTATACTTCATCATTGCCCTTTCGAAAACATCCGGAAAAGGCCCTCATAGAAAGGAGTTCCATTCAAACAATGCTTGTTGAAATCTATCTGCAAGCGCCAACTACAGATACAAAGCCCCCCACAGAACAAAGGTCACAAAAAAGGCATCTCTTAGCAATCTAAGTAAATAAGAAGTTGGAATCAATTCAGCAGCTAACAAAAGAGAATGCTAATAAGTCTTCCAAAACAACTATTCTAGCATGACCTGTGAAACATCTTTTTTAACCGAGATACATAAGGATTTCCTTGTAACAACTTCCCCAAAGGAAAAAGAGAGCAACCAATATTGGCAATGCCAGAGCCATCAAAATATAAGACATCCATTCATGCGTGGAATAAAGTGGGGGAGGCAAAAAGTAAAAGAACCAACCATAGAAAAACAAAAATAAAGCAAACCCAAGGAGTGTTTTATAGCAAAAACTTTATCAGCGCAATAAAGAGTTGGCAGACACCAACATAAAAGCTCATAAAAGAGAAAAGATTTCTAATGTTATCAAGGATGTCATCCCTATATTTCCACCTTCAACTTTTTTCTTTAACAGCGAGTTTAATTTTGGGGAAAATGATGGCGCACACCCAAAATTTCAATTATATAAATAAAAAATTTCATAACGCCAAAGAGGCAAACCATCCAACAACCCAAAAGAAAAAAAAAAGGATAAAAAAGTCTAAAGAAGAAAAAAAGAAAACAACATAAAAAAAATACAAAGGTGAAAGGGTGAGAAAAAAATAACAATTTCTAAGCATAAGCTCCATCTAGACAAGAGAGATGAAATTCATGGCAACAAGAAATACCAGAAGGCATCTATCGATGTGTAGTATCTGAACAAAAAAAAAATCAAGCAAAGTAACATTGTCTCAAAAATCGGTTGAGCCCTTAGTGAAAGTTGTATATTTCATCATTTCCCTTCCAAAAAAAATAAAACAAGAAAAGACCCGCATTGAAGGGATTTTCATAAAAAAAAAACTTGTTGAAATCCATCAGCAAGGGACAACTCCAGATACAAAGCCCCACATAAAATGAAGGCAACAAAAAAAGACGCCTCTTAACAATTCAAAGTAAATAAGAGTGCATGAAATAAGAGGCAGGAATCAATCCAACACTAACAATAGAGAATGATAATAAGTCTTCCAAAATAGCAATTCTAGCAAGACATGTGAAACAACATCTTTCCCAATCGAGACAAATAAGGATTTCCTTGTCAGCTTCCCTAAAGGAAAATGAGAGCAACCAATATAAGAAATGTTGGCGCCATCAAAATACAAGACCATTCTGACATGCATGGAATAAAGAGAGGGACGCAGAGAGTAAAAGAACCAACAATAAAAAACCAAAAATAAAGTAGGCCCCAAGAGTGTTGTATAATATATTAGCTCATAAAGAAAAATGATTTCTAATGTTATTAGGGATATCATCCCTATATTTCCATCTTCGACTTTTTTTTAACAGTGAGTTTAATTTTGTATGTTATAATCTCCTTTGATTCAAAGCAATTCTTGAAGATTATGGAGCATCTTTCAAGCCAAATGTAATATGATATAATGTGGATAGAAAGCAGGAAAAATTTCCTTGACAACTTAGAAGGAATATTATCAACATAAGTTACGATTTGTTGCATAGTGCCTCCAAATGGATTAAATATATTTAAGGGGTGGCATTTCAAACATAAAAGTTTTTGCCAAGAAATCTCATTGAAATTTTTATGAAGGAAATTGGTAAGTTTCATTGTGAGGAAAAATTCCATATTGAGCCAAAGACAATTACGTCCATCTTCTCTTATGGGTATAATTGAATGCAATCCGTGGGAGTGTTCAGTGAGGAGGGGAGATTCCAGCAAACAACATGAATGGCTTCAGTAATCCTAATATTTTTACTGCAATTGTACCAAGAGAAAACCTGTCTTTCATACTTTTCAAGGAGGGATGAGCCCTGTAACCAAGGATCAAAAAGGAGGAAGAGCTTGCTGTCTTTATTAACATAAAGAGTAAAAAAATTTCTTATCCTAGCTGCAATTTGTGAAAATCCCTTATAGAAGAAGGAATAAATCCTTCTCGTTTTATACCCAAGGGAGCTAATTTTAAAGTCACACCAATTGAAGAGAATGGAATTGCCATTATAGATTCTCCAATAAGACTTTGCTTTGCAAATAAGGTTAACAATTTCTAAATTAGGAATACCCTATCCACCAAAAGGCCCAGGCAAAGTAGTGCAATGCCAGATAATAGTATGCATAATGCTTGAAGAGTTATGGTGGTGAAGGAAACTGTTCACTAAAGAAGAGATACTCTTTTTAATAACCTAAGTAAAGCAAGTAGATATGAACCAATAAATCAAACAATTCCAAATAGTAGATTTAATGAGTTGAAGCCTGCTCGAGAAGCTTAATAGTTTTTGCTTCCATCCACTCAAATAGCGGTTAACATTCTCTAAAAGGTTATGGCAAGTAATACTATTAAGCTTAGAAGAGTTTATAGTGGTCCCCAAATAGTCCTAAAGAAGCATTTTCTCCTCGAAACCAAAGATATTATAGTACTAAAGTTTAAGAGAGCATTATTAACTAGTTTACAGAAGCAGATAATGGACTTACAAGATTTGACCAAAATATTAGAAACTTCATACAAGTATTTAAAGATAAAACAAGTGGCTTCAACGGCAGAGACATTGCCAAATAAGAGAAAGTCATATGCATAAATGAGATGATTGATTTTTCATATTTGCATTAACCAAATTGAATATTATTCTATTATGATCAAGGAGTTTAGAAAAAGCATCCATTGCCACTGTGAATAGATATGGGAATAAGGGCAACCTTGTCTAAGGCCAGATGCAGAGGGGATGTATCCTTGCAATTCACTATTGATAATGATAGAAAAATGGACTTGAGCCGTGCAAGATTTGATCCACTTAATAAACATTAGTGAAAAATCCATTCTTTCCAATCTTTAATAATGCTTCTACTAACAGAATCAAAAGCTTTTCTAATATCAATCTTGAAGCAAAAGTTTGGATGATGGTTGTTCGAGTTGAATCCATGCAAGCGATCTTTAGCAAGAATTATGTTATCAGAAATATCCCTACGAGCAAGGAAGGTAGCTTTGAAGGGGTGAATGAGGATAGGAAGAATGCCTTTTAATATGTTCGTGATAATTTTGGCTATGACTTTGTAGATTGTATTACATAGTGATATAGGTCTAAACTGACTAAAAGTTTGTGCATGCTATATTTTGGGTATAACAGTTAAGGCAATATGCTTGATTGTATTAAGTGGTTTGGAGGATAATAGAAAATGCTTAATAGCTTTAATATAATAATTACCGATGATGTTCTAAGCATCTCTAAAAAGTTTAGAATTGAAACCATCCGGCCCAAGGGATTTATTAATTTCAATTTGAAAGAAAGGAGATTTGATGTCCACTTCAGAATAATCTCCAATGAGTTGATTAGATTCATGTTCACTGGAATGTTAATGGATAGCTGCCGAGTAAAGTAGGAAATTGTCTCTTGGATGATGCCCAGTTGGGAATTAATACACACATTATCATAATGGAGTTCTCTTATGAAGTTTATATCATCTATACTCCTGATTATTTGGTAGAGGAATTTCAAGTCATCTTCTTCCTTAGAAAGCCAATAAAACATAGCTCGTTTCCTAATCCAAGAGCTTTGCTAAGAGACTGTATTGGAGAGATTATCATGAATTGTAATACTTTGAGAAGGAAGCTCATTAGAAAGAGGCTGGGTTTCCAAAGTGTTGAGAATGCCTTCTTGAGAAGCCTTAAGTACTCTGATATAATCAGAAAGAAAGTTAGAATGAATCCATTTGGCCTTAATAATAACCTTTTTGACATTTTAAGCTTGTTTCCAAGAGCGAAAATTGTACCACTTTGGACATTAATATTCCAAGCATTAGAGATGATATTATAAAAGTTATCACAGTGAATCTAGTAGTTTTTGTACATATATTTGCATTTGGGGGTAAAGGGAGCTCAAAGAAAGTAAGATAGGGGAGTGATCAAAAGTAAAAGCTTGAAGAACTTTGTATAAAAATAGTGGAAAAGACTGTAGCCAAAAGATATTTCCTATGGTATTAAGAAAATACTTGATAGTATTATCAACTCGAGAATTAAACCAATTAAAAGAGAACCCATCATTGGGAAGATCATGAAGACCATTATTAAGCATACAAGCAAAATTCAACCATCTTACAAGGGATTGAAGGGGAGCCACTAATTTTCTCTTCCAATTTTCTTATACAGTTAAAATCTCCAGCAAGATGCCAAGGCTCAAATATGATAGCACCAAGATTGGAGATAGAATTTCATAGTTCTTTTTTTATAACAACAGTATATCAACATAAAAACAAGTGAGTAAAAATGAAAAAGAGTTTTATAATTTAACCAGGACATGTATATAGTGACGTTTAATATCCAAAATATAGAAATAAATGTTTCTAGAGTTCCATTTTATCCATATTTTGCCATTATGAAAGGAGTGAAAATTGTAAATGCTGCTCTCTTGAGGGAACATGGTGTACTGCTTGGAGGAGAAGCCATCTGAAATAGGATCGAAGGAAAGTTTCGTCTCAAGGAGATAAATAACGTTAAGCTAATAAGATCTCCACAATAAAAAATTATCACAAGGTTGTTCAAGCTCATAAAGTCCAAACCAACATATTGGGAAAAAATAACATGGCTAAATGAATTAATAAGCTGGAGGCCCCCTGACCAGAGAAAAATGTATTGAGAAATTCATACCAATATTATATTAACTTTTGATGAAATTGCACTTTAAAGAAAGATATTTTCTATGTTTTATTGCAGGTATGAAGATTTATAGGAAATGGAGCAAAAAGATAGAAAAAGGAGCAAATCTGGAACGAAAAGGATAAAAGAGATAAAAATTGAACTAGCTGCCGACGGCGAGGAATAGGCCGCCGACGGCGTGTTTTTCCCGAGAGCATTTGAATATATTATAAAGGAGCCCACCGACGGCGAGATCGAGCCTGCCGACAGCGATCCTGAGCAGTTAGCCTACGTTCTAGAAGCCCGCCGACGACGCCAACGAGCCCGCTGACGGCGAGAAGGTCGGTTCAATCAAGATACATTGAATCTGGACGCTTTATAAAGAGGTGCTTAAGCAACCATTGGAAATCCTTCTTCCTCTTTAAATAGAGACAATTTTAGGCCAAATGTGTGTCTTCTTTGTCCTTGGTGTGTCATTTATTAGTATATTTAATGTGTAAGTGTGTTCTAGAGAGTATATTAGTGAGTTTAATTGAGTGTGTTGTACAAGAAGGAAAAGTCAGAGGAAGCTTGAGATGTCCGCTTAGGGAGAAAATTCGAGATAAGTTTTGTTTATTGTTTTATAACTTTAATTTTATATGAAATCCAAGATTTGTGTCATTCTTCCTATGCATTCTGAGTAGTCTTCTCTGTCTTTCTCCTAGTTTTTGAGATTTTTGTGAAATGGAAATTTGAATTAGTTGTGCCTAAAATATTAAATAAAAATTGTGATAATCTTTTACTCAAATCTTAATTTACTTTCTATTTGGCCAATTGAACTGTTAAAATATGTTGATTTTACAACTAAAGTAAAGATTACATCCAAAATTCAGAGAAAAGCAAAAGCCTTGAAAAGAGGGTGCAAATAAATAGGGAAATATTATTTATCGAGCGTAGAATTGGATATTTTAGAGTGATAGACTAAAATCTTCAATTCGGTCCTATCGTTTGGGAGCTGAAGTGTAAATGTTAGCCCTCAGGTGAGGGGAACGTGGGAGCTCCGAAGTGAGAGCCGGTATCCTCCCAGCCTAGCCGCATATTCAGTAACCAAGCATAAGATTAGTCAAAATTCTTTATGCCTGGACCAAAGGGTAAAGAATAGGAATGCTCCTATTTGGCACAATACAATTCAAATTAAGTTGATTATCCTTTCACTTAATTCTCTTAAACAAGGGGAGAGATACTTTTCTAAGTTGCAATCTTCCATTCAAAAATAGAGCTTAGTGTAAGTGTTCTTTATTTCTGTATACTAGATAGTAATTGTATCTGCTAAAAATTAGTTCATAATCTCTAACTTCTCTGTGGGATCGATATCCAGGACTCCATTAAAGCCCTGTATTACTTGAACGATACGTATACTTGCGTTGATAAAAAAGAGGTAACTTTGCTATTATTGAATATTACTTTTATACCGGTTAAACAGTTATATAGTTATACACTTTCCGCCCCGAGCCTGTCACCCCCTGCTTTTTGCCTACCTTTCTTGGTCTTGGAAGTTGAAGGGAAGGAAAAGGAGTGTGAAGGAATAGAGGGGTTAAATGGAGGTGTTGGCAGATCTGGTAAGGATCTTGAGGGAGTTTGGCTTAATAAATTTTCAGGGAGAGACACTTTTGTGTTTAAAAGCATCGAGTTAGAGTTAAGGGGAGAGGTTTCATTATGATTTGTTGTGGTAACCAGAGTATCTGAGGATAGGTGCAACTGGAAAGAAGGGGTTTGTGTATAAGAGGAGGAGGAAGGGAATTAAGGTCTGGCTTGGGGTCAGAGGAAGAGAGGGAAATAGAGTGAGGTATAGGGATTGAAGGAGGGGGTGGTGGGAGGCGCTGAGTGCTGCAACTTCTAAAAGGTAAGTAGCTCCTACTTCTAGAAATAGGAATGGTTGGAGTTGCTTTATAGTGTGGAGACTTGGGGCATGATTTGCCTATTTTTGTTCTTTTTCTCTCTTTTATTTTTGAAGGAGTCGCTAATTTGTTTATCATCCTATGATTCCTTTTTTTGAGTAAATCTCCCTTCCGGATCATATAGATGATCCAAAGAAGGGAGCAATCGAAAGGTAAGGACATAAAAAATGAAGAAAAATGAGAGAAAGAACGTGGAAAACTTCTATAAAGAAAAGTTCACGTGATAGCTCAAAAGAATATAGATCAGATCGAAGTTGCTTTGAAACATATCCGTGAAGAAGACCCTACAAAATCAACCCACAATCAGAGAGTCAAGTGTGTATGTTTGTTCTAAGATTAAGACTAACTTCCTAGGGAATGTATCCCCTTGGTTAATGACATTTTGGAGAGCTCCAAGAATACTCTCAATTAGAGGAGTCTTGTTTATATTTAGGTGACGAATAGTAGAGACTGTCACAAATGATGGTTATTCTACAGTAATATAGCGACCCTTTCAAGGCTCTCGCTAAGCCACAGGGAAGATAGTGAGTTGCTCAAATCCCAAGTGAGTAGTGGCTCATCAGTAATTGAGGCCTATGAAATAACCAGGTCATTTCGTAGGGTCCGCACCATGCTTTAAAAGCCAGACCGAGTCATAAGGACAGAAGGTGAATTAACGTATCCCAAATGGGCGGTGACCTATCTACAATCGGGGACTATGAGACAACATCGACGGAACGTCAACGAAGAGACAGGGTCAAAGTGAGTAGAAAAGGAAGGACAGAGTAATAAAAATAGAGCAGAGATAGCTGGTCAGGACACCATAGATCCATCATCCCAAGTTATTAGGTCCCTAAGTCTCCCGTGTCGTGAAGGTAGTCGAACAAACACAACTGGACACCCCTTATCAACAATACACGAATTGCGTCATCTAAGGGGATCTCGGTAGCCCTAGGGTCAAGAGAGCAAAAGTCTAATCCAATGACCCTATGTAGGTAGGAAGAAGTAGAGGTGAAACTTATACTTGCCAAACTGGTGAGGATGCCGCTGGAGTAAACAAAGAGTAGAGCTCTAACTACAAGGCTAAAAACCCTCCCACAAAGGAATTTCTCCCTTCTTGATTTGAGGAAGTCACTAACACCCTAACCCACTAGATAATTGACCCGATTTTTGTATTTCCAAATACAAGAATTTGTTACCACTGCTAGAAAATTTAATTTTTGGCAAAGGCGCGAAACACTTGACCCGGAATAACTTGCTATATAGATGTGTACCAAATTTTAATT
The DNA here is from genome assembly GCA_022702705.1 of Papilionanthe hookeriana x Papilionanthe teres. Taxonomy (NCBI): domain Eukaryota; kingdom Viridiplantae; phylum Streptophyta; class Magnoliopsida; order Asparagales; family Orchidaceae; genus Papilionanthe; species Papilionanthe hookeriana x Papilionanthe teres. The sequence goes on along the minus strand of CM040422.1, from coordinate 111,121,885 downwards.
TACGGCAATAACATTAAATAAAACTTGATTACTACTGAATGCTAGGCCATTAGTGATTAATACTTTTTAAATATATGTTTATATAGCAAAATATAATTTTAAAGGAAAATATTTTATATACTTTTTGGGTACTACGAAAGTATACGTATCGTTTCAAGTAATAAAGGGCTTTGAAACAAAGACCCCAGTATCGATCCCACGGGGAAAAAGGGTAATGAATTTTTAAATATTGTATTTTAAAATCTTTTTGCATTTTAATCTAACTATAAATTACTTTTAATTTACTAGATGCAGATAAAGAAAACAATAATAAGAAAATGATTTTGTGAAAACAATATAAAACAAACAACTTTCTTCCTTTAAATTAATCCAAGATTTTTAAGATAATTTAATATTCGTTGGAGAATCTATTTTATGGTATTGTGCCAAATAGAAGAATTCCTATTCTTTACCCTTTGATCCGTGCGCAAAGAACATTGGCTAATCTACGAGATCGAGTCCGGATGTATTGTTAGTAGAATGGGTTAATCTGAGCTCACACTACTAGATGTCCAAGGGTGGCTATGGTAGGCCCTACTAGTGACACTTTCCTTATCTATAAATCAAATTATAAGAATTTAGTCTGTCACTCTAAAAACTTATCAATTCTACGCCCTTTAAATCTTATCTTTCTATTTATTTGCACTTAACCTTGAATAGCCCGCGCATGGCCTTCGATTACCCAAGGATTCATGTGACATCTACAAGTTAAGAGTTTTTCTCCTTCTAGGTCTCAAAACTCTTCAACAGGTTTTAACAATTTAAATGACCAATTTAAAAAGTAAAGTAAGATCGGTATTAATATCATCACAATGTTTTGAAAATATTTTGATTTTCAATTCTCCATCGAATTTTATATTATCTTATTTATCTTTTCATAATCGAAGGAAGAAAGTAAACTAACTACTCGAACACATTGAATATAAACAACGAAACATAATAAATAAACTTTGAATCAAAAAATAAAATACTTATCTCAAATATTCCTTCTACGGATCTTCGATTCCTACCGACTCCACGAAGTGTAATGAACTCCGGATGCAACAACTTGAAAATAAACTCACTGAACTAAATAAAAGTGGCCCTAAATTTCTCTCTATATTTCTCTCTCTAAGGATGAGAGATCCTAAAGTGGCTAAGAGATAGGGGATACAATGGGGGCTCGATTTTTCTGAATGAGTGGACTCCTATTTATAGGCTTCAAGGGTTGCCTTGAGGTACCTCTTCAAAACATGTCCAAATTCAATGAATCTTCTAGAAGGTCTGTCTGGCGCCTAAGCGCAGGAATCTGGCGCCTAGGCGCTGGACACCGCGTCCAGTTCTTCGCACCTCTTCATTTTGGCTCGCACCTCTTCGCGATTAAAACCGTTTTGGAGCGTCCAAATGCAATGTATCACATGTCCTATTATCAAGAAACAACTGCCAGTCTTCTAGAATGTCCAATAAACGCTCACTCCGTCAAAATAACCGTCTAAAAGTCGTCAAAAACTTGACAGTTTCAGTATCGAGTCTGGCGCTTAGGCGCCAACTTCTGGCGCCTAGGCGCCAGGCCATAATTTTTGATAATTCTTGTATTTTGCTCCTTTTTTGCTCCTTTTTGCTCCTTTTTCACTCTTTTTCCTTTTTTGGATCTTTTTACATCACCTACATCCAAAAACACAAAAATACCTTTCATTAAAGCATAATATCATTAGAAATTGATAAAAATCAAGGTATAAAAATAGGTATTTTTTTTCATGGATCAATAACCACCTAAGTAGAAATTTATGTTAGACCAATCTGGTTGGAGAAGCATAAGAACTTCTCATCGGGACATGCAGAATGATGTAGTTATCTAATAAGTCCTAAGCATGGAGGCCCTATTAATATGGTTTTGGTGAAGGCCATGTTATGCAACCCATTTAAAATCCAACATTAAGGCCACGTAGAAAAGTAAATATGGATTTTAAAAAATCTTGGATCTTTTAATCCTAAATTTTCATTAGGCTTGAAACTTTTTATTAGGATTTTGTAGAAAAAGTAGAAAATTTTCTGTCCTAAAAAGCCCAAATGAATTGCATGACTCCTAAGCAAAAGCACAAGGTAAAGAAGGTGAAACCAATTCAAGCACGCAAGCATGCATGAAAAAATAGTAAAGCAAGACAAATACAAAATAATAATCGGGTGTCGCTGGGTCGGCAACATATCCCAGAAATAAAAAAAAAACGGTCAGGCACCACATATGTATACGCTGGGTTCTAACTCTATACAACTATAATATTTAGAATTAAAGTACGAAACATGAGTAATCAGCTCTTACTCCCTGCCACGTGGTTCCGCCCATTTGATGCCTCAGAACCAGTGCCCGTACTTTAATTACATGACTCTCCTGGGAATTCTAAAAGTTATATAGTGAAAGTAAAAAAAAAAGAACTCAACCTACACGAAAACAAGGTTAGCATAAAAAGATACTTGCATGCAATGATTATGAGCCATGTCTGACAGGAGGAGCTTAGCTGCACCTGTAGAAAAGAGTTAATCATAATCATTACTTGCTCCTCCCTTACTCATGTGTGTGTGTTTTAGGCATGGCTCCTTGCAAGAAGACCAACCTAATATACTACTGCACACATCTCAAAGACGGTTATGTCCGACACATAAAATAGTGTTTGCTTTATTTACACTATTAAATAAAAGCCAAACTGTAACTAGTTTCTAAAACTAACTTCGACGCAAAACGATTCCGGTAAAGTAAAAGCGACGCTAACCGTCTCAAACTTTAAATCGTAGTCTTTCTTTTTTTTTGCTAAAATCTCTTCACAATTAATGTTGATCAAATTTAATTTAAACCATTTTTAAAGCTTTTCATTTGATTATCTCAATGACAAAATAATTGATCATTTTCCGTCTCATTAGATTTCTCTAATCAAAACGTTTAGTTTAACAATAAGCACACATGATTACATGATTTGGAGGTCATTCAACCTTAAAGAAGTTTTCAATTATCTTCCTAGTGCTTGATTTTGATCCATTTAGATTAGATTAAGTCACTTATGATTTCATTGAGTTTGCTTCTTAAATATATTCATTTTAATTGTACATCTGTTGAAAATGAATAGAGTTCCATTAATTTCATATTTAAATATGACATGATGATTCATATTTAATTGGATGATTTTGCTGTCATAATTAAAGATTATTCATTTTGAATGAATCCAACCCTTCAAACCAAAACAGCCTTTTGAAAGTTGTAGAATAGTTACTATATATGCACATGTTTGTCAAATTATACGAGTTTTTAAAGAGGTCATCAACAATATCTCTCCTTACGTATCGGTTTCATAAGTATAAAGCAACTACTTTTTGATGACTTGCTATCCTATAGTTGCAGCTAATTAATTCTGGGAAATGAGAACAGTTATTAATTTCCAGAACTTATTAGTTGAAGAATACCCTTACTACGAAGAGGCCTCGTGCGCTCGCTGACGGCACTCATTAATTCAACGCACTGCGAAGAATACTTATTGTTATGAGTTGTAATGTTATATAATTAAATAACCAAACTATTAGCAAAAATTTGAATTAGCCACTCGTACTTGCCTTTCAATATCAAATAAACCGGATGACCATACCAGAAGAATAACTCGTCAATACAATATTTTACATAATCCTTGGTGTTGTATTTTGTATTGTGTTTAGTGTAAAGGGTAAAAATGATAGCGTGAATCTTAAAGGCGTAGAACGGCCAAAGATAAAGACCTAGGCAGACAAAATTTCAAACCAAAGAGTGAAAATCAACAGACAACTGTTGACGACCAGCCAGAATCGATCGAAGGGCATACCTAGCGAATGACAAAATCTGGTGACTGACAAACTTGTCTGGCAAGATGGTGCAATCGAGTGATCGAAGAACTTTCATCGATCGACGGGATCCCTTAGCGTAAGTCATCCAATCGAATGAATTGACCGGTCGATCCAGAATTTCAGACGACTAACAAATATTATCTTTTCTTTGTATTATATTGTAACTCTAGTTTGACAGAATGCAGTTATTTGTCCAGTTATCATAATTGTTTCCTCCTTTTTGTAATTATATTTTAAGACCCCTATAATTTGGCAGTCATAGCTTAAATAAAGATAGAACATTTCCCTCACCTGACTCTCTCTCTCTCTCTCTCTCTCTCCCTCCCTCCTCCTCTTAGCTCTATCTCTCGAGGCGTGTTTCTTGAAAGATAATTTATGATTCAACATCCTAAAAGGTGTGTGGTGAGCGTTGACATGCCACAGACGAGAAGAGGAGCAGATTACAAAGGAGAGTTGCAACAAAGAGACGCTGCGCAGATCGAGTTTACAAGGGAGTCAGTGAATTAGAATATTTAGCAGCAAGTCCAAGAGTTACGAGAACGGACGATGGGTCAGTTTGAAGCCCTTCGATAAGTGCTTATGTGAAGGGATGATCAACCGTCGCTCCTGGAAGTGGGATCTCAGGGAACTCGCCCTCAAGGGATTCCTCTGGAACATCCACTAGTTCTTAAAGGGCTTGTAAGCAAGAGGGCGACCGAAGGAGGAGATTCCAAACAATTGGCCACCATTGGATCAATGTTGATAGTTAGGCATTGGGTAGAAAGTGTCGAAGCACCTATTTAGCCGACCCTTGATAGTGATTTCACTCGACAAATTTTGGAAGCAGTGCCGCCAACGAAGTTAAGGATTCCTCACTTAGATCCCTACATGGGGAAGAGTGATTCTGCCAATCATCTGGCTTCTTTTGAATAATATGTAGGAATACCGTCGATTAGCGATGTGATGAAGTGTCGCCTCTTCTTGATGATATTTAAAGAGTCTGCTTTTCAGTGGTTTCTCAATCTACCGATTGGTATCATTCCAACCTTTACTAAATCCAAGAAACTCCTTGTGGCACACTCGCCAATATGCAAATGCCAAGGAAGAATTCTCAAGCTCTGTTTCAGGTAAAGCAGAGAGAGGACGAGAGCCTATCAGAATCGATTCCAGAAGGAGATGCTGCAGATAAAGCATTTACAGTCTTTGATTGCTCAGAATGCTCTGACATAGGAGGTTAGGGAAGGGTGATTTAAGTATGACTTGAATATGCACAAACCACATTCTTGCCCCGAATGGTTGTAGATAGCCAACAATCATATTCATGTTGAGGAAGCTACAGGCGATGCCAAACTAGAATTGATTGAACGTCAGCCGAAGAAAAAAAATGATTAGAACGAGATGATGAAGTTGGGGGATGACCAAAATCCCACTGGTAGTTCGCGCCATGACAAAAGGCCCTGGGATAACCAAAGCAAGAAGGGGTATTAGGGTCAAAGTCCATATTCAGACTAGCACTGTCTTAGTATTACAAGCGGATACACATTTATCGAGAGATGCAGGGTTTAACCCCACTAAATGTTTCGATGGTTAAGTTAGTTTCAGGCATGTAGAATAAGGGGTACTTTAGGAAAGCTCCTGTAATGAAGTCAGACAAGTGCTCTAGAACCCAAAAAAATATTGCGACTACCACTATGATCATGGGCATGACCCAGAAGAGTGCTGCTATTTTCAGAACTTGGTTGAGAAGATGATCAAAGCTGGGAAGCTCAAGGAGTTTGTCGCTCTCGTGGGACAAACACAACAATAGGTAAAGGCGCCTACTTAATATCAATCAGATGGACCAATCCAGGTGAATGAAGTTCACATATCTTGAATCATTTCGACTATCTTCAGGGGTGGTGGAGAGTCATCTAGTTGATCCATTCAGAAAAGGTTTTGATCGGGAGTTATGCTCTATCGCTTCTTACAAGCATAACCATCCTCTGATTATTTTTACAGGTGTAGATCTTCTGCCGAAGGGAATTCATATAACGACATGATTGTTTTTACTGCATTAATCAACAACTACCAGCTGGGTAGTATTTTGGTCGACATTGGAAACTCTGTAAACATCTTGTTTAAAACGGTGATTGATAAAAATGGATTAAAAACTGGCCGGTTGACACCAACGACAAGGGTGTTGTTTAGGTTTCTTGGTGAGAGAAAGGAGGCTTTGGGTTGCATTGCTCTGGGTGTCTCATGGGGCGAGCAAGAGAAAAGATACTCTAGCATGGAGGACTTTTTAGTGGTCAGTCTCCTCCAACTTAAAACACAATATTCAGGCAACCGTTGTTGATCAACTACTAGGTCATGACTTCAACTTACCGTGTGGCTGTGAAGTTTTCTTGCAATGGAGAGATCATCACAATCCGAGTTAACTTGGAGGAGTCGAGGAGCAATTAACTTTAAGCATTCACCAGCGTGATAACGAGCCACTCAACATCCAGATTGAAAGGAAGCGGGTCTCGAGACCAATGAGACGATCCTCGAAGTAGGGCTGTAAACGAGCCGAGCTTGAGCGAGCTCAGGGTAGGCTTGTGTTCGGCTCGTTCGAAATTGGCTCAGCTCGAAATCGGCTCGTGTTCGAAATGGCTCGTGAACAGAGTGTTCGTGTTCGGCTCGAAAAACTTATTCGTGTTCGTGTTCGGCTCGTGTTCGGCTCGAAATTGGCTCGTTAGAATATAAAATTATTATAATAATTAATTTTTTAAAATAAAATAAATTCAGAATTTTTTTAAAAAACTGTTTAAATTTATAATTTAATTTGAGACAAATTTCAAGAATAAATTTCAACAATAAATTTCAAACAAAATTTTAGTTCATAAAAAAAGTTTATTTTTTTATACAAAATTTTACACAATAATAACAACTTCATTCAAATAAAATTTTACAATTTACAAATCAAGCAAAAATACAAAAAAATATAAATAAAAATTCAAATAAAAATCAAGATCTCATGAATATTTCAATAAAAATTACATTAAATTTTTACCTAAAAAATAAAAATACATGAAATTTTAAATGAGAATGACGAAGCCTCAAGGAGTCCCTCAGCCTCAGTCTTTATCTGCAAGACGCAACTCTTCTTCTTTTCGCATCTCGACCCTCAACTTGATGACGTCTTCTGGGCTTCTGCACATAAACACTTCATCATGTTAAAATAATTTAATATGTATGAATGATTTAATAAAACGAAATCATACTAAAGTGAGAGTTTTCCACTTATCTTTCTTCAGGCTAATTCTTCAATTCATCTAGCACCATCAAGGATTCTAATAAACCATAATCTGTACATCTTCAATACATATAACAACATAAAAGTAGACCACAATCAAGATTGAACAACTGTCATTAAGATCTTTATCAAGAACCCATAAAAATATATAATATAGCGATAGTGATGGAGATTAACATCTGTCCTCCAAATATCTATATTATCTTAAAAAATGAACTTATATATAAAGGTGGCACTTGTGAAAGGATCATTGACATTGCAACTCTAGCATGGATATCCATCCTCCCAAAAACCTACTTAAAGTTTCATTTTAAATTCAGATCATGCGTCACAATTAAGCAGAAGCAAGCCCTACGGCCCCAACCTGAAGGAGCACAATTATAATAGCACTGAAAGCCCTACGACCCCAACCTGATTCTGCTGAAGGAGCCTAATCATCACTATATATTTTTAATAGCTAAAATTTACTAATTTCTCGTCAAGCCTCAATCTAAGTGCTGCAATACCCATCAGCCAAGCAAGATAAAATATCAACTAATTAATATAACAGTCATATCACATAATAACATCAATTTATTGCAACAATAAATACAAAATTTGCTACAGCTGCAACGTGAGATATTTTTCTCAAATACTTGTAATATTGTCATTTCTCCCCAATTTAATGCCAGAACTCATGGAAGCTCACCTCAACAAATAGATAAAAGGTAAAGCTCACCTCAATACGAATGATTATTTATGTTTCTTGCACCGGCACTAATACTTTGAAGCAGCTAGAATGCTTGTTTTTTACTGCTAACAACCATATAAAGCATATAGAAGAACAATGCACCAACAAGATAACTGCATTATATAAGAACAGTACCCCAACAAGATGCATAAATAACTAAAGAGATATTGAAAATACCGAGAGCCATGACCCATCAAATAAATGAATTGAGCAATTGCAGAGCATGCAATTATCAGAATGTAAATGACCCCATCAAATAAATGACCCCATTCAGCTTGAGAGCAATGAATTGAGAGAAATTGCAGAGCAAAAGGGAGACTTCTAAATGAATCTTGCCAAAATAATAAATAATGATATTACAAGCACAGACAAAAATTCACAGAGCTATACATATTCTTCTGAGGGTCAAAAAAACTCATCTGTAAATGAAATTTAAAGTTAAGAAGGCCAAAAACCCACCAAATACCAATGGTTATATATAGTGAAGAAGGCCACAACACAGACGAAGAGGCAGTAAACATGAAGGCAACTATATATATTGTTATCTCAAATTGGTTGCAAACAGATGTTGCCTTCCAAAATTTAAGATTAACAATAATCACCTTAGACAACTTTATGTACTCTTATCTTAAAATGGTTGCAAACTTTTGCTGCCTTCCAAAATTAAGATTAAGAGTAATCATCTTTTGTGAAAAGGTTTAAAGAAAATGAATGAATTTTATTAAGGCACTAAATTAAGATAAGAGTACTTGAAGAAAATGAAAGCATGTCTGAAGGAAATTAATAACCTTAAGGCACTAAATTAAGAAAATGAATGCATTCAAATAAGAAAAAAACATATTCCAATGCATAAAATTAAAAAAATGACTTTAAAGAAAATTAATGCATTCAAATGACTTTAAAGAAAAGTGACCTTAAAGAAAATTAACAACCTTAAGGCACTAAATTAATGTTTAGCAATAAAAGATCACTTAAAAGAATCACATTAACAAAGCATGTCTGAAGGAGTTCCTCTTCTATCAATTTACTCGGGTAAAGTCAGTTGAAGGTATTCGTCTTCCATTAATTATTGCTGTCACAAAAAGATATGTAAATAATAAGTGAAAAGAACATTACGTGAAAAGGTTCACATAGTCTAACTACTAATTCTTGAGAGAAATTACCAATGGAGTTTTTAAATTAGTGGTGGAAGATCTAATCCAACTCGGAGGAGCATATTAAGGCGTTCACAGCTTTTTCCGATAGTGAACTTCTGTAATCATTAAGAACTCTTCCACCGGTACTAAATGTTGACTCTGAAGCAACTGTTGTAATTGGAATTGACAATATATCCCGGGCCATTTTAGACAGGCAAGGATACTTCAGAGTGTTCGACCTCCACCAATCAAGAATATCAAATGTTTCATTATTAGCCAAGTAAAGACCCTCCTCAAGATAGACTTGTAGATCTGATTTTGTTGGTTGAATTGAACCAGATGTAACAACAAAATCGATAAATGCAAGCATGCAATCAAAAGTTTCTGAGGTACCATAAGCACTTGGCAACTTTGATGAACCATTGTCACTTGTACCACTTGGAACTAGCAACATTGCTAGCATAACTATTGTAAATTTCCCATAGAACATCTTCAACTTGTTTAATTTTAGTGCCTGATTCAACAGATGTGTACATATTGGAGAAACTAAAATGAATGAATTTTATTTTCAAGCGAGGGTCCAAAACAGCTGCGACAGACATTAGAAGATTGCACTCACCCCAATATTTATCAAATTTACCTCTCATGGCAAGAGCCATGTTTCGCTAAATTCATCAGAGGAGGTCGATTCATCTAGCAACAACTTCTTTATATGCAATACAGCAGGTAGAAAAATATTTGAAGTTGGGTAGGCAGAACACGAAATCATTTTCGTCACATTGTTAAAAACGAAAGAAATTTTCCGATTTTATCATATTTCTGCCAATCTAAATCTGAAGGCAACCAACAAAAATTGTTGTCTCGATTTGCAAAGTGAGGGAACACACTCCGAAAAATAAGAGCAGATTCAATCATAAAGAATGTTGAGTTCCATCTTGTTGGGACATCAATGCACAAACCCTTTGTTGTTGATATCCCTAATTGCTTGGATATCTCAACAAACTTGTGTAACCTTGCTGGTGACTTCTTTATATACTTGATCGCCTCTCTAATATTATAGATGATGTCTTGAATCTCTTTTAAGCCAACTTGGACCATAATATTTAAAATATGAGCACAACAACGAACATGAAAGAAATGCCCCTTAAAATGTAGTTTCCCTCTTGCCATAAAATTTGATTGGAGTAAGCTAGCAACAACATCATTATTACTAGCATTGTCTAAAGTGATTGTAGATACTTTGTCATGTATCTTCCAATCCAATAAGCATTGACAAATGGCATCACAAATGAATGTACCGGCATGAGGTGGTTCTAGTTCAATGAAATTAATGATTCGTTTTGCATCTTCCAAGATTGATCAATGTAGTGAACGATTATGCACATATATCCGATAGTTTGATTTGAAGTCCAACAATCAGAGGTTAGTGAAAACATGTGAATATCCCTAAATTGTTTTTTCAACTTCTCTTTCTCAAAGTCATAAACCTTAAGGCAGTCATTTTTTATTGTATTCCTTGAAACTTTTTCATAATTTGGGTTCAAGGATTTCAAAAGAATGTTAAACCATGTATGTTCAACAATACTAAACGGATACTCATGCACTATAATCATTTTAGAGATTATCTCTCTAACTTTATGATGATCGTAGCTTTTCGAGTCATGAAATATAGGGATTTCAACATCCGCAAGCAACATCTAGTGGCATAAAATTTAGCATTTTTTGCCTTTTTCGAAATCGATGACTTGCTTACTTTTCGCTTTGATTTTCCCACATTCCCTAACATAACGTAGAAGTTGAGAAGTAGTTCCTGTTTTAGACTTCGAAATTTAGAACGACGAGCATGTGCATTGCCAAAACGAAGTAGGGACACCCTTAATCGAAACTCGTTGTATCCATAAAATAATCCCACACTAGCTGACTTTCTCTTCCTACCCTTCTTAGTTAAGGTTTCTTCACTCGCTATTGTCAATGACAACTTGAGGTACTTCTTCTACCCTTGTGTTTGGTAAAGTGAGATCAACAATTTCGTTGCTAGTATGAGCTTCGCTATCATTTTATTACTTGGATGATTCGATTGAGAGGGATTTATTTCAGACATACTTGCACACTAAATGAAATCAAAACAACGGAATTAGTATCATGAGATATGAATCAATATCATGTAAGCACAACCAAAACATCATCATCAACAACAATGAGATATGAATCATATCTAGCAGGCCCATAAAAATAGAAAGTAAAGAAGAGATGTTATGAGTACTCTTGCCACTTTTTCTATTAAACAAATTAAGCCCATGAACTCCACATTCCACAAAGATGCATGCCCATAAAAATAGAATAATACATCCACATAGATGCATGCCCATAAAAAAATAACAATATGATATATCTAGCATGCAAATAGAGAGATCTCCAAGGTAACCATCTCTTTTATCTATCTTTAATCTAAAATTTCTATCTAAAGGCAGGAAGTTATCAATGTATCTTGCCGTCATTTTACCCAGCAAAAGCAACACAATGCAAGTGCATATCCATAAAAATTTCTCAATTAATTCCCAATAAAGTTTACAAGTGGATTAAGCTCATATATGTAAATTTCTCAATTAATTCCCAATAAAGTTTTTGATTATTGTCTCACAAAATAAGAAGAAATGTCTAACTAAATGTCAAAAAATAATAACCAAATTTTGAGAAAGTGTCTTGAATTGTAAACTAAACTTAGAGAAATATATTAGTAAGCTAAAATTTCACAAAAATTACTTTCTATTAACAGCCTTGGATGCTTTCCAGCCCTAGCTTTTTGTCACATGGACATCATTTATTACTGTTCGATCAAAAGATGGTCGCAACAGAAGCCCCTAATTCATAAGCTGGAATCGGGAGTCGAATCGGTCTCCCTAAACTTCCCAACTCTCAATGTACCATAAGTCGCCAAGCTGTTTCTAGCTATATTAATTTCTTTTGGAATATAGCTACTAATTATTGAAATATTTTCCTCATCATTTGGCTATGAGCATGAACTGCGAAATATGAACCAATAAACTTATGATCAAAACATAAATTCCGCATATGTAAGATACATAAATGCCCGCAAATTCCTCCATCTCTTTTAGAATTTAAATGCCATATGTATATGACTATATCAGAATATGGCATATTCACATTGAATTGATCAAGCTTTCATTGAAATATAAGTATAGGCTTTGCACACATCAGTTGAAGATAAAAGCACAACAAAGCACCTCCATGAATAAAAGTTTGATGATGATTTCATAAAGCTTGACACTTAATGGAAGAATTTCTAAGTTCTCCATGGCCAACAAATCCATTGCAAAGCATATTAGAGCCATTGAGAAAAGAAGCTATGCAGATAAAAAATTATAGGCTTTTTCATCCACTAAGGAAAAAAGAAAACCCTCTTCTCAGCTTATATATAAAAGAACGATTTTTTTCAATCATGGGAATTAACATAATACATTCCCATAAAAGATTGATCTCAGAAAAGAACATCTCCAGTTAACCATCCTTTGAGAACTCTATTTAAGCATTACATTCTTCAGTTTTTACAAAGTTGTCCGTAAAAAAAGAATCATACCTAGCATGCAAATAGAGAGATGTCCAAGGTAACCATCCTTTGAGAACTCTATTTGAGTAGGAGAAAGTAAAAAAAAAAAAAGACGAGTTAAGGACTTTTGTCACTTCTCACAGTGCTTGCACACTTTTGATCTTAAATAAGTTAAGCTAACTTAAAGCTTTAAGTGGAGCACCAAGTTATTTTTTCAGTTTGCATAAGCCCAAGCATTACCATTTGGCGGAAAATAATACATCCATGTGCATGCACTCCACAAAGATGCAGCCCTAAACCATCAAAGTGAAACTGATAAAGTTAAAAAATCTGAGAAAGTTCAAAGAAGCATTGTACTCTTCACTTTTCACAATGTCGTCCATAAAAAACAAGCCAAAACACAACACATACGCTTAAATCTGCATGAATCACCGCACAAATGCACAATAGCCGAACTAAATTTCATAAAAAAACTCTTATATCAGATTTCATCCATAAAAAATGCAGACATACATGTAATATGCGACATCTCGCTGCAAAAACCCTACAAAGCTAGATTTCATTCAAAAAATCTAGATAAATCTAAAAGAAATTTAAGAATATTTAAGATAAGAGGCGAACCTGAAGATAAATATGAAATATTAGAGAAAATATACTCGTAGATATCACCTAGGTTACCAAACAAGCAACCAATGAACGAAGCAAGAATATCGAGCAACCAATCGATCCAACACTGAATATCCGAGGAGTATAGAAGTATATATCAGCAGAAGAACACCCACTAAGCCTTAGCACAGACGAAAAACCCTAAGTGTCGAGTAGATCAGAGAAGAGAATAAGAAGAAATGTAAGAGGGCCAAGAGGCAGCGGAACCCAAGATGTTTCGAGAGGCGAATGGGGATAGGGGAGGCCGGTTAGTGGTTTTTAAGAGTATTAGATAATAGATATATTATAATTATATAACTTATATTATATTTTTATATAAAAATATAATATTTATATCAGTAATATTAATATATTATTATTATAAATTTGTTATGTATTGTAATAGAATTATAAAAAATTTGCTAATTTATTTTTTTAAAATTTTAATTAATTATAAATTTTAATATTTAAATTTATGAATATTTATTTTATATATTTATTTATTTTCGAGCCAATTTGAGCCGAACACGAGCGAACAAACTGTTGTTCGTGTTCGGCTCGTTTATATTTCGAGCTTAAAAATTTGTTCGTGTTCGGCTCGTAAAGCTTAACGAACGAGCCGAACACGAGCTGCTTAACGAGCCGAACACGAGCTGTTCGCGAACAACGAGCCAAATTGACAGCCCTACCTCGAAGTACCTGCTTCTAGCAAAGGAGAGTTAAGTAATATTTTTCTCATCACTAAAAGCTTTGATATAGATTTACTGATCTAGAACCTTCGAGAGCATCAAGGAATCATTGCTTGGAAAATGACAAAGATGCCCGGGATTTTGATCGATGTAGCCTACACCAATTGAACATCGGCCCAACTGTTCGACCGATGCAACAAAAAATCAGATCGAGCGCCAAAGCTTTAGCTATGTCGATATTAGTAGAGGTGCAAAAGCTAATGGAAGCTAGATACATTCAGGAGGTTCAAGATCCAACCTAGCTCTCGAACATTATGATGGTTTGAAAGGCCAACGACAAGTGGAGGATGTGCGTCAACTTCACAAATCTCAACCCTGCTTGCCCGAAGGACATCTATCCATTGCCAAATATCAACACACTGGTGGATGCAACGGTCAGATACTCCGTGTTGATTTTCCTCGACGCTTTCTCCGGCTGCCACCAGATCAAGATGCATTCAGCCGATGTAGAGAAGATTTCTTTTATTACTTCTCAAGGTGTTTTTTGTTTTAATGTAATGCCTTTCGGCCTTAAAAATGTTGGGGCGAGCTACATTACCTCTTGTTTTGCCAATCAAAAAAGAAATATAATGATGAAGTGTATGTGGAAGATGTCATGGTTAAAATTAAATCGGTCGAAAAAATAGAGAAGATCTAAAAAAATCTTTAAAATGCTTAATAAATTCAACATTAAGTTAAATCCTTCAAAATGTACATTTTGTGCTTTAACCAGAAAATTATTAGGTTTTTTATTAACTTCTAAGGGAATAGAAGCCTACGTTAAAAAACACAAGTAAACGTGGATATATCATCTCCAATAAACACTAAAGAAGACCAAAAGTTAACTATGCACTGTCAACTGACCCGCTGTTGACCTCATTTTTGATGAGGTCTTCTCTTCTTCTCTTTAGTACTTAGGATCTAGCCTTAGGCTTTTTCCTTTGACTATCTTAGAGGACTAGAATTGGGACCCACCTTTTAGAAATTCAAACCACTTCTAAACTCCCCGCAAACTCCACAAACTTGACTATAGATCCCTAATCACCTAGAGGGTTGAAATCAAATGTGGAAGTTTAAAGGATGAGTTCCTATAGGACTCTTTGGCCTTAGGATTGCCACTGGCACCTGTCCAGTGAAGGGTCGACTTACACACACACTACACCTATACACTACACTTTCACACACCTCCTAAAAACACACCCATACCCAACTTGACCTCCCGACTCATGTAGGTGATTCACATGGATGGTCCTTAACCCTAAGCCCTTACCAAGAGTGTTAGAACAACATAGTGGATGCCTCAAATGAGTCCCTTCATGGCTCATATGGGCTTGATATGGCTTCATGGCTCAACCAAAATGACTTCTTTCCACTTACATCCACCCAATCTTCAATTTCCCAAATTTTCAATTTTTGACCCCTGGACCCAACACCCGCTAACTTACCCAAAACCCTCGAAACTACCCAAATTTCTCAAAAATTTCCAAATTACCCAAAATTCTCCAAAATCAATCCCAAACATTTCCACATCACTTAAATTGATCATCCATACCCAAAAATACCAAAAATTCCAAGAAAACCTCCCAATACCCTCCAAATACCCAAAATACCCCTCTTGATCCAAAAATCCAAAAATTCAGAAAATTCCCAGAAAATTCTAGAAAATCCCAAATATTCCCAGTTTCATTTTGTCCAACTACACCATGGGCCAATTTTGTCAATTTACCCTACTTTTATCAAAACCCCCAATTTGACCCATTTTAACCCTAGGTGAACCCAATGTCAAACCAAACCTACCCAATTGACCCAAATTCTGGTCCAATTCAATTCTAAACTTCAATTAAACATTCCCAACATCAATCTAGACCAAATCCAAGTCTAATTTGATTGACATTTGGATCCAATTTCACTTTTGGCCTTAAAGCCCAATTTGGACCCATGACCCAAACTTAACCCAAACTCACCCAATTCAACTCCAATTAACCCCAAACCTTTTCTAAATCTTCCTTAACATGCCCACAAACAAAACACTAACATGATTTGCCCAAAAATTAGACCCAAATCCCACTCAAATTCAACCCAAAGCTAAAAGGCCCATTTTCGACCTAAACCCAAACCTAACCCAAATGAGCCCAAACCCCAAAATCAAAACCCAACCAAAGTCAAAACCTCTTTGAAACACTCCCATAAATATTTCTCAACATTAATTTTACATCAATTTCAACCCTAGCCCAACATTGGCCCAACTTGGCCAACTTGGACCCATATAGGCCCACTTACCAAATAAACCCAAATTCAAACCAATTCAACTCCAAATCACACCAAATTGACTCCAAGCCCTTCATAGAACATCCATAAACCAATTATGACATTTATTTGACAAGGCCTTTCACAAAATCTTTACCCAAAGGCCCATCCAAGACAAATTCAAAAGCCCAAAGTCCATAACAAAGCCCACATGACACTTCCTTTCATCATCCATTTAATCAAAATCACCCCTAAGTTTCAAAATCATCAATTAAACCATTCCAAATCAAGCTTCATGCAAATTTTCACCAAAATATCCAAAATTCTTAAAACCCATTTTTATGAAATTGACCCAACCTTTTCCCAAGCCAAATGGAGCCATGGAGCCATGCACAAGCCATATGCAAGCCATGAGAGCCTCTTTACATGTCACCATGCCATTTTGGGCAAAAGGAGGAGACTCTTTCCTTAATTCCTAAAGGTGATTAACCACTCCCATGATTCCCCTTAACCATGCTTATGCCTAATCGTGCTTGGATGGTGACTTGACCTCTACTGATTATGCCGAGCCAAATCACTTTTCCTCGACCAAAACCGTGCTCTGGGTGGTGCACCTAGCCCAAATGGGGGGTTGACCCATTTAGGTCCAAATTTAGCCATGCCCCCATTCCATCTAAATCAAACCCTTTACACATGGCCAATGCTAATCGATCGCACTAAGCTCCGACCACGACCTCCCCGACCAAGATGGTGACCAATGCCCGGCCGGCCGGCCACTGAGCCGCCGGAAAACACCATGGCCGAGAGCTCACATGTGAGCCAACATCGAAATTCTCCCTCGCCGAGCCGCCCCATGCCTAGTGGTCACCATGGCTGTTCTTCTCCTCACCGGAGCAGTCGATCCCAAGCCCTAACTCCCCCGGGAGGCCCTCCACCCTCTCCTATTTAAACTCCACCCCTCTCGGCCATGAAAGGAGCCGAAAACAAAACCTTAAGGAAACTCGCCAAAATTGTTCCGTACTCCTCCCCATACACGCAGCACTTGATCCCAGAGTGAGATCCCCCGCCATTTCTTCTCTCGCGAGCTCAATTTCGGAGTTGAAATTCCACCCAAAACTGGGACACTTCTCCACGGTGAGCCAATCCCCAATTGATTGGTTCTACACCTTCACCGGACCGAGGGAAGGTGTCCACCGACAAAAGCCCCATCTCCAGGCCACCGAGTTGCTCCGAGCCTCCAAGCTTTGTGGATCGGGCTTGGTCGAAATCACATCTAGACAATTCACCAGACCAGGAGACTTCATCTGGAGCTTGTTGGGATCCAATCGAAGGTGCAACAACTCTCAGATCGAAGCCACACTTCTTTGAGCAAAGGTATGAATTAATTCTTCATCCCGAGCTTCTGGAGATTCTCCATTTCAAATGCCTTAATTTCAATGCATGATAACCGTATAGATGTGTTCGTCTCTTCAAGACGAATCCATAGAGCATAAGAACATAAAAATCCGTCGAGTATCGAGTGAGATCTTGGGGATTTAGTGTGGACGGCTCTCGGGCGAGGACGCTCGGGGACGATGAACGGATGCCGTCCATTTAATACACGCGCGGACGGACGGCTCGGATGGCGTCGGACCGGAGAGACGGTACGAGAACCGCGGGGCCCGGCTGCCGACTCGAGTGGCGGCGTCGAATGGGAGAGCGACGCGTGCGAGTTCGGAGATGCCGAGGATGCGCTGGCGCCGCGTGGATAAATAGAAAAATAGGGTGTTTTTCTATTTATTTAATTCCCTAAACTTCAAAAATTCATAACTTTGTGTAGGAAAATCATAAAAATAAAATAAAAATACCCTCTTGCTCAGTGAACAGAGGAGAATAATGTGAAAAAGAAATCATTTAATTTCATTAAGTATTTTATTTTTAGTAATTTATTTACTCTCTGCATACATTTAATTCTCCATACATGTATACAATTCACCATGGCATGAGACCATAGGGCTTTTAAGCCTCCGAATTTGGGAACATTCCCTGAATTTTCCAAAGTCGAGGCCATCCCTATGAAGAGTTATTGATTTTTCAAATCCATGTCACTGTTTTGAGTATTTTAATTCCAATAAATAGCATGCTGTGAAATAAATTCTAGGAAAATTTGGTGACATTCCTTATGACCAGAGAACCCTAGGAAAAATAGGTTTTGAGTTAGTTCATTTTAGACAACCCTAATTGGCTTAAACACTCAAAATAGGTCTCTAATTAATTAGAGTTAACCATAGATCAAATTGACTTGAAATCAATTCTCCACTGACCTTTAGGATTAGAGGAAACCACCATAAAAGTTTGAAGTCAATTGGACTTGGTTAGCCTCTACTAATCGGGTTGATTAAGCCACTTAGTCATTTTAAACTTTAAAAATTCATAACTTTCAAAATATCTTTCAAAAATTCACCAAATTGGTTTTGGAACCTCTCTGATATCAGGGAATTTAAGAAAATTAAAATTTCAATTTTCTAAAAAGTTGATTTTTAATATTATTTTAATATTTTTAATAATTAAAAAATAATAAAAATCACAAAAATAATAAAATTCACCAAAATGTCACATTTTGAATTTTAATCACTTAGGAACAAATCCCATATTTTTCCTAGGTCTATTTAGTGAGATATTAAATTTTAAAGCCCTAGGGTAATTTTAAAAATTAAAAAATGTATTTTCTAGCATTTTCACTAAAATAATTATAATAAATCATATAAAAATCAGAAAATTGCAAAATTTGATTCTCTGATTTCTTTGATATCAGAGAGATTTTTGAAAAATATAAAATTCATTTTTCAACATTTATTTTATTTTTTAAATTAATTAACACTCTAAAACTTAAAATAATTATAATAAAAATAATATAATTCAAAAAATCACCAAAATTAGTCCAAGTGGTCCTCTGGTCATTAGGAATGTCCCCTAATTTTTTTAAGGACAGAAACTTTCCCTTGGTCATGTTATCAAATTTTCCTTGAAAATCTCTATTTTCTACTAAAAATAATTATATAAATAAATTAAATACAGAAAAATCACATTTTCTCCTCTCATGTCTTTATTGACATATGAGTGAATTCACATAAAAATTTCAAGTTCATTTGAGTTCAATTTAGTGAGTTATGAAATTATTAAGCTTAAAGGGTAAAATGGTAATTAAATTTTAACCCTTAATTAAAACTTTAGGTTTAATAAAAAATTAACAAATAAAATATTTGATCCTAATCTGATTTGGATGATTGAAATTTAGTAATTGAAGGGTAGAAACCCATTGAGCAATTTAAAATGATTAAACCTTAATTAAATAATTGATTAAATTTGGAAGAATAATAAAATTGGAATTATTAAAATAGGGATATTATTAGGAAGAGATTTATTCTTTAATTTAAAAATCCCTAAATTAATCATCTCATTAATATTCAACTCTTAATTAAAATGATAACTCAAATTTAAAATATTAAAAGACTTAATCATTAAACTAAAATTAAATCATTAAACTCTTTCAAAAATTTCAATTAAAATTAAATTAAATTAAATTAAATTAAAAATTAAATTAAATTAAGTAAATTGAATTAAAATTAAATTAAATTAAATTAAGATTAAAAGTTAAATTAAATTAAATTAAATTAAATAAACAAATTAAATTAAATTAAATGAATTAAATAAATTAAATTAAATTAATAAAATTAAATTAAATTAAATTAAATAAAATTAAATAAATAAATTAAATTAAATTAAATTAATTAAATTAAATTAAATTAAATTAAATTAAATTAAATTAAACTAAATCATATTACATTAAATTAACTTAAGTTAAATTAAATTAAATTAAACCACATTACATTAAATTAAGTTAAATTAAATTAAATTAAATTAAATATAAAGACATGAAGAACTCAAAAATAAATCTAAGATAACTTGAACACTATTCCAAACTTAAATCATTAATTTGAACTCAAATTTGAATCACAAACCATTTGAACACCAATTTACCCTCAAGAGCTTTAGTTATCATAACTCCTAAATGTAATATTAAATGAAATGTTACTTCACTTATATGACATTCAAATGTCCTAGTTCACTGAGCAAGTTAACAAAACTTGAAAACCTCTGACGATCGATTCATTTACACAATTAAATTCATTTGGACTTAAAACAATCCTAGAAATATAGTAAAAGATGTTTAAGATTCTTCTTAAGCACTTCCTCAATATGATAGGATATTCATAAGAACAAATGAACTTAATCGTTCTTCGATGAAGAAAATCGTCTTCGAACCAAAACACAAAGAACCTAGACGTCATAGGAAATGACTAAGCTATAGGATTAGGAATTTGGTAGAAAACCATAACCCTTTCCCTTAGCTTTACCTAGGAACTTGCTTAAATATTCTAACTGTGTTTTAAGTGCAGCTTGGGATGACGGGAAGACCCTCCAGGTACACTTTTATTTTATTGCGATTTACTTTACGGCAATTTATTTAATTGCATCGCACTTATTTTTCTTGCATGATAAAACAACAGTTGCATGAAAACCTACACCTTTAGGACGTAAACCAAAACCGAAACCCATAACTAAATTAAAAGACACTACAAGATAAAATTCACCTCCACAACATTTCAAAATATAAAACAACTCAAAATTTAATCACAAACAGTAATACAAAACTACAATTACAACTAAATTAAAACGTCCCGTTGGATGATCGGGAATACCTCGGATGATGTAACCTACGTGTTGCTAACGGGATTTCCCACGTGTCTAAATGAAAGTGTGGAACTCATTCAATTGAGTTTAGCAAATTCATCCGGACTAAGTGAATCCGATAAAAATAATGATGCCGAAGGATGGAACCGTGGGATCTTAACCGGTGTCGTTATAATCAACTTTAAGATTTGTTTTAATTAAAACACAAAAAACACTTGGAAATTAAGATTTCTCTAAACCAAAACAATTTTCTCATCCCCTGATTTATGATTTCTAAAACTAAACCTCTGCAACAACAAGGAGCTCGGAGCATGGTGGGCAAAGACGGCCATCGTCGTCAAGAAAACTTGAACCTACTTCAAGAAAACTTTCCTAGAATTAAACAACAAAGCCATAGGACTTCGAGGTAGTTCGCCTAGTGCAACATAAATCCTCAACTCTTCATTAGTGCATTTGCATCGCAAATTAAGCCCTACTCGGTCTTAGGATTCCGAGGTAGTCGTCCGATACGATATAAACCCTCACATCTTCCGTGCAATTTGTATGATTCTATCATATAAATATAAGCCCTAATTAACTAAAATCGGCAAGATTAAAACATTAAATAAACATTAGGACTTTCCTAAATCCAAGCCAAACAATAGGATAGTCGGGAAATTATCGAAGTTCACTTCGAATCCGTAATTTCTCCTACTTTTCTTCCTTTGAATTCCCAAAATAAAATGTTCCAAACTTGATCCATTCCCTATTGAGATTCAAAAATTCAATCCTTTGAAAACCTTAAACTTTGAAATCCTTGAGAGCAGAATTATTGATTATTATCGAGAGTTTTCTTAGGTGATTCCCGCCACTTAAGATGTAATTAACTATGGGGCTTGCCCTTATAGGAATTTTAAAGAACTCAGGTAATATAAACCCCGCTTAATTCATTTATATTAAGCGAGGGAATTTGTCGGCTTATAAAATTGGTTCGCGGACCAAACGGATGTCACAAATCTTCTAGTTTATTTAACCGAGCCCCACCATCAAGTCGTGTGTCTATCCTTAGGGATAGATACACGGCTTGTGATGCGGTGCTCGTTTATATAAACTATTTGGGATGTGAGATCGGTTTGATTTCATATCTTAAAATCTTCAAATTTAAAATTATTTTCAAAATCGAATACTACTTTCTAAATTACATCTATATTTAAATTAAATTTAAAATTCGCCGACAACTTCTGTAGGCGACCCCTTTTAAAAAATACAACACTCAACCTAAAAATATGCCGACACCCGCCTTACAGCGTAGCAACCTCTGCGACCCATCACTCACAGTGAGCCAAAAACTATATAGGTGTGACAACAGACTCTCCCGTCACTTTGGTTGAAGAACTGGCCATTCCCTCATCCTGTGCTCCATTGATTCAGAAGACAGATGTTGGCTCTCCCAAAGTTCCTGGTGAAAACTTTTGAAGTGGCCAATCGATCTTAATAAAATTGGATCATTCGACTGAAGAAATACAGCGATCATACATTGCGGCTCGACTGCGTGCATTGGAGCATAATCAACAACAAAGTTATTTGATGGCTCTGCATCACTATGGGTCTTCTGAGAGGCCAACCCATCTACAATGAAAGTAATGTCTAGGAATTACTAATGATTATCAAAATTAAGAAAAATCTACAGGCATAGAAGTTTATTCAATTCAAAAAGAGTAATGAAGAAATATTCTATTCATTACGCAAGAGGATCTCATTCATTCTTTTTTGAAAAGGAGGCGGTCCATCTTTTCTTTCGACCTCATTTGATTACCCTCAACTATTTTGGTAGGTGAAGTGGTTTGTTGGCTTTCCTCATCAATCACATGCACACTTGGACCAAAAGTAGGGTCTTTGTAGCACGTTTGAGGGACTTCTTTGGCATGTCTCCACCAGAACCATCCAAGGAAGCAACTTGGTCAATTGGCTCAAGTTCGGGTGACAGTCTTTTCTTCTTCCTTATAACTTTCTTTTTACTCTTTTTGACTATGGTCAGTGAAGGAAGTCGGAAGCCTTCCAAAGCCAACAAATGAACATTAGCTTCTTTCTTACTCGCATCATCGACCATATTATTGTTTGAAGGATCAGAGAAGGATGAAAGAAATGAATAAAGCATAGAGCTTCAGGCCTTATTTAGAGAATTCACTGGGCACAAAATAAGAGATAATTAATAATTAATCTAATTTCTTTGATTATTGTGTCATTTATTACATTTAATAAATTCTCTGTTCTTATCGTAACTATCACTATCAAGAAGCCACAAAATCAGAGAACTAATATGTATAAGGAAAAATTGCTAGTGCATATCTCAAAGGGATGGAACGACCAAGCACAGAGATCCAGGGAACTAAAGAGTGAATATCAGCATACAACAATCAACCGACCAGCCAGAATTGATCGACCAACATACCTGGCGACTGACAAATCTGGTGACAGGCGGCCGAGCTATCAAGATGGTGCGATCGATTGACTAAAGGACTTTCATCAATTTAGATTCCTTGATTAAAGTCACCCAATCAAACGACTTGACTGTCAGAATTAGAATTTTAGGTGACTTCCATATGTCATATTTTCTTTGTATTATAATGTAACTCTCATTCGACAAATTCAGTTATTTGGGCATTTATCATAACTGTTCCCTCTTTTTGTAACTATATTTTGAGGCCCTTATAAAAGGAGGACATGTCATAAATAAAGACAACATTTTTCCCTCACTCGACTCTCTAACTCTCTCTTTCCTCTTCTCAGCTCTATCTCTTCGGGCATGTTCCTCGAAAGACAATTTAGGATTCAACATCTAGTTTGATAAGTTAATTTGAATTCAAGTAAATCCAAATTATTAGCCTTGGATTTGGTTTGGGTATGGTTTGGCTCAGATCAACCCGAACCCAGGTCCAACCTTACTCTAACCTTAGTCCATACTGGCTCAAACCTGACCCAAACCTAACCAAAACTTGATCTGACCTAATCCAAACCAAAGCTAACCTGACACAACCCTGACCCAAACCATCCAAAATCTAACTCGTCAACCAAGGTCCAATCAAGGTCAACCCAGATCTGACTGAAGCCAATCCACATCAACCCAGGTCAATTCAAGTCAATTAAGGTCCAACCCAGATCAACCCAGGTCTAACTTAATTCTAACCCAAGTCCAACCCAAGTTCAACCCAGGTCCAACCCAGGTCCAACCCAAGCCAACTCAGGTCCAACCTGGGCAACCCAAGTCCATCTTACACTAACCCAGGTCCAACTAAGTCCCAATCGAGGTCAACTCAAGTCCACCCAGGTTTAAACTAGATCCAACCCCAAGCTAACCTCGGCTAACCTACGTCCAACCCAGGCCCAACCTAGGTCCAACCTGGTCAATCTGGGCCAACCTAAGTCAAACCAGATCAACTTAGGCTAACCCATGTCTAACCAGATCAAGCCAGTCCAACCTAAGTTCAACCCAGGTCCACCTAAGGTTCAGAACAACCGATCCCATCACATACCTAAGCTCAATTTTTAGAAGGCCTCTGCTGAAACCTTAACCATCCTAAGCTCATTCCCAATACAATCCTAATCCAAGCTAAATTTATGTTCCATATGTTATGTTATTTTTATGTCACGTCGCTTCATATTTAATTTCATATTCCCTACTCCACATGTAGTTTCAGAAATAAAAGTAAAAACAATAAAAAAATTTATAAAACAAAAAAATATGAGTAGAACCTCTCACAAGATGGTTCTCCCCACAAATATATAATGTAAAAATAAAACCAAAACTTTGAACATAGAAGAAATTTGATTTTTCACATTGACTAACATACTTAAGAATTGAAACAAACCAAGAACTAAGTATTGAACCTCCAAATAAAATTTGAAACAAACCAACATAAATAAAAAAAACTAAATCTAAGTAAATCCAACACAACTCCTACGTTTGCCAACTTAGGCATAATAATTGAGGATTATACATTTACCTTAGGTTGATTAAAGTATAGAAACCTAGTTTAGTATAATAGGCAACCTAGTTAGTGAAAATGACTGGAACATATAAAATAAACAACCTACCATCTAAGACTAAAAGGAATCCCCAATCATAAAGAAACTCATGGTTACTAACAAAGACATTTTAAATCATCTTGAAACTAAAAGACCCTCCACATTCCGTGTTCATGATTCTCAAAGAGGATTTCTGGTTATGAGGTGGTTATAATCAAAAGATATTGATGTGCCCAATTTGACAAAAATATTTGGACAGCATGACCAAGGAATTCATTCCTAAAACCTAGGTTATTCTACCAATTTTAATTCCTTATAGAGTCTAGGGCTTCACTTCCATCTAGAAAATTTTCCAACTCGCTCTATCCTTCCATTTGAGAGCCTCAGCAACTTCAATCACTCAAACCTAGCATTCCTAAGTTGTCTTTTGACCTTACATGACCAATTAAAACTCATTACTAGTTCTTTCAAACTCTTCAATTACCATCCTTCGTATAAACCTCATTCTTTGGATAGTTAAATCTCTTTGTCTGAGCCTTTTTATGACATACTTTCATTGAATTATAAGTCTTGACATTTGAGCTTAATTCTTTCAATCTTGGATCCTTCTTCACTTTGGAAACTTCAATTTCAAAATTCCAAACTTCCAATGTGAATTTCATAAGTTATTAAGTTAATTAAGAGTTTTTTTTTAGGACTCACGACTTTGGAGATGTGATTTACTACGAGGGTTTGCCCTCATAGGGAACCCAACCTCAAAAAAAAAAAACCTTATCTTATACTCGTAAGATAAAAGAAAAAACTCTTATTCTATAGACTTATGAATGTCTTCGTCATCGAGGTGATCAGATTCATTTTAAGATAGTTTTTCCTTCCCTCGGGAGGTATATTATTCTCTAAATGTCACACTCAGTAATTTAGATAGAAGTCTTCTGAAATTTCTATGATACATGGTGACACAAAAACCTTCCCACCAATCTCTTACAGTACATATCCAAATTGACTTCTTTTGATGTTAGGTATACTTGATTTTTATGCTTCGCATAAGGGCATCGAAACTTACCTTCTAAAAGGTAAACTGGCAGTTGTGATGCCACCTACATAAATTCCTTAACACCAATCAAAAACACATAAATGACTCATTTTCTTCTTGGATACAATATGTTAAACATCTATTATCACAAAATTTTTGAATATCCATATGCAGCATAGATGTAGGTTTATAGTTCAATTCATTTTGATAGTAGTTGTACAAGAAAGTAATTTATACAAATATATGACAAAGACCTTAGCTTAGATAGTTACGACTTGAGCAAGCATATATAATATAAAACTAACATTTGATCTAAGGTATAAAAAATGTTCCTATGTATTTACTTACATTTATTGAAGTAAGTAGCTAAAAACTCTCCCTTGAAAATCGATTTGAGGTTTATTAGATCATATATCCAATTAAGGCTTGAGATCGATCAATCCATTAGTTGTGATTGAAATCTCTTAAGCTAGCTATAATGGATCAAAGGCACTTGTTGAGTTATCGGTAACAAAAGAAAACTAAGACTTTGATCCTCTAACATGGAAGAGGCTTTTAAAATAGCTCTTAACCAAGTTTTAATCCTAACAATCTATGGTGAAAACTATTTTCTTGTTTCCATGTATCTTGATTAAAACAAATTAATACTTAGGGAGGTGCCAAGAATCATTTAGATGTGTCTTCAGTACATGGCAGATGGAGAGATTTGATCAGCGTACTTATACTTATCCTAACTAAATTAATTTAAATCATAATAAGAGCTTATGAATGTGCATGAGCCTAAAAAAGTAGCAATCAATAATAAATAGCATAAATATATCACATGCGCATAAGAAAAATAAACAAACCAATATGAAAGACTAATAAAGAATGGATGGGTGTCCCTTTTTCGGTAACATATCCCGAAAAAATTAAATGAAGTGTTATGGATACACATATATAACCCGATCCAAAGCTTATTCAAAAATATCTTTTTTGGAAGTAAGATATGAAACATGAGAGATTAGCTCCTATTCATTGTCTACACATGATTTTGGTGTTTAACTCTTAAGGAAAACATGCTCATACTTTTTTTTCTTAAAAATACTCCCTTGATTTAGCCATATAAGAAAGCAAAAGATAACAAACTCAGAGCTTGGCATTGTAATGAAATTATTGAGCATCACAATTTTATATCCTTTGTACTATAGTGCCTTGAACAAATTGGCATAAATATTCCTTCAAAAACTAAATTAATGACAAAATTAAAAACCATTCCAAATTCCTCGTCCTCAACAAGGAAGGAAATCAAACATAATTAAAAATGGATAATTACATACCCAACACCCGAAACACTGATATTCACAAAACAAACACACATGTGATTTTTATTTAGCCACCGAACTGATGCATATACACTTGTCATGATTAAATCATTCATAATTGATTATATATATATATATATATATATATATATATATATATATATATATATATATATATATATATATATATATATATATGAGTTGGGTTTTTATCATGAATTTTTATATTTGAGCGAGAAATTGAAAAATGGATGTATAGGGTTCTTGCATTACAATGATAACCCAATTAATTACCTTACACAATAGTTTAGATTAGGAGACAAGAGGAAGGATGTTAAAAATGGGTGTTTCAGGTCTTTTTTATGTTGCAATCTTGTCGTTCGTTTGGTCGCAAATGCGATGGTTGCCTATCATCCATTAGGTTGCAAAGGCGATGGTTGCCAGCTAAATAGAGAGAATGGGAGGGAATTGCGAGGGTTTCAGTGTGAGAGGGGGAGGAATTACAAATGTTTTTAGGAGAAGAGGAAGATAGGACCAAGAGAGGGAGGAAGCAAATGAGATTCTGCAGTGCAAAATTTCTTTTTTAAGGCATCACCGTTGGATTAGCGTTAGCTATGTCCAATGCAAAAAATAAAAAAAATAAAAAAAAATAATAAAAATAATAAAATTATGGCTCGATCGATATTATTAAGTCAAACCCTAATAGTAACTAGTTTTTGACACTAACATCGACGCAAAAGGTTACGATCAAGGTAAAACCGATACTAACCGTCCCAATCCTCAAACGCTGGTAATGTTTGCTTTGGAAAAAATCTAAAGCAATTTCTAAGGCTTTTAGCCTATTTTCTGTTGTGGGTATGCATCAACATTGTTTGTGATAGAGCGAGTCATCATTGATTTTAATGTCATGCATTAGTTTTATTGGTGATAGTAGACATCTATGTGGTTTGGCAGTTGGGAAATAAAAATCAAGCAACATTTGTTGGGTGATAGTAGTCTTTTAGCTATGGTTTGGTGATGGTAGTGAGACGTTAGTGATAAAATGATCATAGTTAAAAGATGGTGATAAATTGACAAAAATTATATCATTAAGATTGAGTGAAAATATTTATTAGAGGTGATCTTTGGTGCCAATTTCAAGGTAATTTTTTTCTATCGCTTCAACTCAATTCTCCCATTTCATTTAGAAAGCAGGATTTATGTATAAATTTTGAGAATACTATCTTCATTTTTTTGCTAAAATCGATAAATAATTCATGTTGATCAAATTTATTTAAAATCATTTTTGAAGCTTTTAATTTAGCTATCCCAATAACAATATAATTGATCATTTCTGATCTCATTAGATTCTTCTAATCAAAACGTTTATTTTAACAATAAGCACGCATTATTTGAAAATATTTCAAAATTACTCCTGTACCGTACTGCAAGGCCGTTGTCCCTGCACCCTAACCTACATAACGAAACTCCCCGATTGAACAGATGCTTCCACTCCACTCCGTTGGCTCGCTCTATTTTATACCAATATCTATCCCTTATTTAGTATATGAGTAAAATATAATAATTTTGAAGTTGCTGAATAGTTGTATATGCATGTTTGTCAAATTATACGACATTTTAAATGAAGTCATCAACAATATATCTCCCTTCGTACCAGTTTTAAAAGTACAAAACAACAACTTTTCGTTGACTTGCTACCCTATCGTTGCAACCAATTAATTCTGGAAAATGAGAACCCGAATAATACCAAAAAAATTTTCTATGAAAACGCCTCGTGCCCTCGCTGATTTATAGCACTGATTAATTCAACGCACTACAAAGACTACTTATTGATATGAGTTGTAATGTTACATAATTCAATAATCTAACTATTACTGAAAACATGCCGTTTTATGTAATAACACCAGTGGAAATTCCACTTAACGCAAACTGAAAAATTTAGATCAGCCATTCAAAGGTTGTACGTGCCTTTCAATTTCTAATATAAACCGTATGATCATACCAGAAGAATATAAAACTCGTCAATTCAATATTTAATTTACATAATCCTTGGTATTCTATTTATACGTACCTTCATCTAATTTGGTCACGCAGGACAATATTTAAATTATTTGTAAGAGTGCGAATTTTATATAGTAAGATCTAACTATTCATTGGCCAAAAAATTAGGTGCATCCGCATTGGAAATAATTTTAGTTCTATTTCTTAATTATACATGTGAACTAAAAGAAATATGGATGCAACCTATTATCCTGTCTTAATGGAAGTTTGAAGTCTTTTCATTTGGTTCATGTAGCTTGTTCATCAATTAGCTCAGTACGTACAAGCATTCAAATTATCTTATATATATTTTTAATAATGTTATACGATTATATCAGAATATTGTAATATAAAATATGATATATTTGGAATTGAGCTGCGCTTTTTGCCTATAAAATGCAAGCAAATGAGCCTCAAACAAATATCGAATTCAACAGCACCTCAAACAGATCAGCTTATTAGTACTCATGGCTTCAAACGAGATCAGCTTTGCTCTCTCCATAATATGTATCCTCTTGATCACTGGTTATGTTTCAGCTCAGCTGTCCACAAACTATTACGACAGGTCATGCCCATCAGCTTTACAAATCATCAAATCCACCGTTAATGCAGCCGTCAACAATGAGAAACGAATGGGAGCTTCGCTGCTCCGTCTTCATTTCCATGACTGCTTCGTCGATGCATGTCTCTTAAACCCTAATCTCGCTTTTTCTTTTCTTCTTACGATTCTTAATTAATTTTCTTCCTTTGATTTCATTTGAGATAGTTTTTTAATTCTCTTTATCTTCATTTTCTTGACGTGAAATGGAGTTATACGCAAAATGAATAAAGATTTGTTGAAAATTATGGGAATCAATATAGTTTTCTACTATATATCATCCAAATCGTCTTATATATTATTTATTAGAGGGCATATATCTGCAGTGACCACTGTGTAGTACAAATATTGTCAATCATCTAACATATATCAGCTTAATTTATGTTTGCTATGTCAGGGTTGTGATGGTTCTATTCTCTTAGATGACAATGCTACATTCACTGGCGAGAAGACAGCTTTGCCAAACCTAAATTCTGTGAGAGGATTTGATGTGATCGATACCATTAAAGCAAATGTTGAGAATGCTTGTAAGCAAGTAGTATCTTGCGCCGATATTCTAGCAGTTGCTGCGCGTGACTCCGTAGTTGCAGTAAGTGCCCTAAATATAGCACATTAAAAAAATAAAAATTGAGCATTTGAATAATATATATGTATATTATATACCTGAACAATTGGGTTCTTGTTTTTCAGTTAGGGGGGCCATATTGGCCTGTGCCGCTTGGAAGAAGGGATTCATTGACTGCAAATTTCAGCCAGGCGAATACAGACTTACCAGGGCCACAATTAAATCTCACTGGCCTCGTAGCAGCTTTCAATAAAAAGGGTCTGAATGCTAATGAAATGGTAGCACTGTCAGGTGATTAGTGAACATTTTATTTAGATTTTCATTTTTATTTTTCATGTAATGAGGCATTAGACATCAAATACATATCAAATTTTACCGTAAAAAGTTGGATCAATATTAATTCGATCCTAGAATTTAAAAATCTGGGTGTTAGATATGCAAATACATTGGAATTGAATGGTGTTGAAGTAAATGCTTCTTATATTTTTTATATTTAATATTATTGACCTATCCGTGATAATGTGTTTTATGAAGTTGGATCAACAACAAAGAAGATTTTACCTATGTTTTATGTGAACAGACACAAAATGATTATTACTTCTAACAAATTAAATTTTTATATGATTTGCAGGGGCACATACAATTGGGCTAGCAAGGTGCATTACATATAGAAATCGAATCTACAACGACACTAACATTGATCCTTCATTTGCTTCATCCTTAAAAGCAAACTGCTCCTTCTCCACTAGCGATAACAACAACCTAGCCCCACTTGACACAGTTACTCCTACCAAATTTGATAATTATTACTACAAGAATTTGCTAGATGAGGAGGGGCTTTTGCATTCTGATCAAGAGCTCTACAATGGCAATTTCACTGATTCTCAAGTAAATTTCTATGCACATAATAGTGGCAAGTTCATCAATGATTTTTCTAAAGCTATCATTAAAATGGGTAACATAAGTCCTCTTACTGGAACTCAAGGGGAGATAAGACTCAACTGTCGCAGGATCAACTAATAAGAACCCAAATATAAGTATATATCATGATAAGAAGGCAGTTGTTTGAAATAAGTATAAAGATTGTTAGCATAAATTATTGAGCTTTTTTATTTTTATCTTATGAATAAAGTGGGGTCTTATATTATATTGTGTGCTATTTAAATGTCTTGTAGTTTATAACAAGTATCAAATGTCTTTTATTTCTGATTGATTGTTTGTAAGGTTCTTTGATGCATAAATGATATGTTGTGTGCATCATAAAGTACTATATCGTGCATTGTGTTATCCTTTTTATGTATGTGTAATAATTCTGAGAATAAAAGGAAGCTGTGGACTTTAAAGGCAATTGCAGCTGTTTGTATGACTTGATATTTTAATAACTAGATCTTTATTTATCCAGAGAATGAAATGCGAGTTTGATTGAATAAAGTTGCCAAATTTTTTTTGAAGAGATTATAAAAATAAAATCTTGGTGTATTAATTATGATGTTAAAGGGGTTGGAAGGCCGAAGATGAGAATAACGAATTTCAGTATTTTAATTAACTAAAATGAATTATCATGTTAGATTTTAGGTTTTTTACTGAAAGGATGAAGCTAGATAGATTAATTAAATGAAGATTAAGAGTTGAGCTCATCTGCCAACATTATGACACCAACTCTTATGTCTCTACATATCAAACACTGTAACTTTACTTTTTATATATAAACTTCTATCACATTAAAAAATTTTTATTTCAACTTTTAAAAATGAGATACTGCTTTTCATAAATAGGTAATTAGACTTAGAATAACAGAGAGATGAACAAGAAGAGAAGAGTAGAGAAGAAGGCTGGAAAAGATAAGTGCTAACTAATCTTTTTTATTCATCATGTTGGAAACAATGTAAAACAGAGCTGCTTTATATAGACATTGGAGTGGTATATGTAACATTACAAGAGGGCAAAAGTGTCGTTACAACATGTTATATGCTAATATAAATATCCATATGCAAAGGAAAACTAATCCCGAACCGAGCGAGGCTTCGACGAGATCTCCAGTAGTGGCTATGGAGAAAACAAGGATCTTCGATGCATAGAGAGAGGAAGAAAGTATGGATAGTGTCGAAGTTGCTTGAAGCCTGTTGTTCTATTAGCTCCCTTCAAGGTGTGGATCAGCAGAGGAGGTCGTCATCTTGCCTGTATAATGGGTATGGATTGCAACTGGTAATGGTTTAGTAAATATGCCTGCATATTGATCCTTTGTCATGATATGATATAGAGTAATATGCTTGTTCTTGAGATGATCCCGAACGAAGTGGTAGTACACTTCAATATGCATATGCTTCATTTGAGTGTGAAAAGCTGGATTGTAGCTGTTGTAATAGCCGATGTGCATCACTCTAAAGGGATGTTGGTTGTTTCTATTGACTTGTAATTTCCTCGAGTAGTTGACATAACTAGAGTTTCTTAGTCATGGTAGTCACAAAAGCCCATACCCAGCTTCTGTTGATAAGCGTGCAATAATATTTTCTTTTTTTGCTGACTATGATAGTAAGTTGGGTCTAATATGAATATAAAATCCTGTCTTAGACTTTTTGATCAATTGCCTAATTTGCATCTGTGTAAGCACCCCCCAAACTAATGGAAAGACCATAATTAATGGTCCCCTAAATATCTAAGAAGTCTTTTAAGTTGTTGAAAGTGTGTTGTGTTGGGATTATGCATGTGTTGGCTAAGATAATTAACTGTGAATGTGATATCAGGTCCAATAATCTTTAAATATTATAGTGAATCACTGAGATGTCTAAAAGGATTTGTTTCCTAGACTCATCGAGCTTATGTGTTGTGATAGAGAGTGGTGCTAGCATAGGCTTTGCATTATGTGTTTGTGTTTTGTGCAAGAGGTCCTGTATGTATTGAGTTTGAGAAACAAAGTAGCCATTGAGAATAGACCTAAACTGTAGACCTAAAAGAAAGATATGGAGCTTAGCTGTTTGAGATTAAATTGATTTTGAAAATTTTCAATTAGTGTAGTGATTGTATTGATGCAATTGTCAGTGATGAATATGTCATCCACATAAACCAATAAATGGATATGAATATGATCCTTTTTATAAATTAAAAGAGAAGGATCAGAAGTACTCAAGATAAAGTTGCGATTACATAAAACGACACAGGAAGTCTAGTACCATTGATATGGTGCCTGCTTGAGACCATAGATAGTTTTATGTAAATTGCAAAGTTGGGGTAATTAATGTCAGTAACACTTGCAGATTGCTTCATGTAGACGGTATCAGCGAGCTTTACATGTAGGAAAGTATTGGAAACATCCAATTGTTAAATGGGCCATTGATGATTAACATCAATAGCAATGAGTAGTTAAATGGTAGGAAACCTTGCCACCGGACTGAAGGTCTCTTGGGAATCTACCCCGTGCTGTTGAGAATATCCTTGTGCTACTGATATACTTATAATATATATCATTTATGTACACATGTTTATACTTAATTTTGAGGATATTGCACTTTATTGGAACGTATTTGAGTTTTTTTTTTACAGGTACAATTAAATGAATAAAATATGGCAAAATGAGTGAAAAATGATCGAATTTAGAGTAAAAAAGAAGGTATGAAAATGAACTGGGACGCATAAGCGCCCAGATCTGGCTCCTAAGCGCCAGAAGACAGAGAATGTCGCGCCTAAGCACCAAAACCCCCGCGTTTAAGCCCAGGGTAGTTAGTATAGAAGTTTAAAGAATTTTTGGTGAATTTTAAAGTGGTCTTTGACCAACCCTTGGTAAAAACGTGAATAAATGATAATGGGTGCGAAAATGCATTCAAATGGCTCTTAAAAGGAGGCATATCTTAAAAGATTCATTGAACGTTGACACATTTTGAAGAGACACCAATGCACCTTTTGAAAAACTATAAAAAGAAGGACTTAGAGAGAAGAAAGAGAGGAGATTTGAAGAGTAGATTTAGGGTGTTTTAAAGTAAGGAGTTGTAAGATTTTTTACTTAGGTTTTCTTCTCACTTATGTCATTCATAGTGAAGGGGAAGGTGGGTAGAGAGTTCTAAGTAAGAATCCATCGTTTGTTGGTGATTTAGAGAGATTTTAACCCTCTAGTGTTGGGCGACTAGTCCTAGGGAGCCTTGTACGAGAAAGAAAGAGATTCAAAGGAACTTCAAGAGTTTGGAGGAGATAAATTTAAGATAAGTTTTTACCTTTGTACTACATTTAGTTTTAATTTAGACTTCTTGTGTTTCTACATAATTTATACTTTAAAAATTAATAGTTTCTCCATGAATTCTGAGTAGTTTTCTTTATTTTTTTCCTTAACATGAAAATTAATTAAGTGTTGGATGGAAGTTATAGAAGTATTGATCTTTAATGCTGCGAATAAGTTGTAATAATTTAATCCTTATACTTCATTTACTTCTTGATTTGGCCAATTAAGATGTTGACATTTGTTGTGAGAACATTTAAGATTCGTGATGGTGTTGTCTCAGTCAACTAATGGTAAAAATCACATGAGATTGTATGGATGAGAGTGCAATTCATATAAATAAATAGAGAAATATACTTTAATGGGTATATAATTAGAGGACTTTAGGGTGACAAACTAAAACACCTAATTTTGTTTATTATTTTAGGTTTTGATACGAGAAGTTAGCCCCCAGGTGGAGGGAGAGGAGGGAACTCTAGAGTGAGAGCTAATATATTCCCTACCTAACCCTTCTTCAAAACTATTCAAACTTTAAACTAGTCAGTGTTCTTTATAATATCTCTGGTAAGTGTAAAGAATAATATTGCTTCTTTTTGACACAACGCATTTTGAATACTTCCACAACATGACTCATATACTTATACTTATTCATGATAAGGAAAAAAAATATTTTCATTTATACTTCTTTTATCTTACAAAAATCTCGTTAAAGTTAGCTAATTGTTTACCTTATTTCAAAATATAAAAAAATTCCAAAAAGAATTAAACTTTCAATCCTACTATAATATAAAAAGTTTAACTATGTATCTTTTGCTAAATAAATTTTGTGTTCTAATTCCTTATTGAAAGTTTACAGCTTTCCCTATTGGTTCGATATTTTGGGGCTTAATTAGAAAGTCATATATTACTTGACAATGATACGCATACTTGCGTAGAATCCCAAAATTTAAATATACTAGTTGAACTATTATTTACATCAGAGTCAAGTTTTTGGCATCGTTGTAAAGAAAGAAATATTATTAAAGAAAAATAGAAAATTATAACATATATAATGATCATAATATTGACGTATTATAAATACGATAGAGGGATCAACTACCAACCTGACTTTATGGTGAGCTAGAGTTCCACCTGTGTGATATTTATTTTTGAATGTTCATTTACATCTCAACATATGTTGATTTTCAAGTGATAGTACTAACTTCCTTGTGCCTTATTGTTTAAGGGAAAGGAACTCATCAAACATGAATTTGTGCCAACAAGAATATTTGATAACTTAATTATAGCTGGTAGGTTCTTCATTGGAATGAAGGTAATGTTGTAAGTCAAAGAATAGTTTGGGTATTAATTTTATTCTTTGTGCTCGAGTTACCATGGGATATTGTTTGATATGAGGTGAGGGGATGTGAGGAGTGGGGGAGGAGGATTTGGAAGTTGCACAAGATGAAAAATTATTATTGGATTGTAGGAAGGATGTAGTGGGTGAGAGGTTAGTAGTGAGTGAGTTAGGAAAAGCAAGAGTTAGAGGAACTTGGGGTGGGATATTGCTCCACTTTTTGTATGTATGTAATTTATGTTATAGCCACGGAACCAAAAACTTGATCCCGCTTTAAATATAGGAATATGATTTAATGTATAATGTGGATTCTACGCAAGTATACGTATCGTATCAAGTAATACGAGGCTCTAATGGAGTCCTCGGTTATCGATCCCACAGGGAAGTTTTTAACGTAATTGTTATCGACTTAAATTTAAAGGAATTACTTAATAAAGTGAACGGAAATTCTAGGTAACTATAATAAACTAAAGTAAACTAATGCTTGAAATAAGTTGATTTAATTAATTCGTAAAAAGTATCCTTCTCCTTGTTTTTAGAAAATTAAGTGAAATGATGAATTTAAATAGAATTTTTAAATCGTATTGTGACAAATAGGAGCATTCCTACTCTTTAACCTTTGGTCCAGTGCAAAGAACATTGACTAATCCTATGTTCGATTATCGAATCTGCGGCTAGGTCCGGGAGGATACTCGCCGCCACTTCGTAGCTCCCACGTTCCCCTCACTCGAGGGCTAACATCTACACTTCGACTTCTCAAACGAGTAGGATCGATTTGAGTATTTTTGTCCGTCACACTAAAATATCCAATTCTACGTCCGATAATTAATATTTCCCTATTTATTTGCACCCGCCTTCCAAGGCTTTTGACTTCCCTGAATATTGGATGTAATTTTACTATAGTTGATAATTCAACATATTTTAACTACTCAATTAGCCAGATTGAAAGTAAATTAAGTTTAAAGTAAAAATTATCACAATTATTTATATTATATTAAGTGCCTTTATTTAACTTCATCAAACCACATAATTTTCATAAACAAGGAGAAATACTAAGAAAACTACTCAGAATGCATGAGAATAAAACAAAGCATGGATCTCATTTAAAGTTAAAAACAATAAACAAAAATACTTATCTTAATTTCCTTCCCAAGCGTACTCCTCAAGTTCCTTTGACTTTTCCTTCTAGTACAACAACTAAATATCACTCAATTAAACTAATAAACTCACTAAACTCACTCAAACTACACTTAAGACACTAGAAATAGACTCACAGAAGACTCAAAAGACACACACAAGACACTAGAATTCGGCCTCTATTTATAGAGGTAAGCAAAGGTCCAAGGGGTGCTTAAACACCTCTTCAAAAGTGTTCGGTGTTCAATGTATATGCATTTTGAACTAGCTCGCCGTCGGCGGAAACGACCTCGCCGTCAGCGGGCTTCTAGAAGGTCTTCAAACCGCGCGATCTCGCTGTCGGCGGGCTCGGGCTCGCTGTCGGTGAGGTAGTTATAATTCCTTCAGAAATTTCTCCTCACGATCTCGCCGTCGGCGGCCTCGATCTCGCCATCGGCGAAGTAGTTATATTTGCATGAATTTCTTCCTTTTTGATCCAAATTCGCTCTATTTCATGCATTTTGCTTCTATCACCAATAAATCTTCATTCCTGCAATAAAATAAAGAAAATACCTTTCTTTAAAGTACAATTTCATCAAAAATAGGTATGAATTTCTAAACATATTTTTCTGTGATAAAAAATCTCCCAAACTTAATTATTACTTGTCCTCAAGTAATTTTAATACTAAATAAAAATAATGATTTCTATAATAGAATTTTTCAACTCAAATAATATATGAATTAATTTTAAATAACATTATAATAAAGTCAAATAGAAATATTTCTAAGTAATTTCAATTAATTTTATAGAGATAAGATTATTTAGTTATTAGGTCTAAGATTTCTAGCTTTTTATTTATTTCAGGAATGACTATATTAAAAATAGTAAATTACTTAAGATATTTAGATGATAGGAAATTCAGGAAAACTTTATTTAGTAAAATACCAATCCACAAATATAAGTTTAGAAATATAGTTAAGTTTTACCCTTTAGATTGAATTCATTGAAGCCAACTTTTGATAAGGCATCTCCTTAAGCTTCTCCTCACTTATATTTTTCTTTTTTTTTTCTTTTCTTTTTTTTTTTCTTTTTCAAGTGAGGATTACTGTATCTGGAAAGTCTGTTAATAATTTTGAACTTCAATTTCTCTTCCTAAATTTGAAACTTAAAATACTTCTTTGCTTATATATATTTCATAATTTTTACTTCATTAAGTTTCTATCCTTTCTTTTTCATCTATATACTTAAGAATTTCCAATTTTTAGAATATAGTTTCCTTACTTTAAATAGTCTACTATATTCTTATTCCTTTTAACCAAATATCTTATTCTATTACTTAATCGAATCACTAAAGTATTTTCTTTAACTTTATATATTAATTAAATAAAGCAACTCATATTTATTGAATTGAAAATTACTATAGAAAATCATTTAATAATTTTTGAAAATAGAATTTGAGAACAATTTAATAATTAAATTTGTATTTTTACCTTCCCCCAAACATAAATTTTTCTATATATACTACATAGTGAAAAAGGGAAAGTATATAAATAAAATTCATCATACCTTTGAGCTTTAGGTATTTCTTTTCTTTAAAATTTTTGCGAGCTTTTTCATTACTTACGTAACCCGTACTCGTTAGTATTCTTCCATATATAATATTTAAAAAAAAGTGCAGGATGGAAATTTTTAAAATAAGTATCAAACATAACATAGAAAACTTAATCTATTACTACACATACATTTAAAATTTAAACAATACATTAAAGAAAGACTAACATCCTATATAAAAAATTTGCAACTAATTTAACACACATAAGAAATTTAACATCACTGCTCAAGCAAACAAACAAACATATCAAGTCCAAAGTCCACAGAAAATACTAAAATATTACACACAGAAATAATAAAGTTTGCAAAACAACAAATCTAAACAAACCAAACAAACTAAACAAAGACTCTAATCTTCAGCATTAAAATCCCAAGCTATATCGTCTCCCTGATCTCCAGGCTGAGAAGACTGAGTAGTGCTGTATCGTGTATATCTGGGGCACTCGTGAAAGACAACATCTAAATCACCACTCCTATAACGACGCTCGCCTTCATAGTATGCAATCTCGTATTCCGAATGTCGCCGGAGATATTCGCTATCATAATCGTGTCTTCTCTCCAAGCCTCCAATTCTTTCGATCTATATCCTCAAATCTTCTTTCCATATTTTCTCCAAATGACTCAAAACTTTTTCTACTCGTGGTTAACTCATTCATCGGATCTTGAAGGGTAGGAGTAGTGTACCGAGGGGGTGGTTCATAACTAGTAGAGGGTATATCTCTACTCGAAGAAGGCACATAATCCCTCGTCCCGCATCTCCATCCTTCGTGGGATTCATATTTCTTTATATTAGCTCGAGTTAGGGGTTTCATAGGCTCTATCCATTCCTCATCATCTCTCGCCTCTACCCCGGATAATCGGCAAAGTGCATAGATAAGACCGGGATGTCCTAGTCCTCCTCCACTTTCATTTCTAGCGAGTGGCTAATATGTTTTTATATATAACATTTCCCACATTAATACTCTTCCGGTTCCGAATACGTAAATTCGAATCTGTTCTATCTCTTGTTACCTCACTATGGTGGTAGGTAGGTAACAAAGTAGAGCAAATAAAATAATGCCAAGCTTTTGATGTTGCATTTAGCATAGAAAGAGGGAAGTTTACCAGTTCTCGCTGCTTTATCTTCCAGACTCCTTTCCCATCAGTGAGAAAGTCAATCACCTCTTCTAATGATCCTTCCATAGTTTCAAAAGTTTCATATTCGCTCCGAGTGTCTTGAACTTCATAATATGTGTTTATTCTAGCAAGTACTGAAATCTACGAAAAATCCTCTAACTCTAACCGGTGCATCTTCTGCCTGTGTTAAGTTTGTAGAAAATTCCTTCACAACTTCTACAGCTGCTCTGTTGGTAACGAAACAGAAGTTATCTCATCCTCGCTCCTTTATAACTCGCTCTACTTCTCCTCCTGGATTCTTGAAAACTCGATCTTGTATGCACTTTCTTGCTTGAATATTTTAAAAATATCGTGTTTGTGCTCTCGCATTAATGAATCGAGTTTCGTCAAAATCTAATCGTCGCTTTTGTCGTGGAGACATTTCTCGATCTGTGAAATTTACAAAATTTTTAACTAAACTCCAAAATATTACTAAGAAGGCTTCCTACAACAACTAAAATCCATTTAAATCGATTTATATGAAATTCTTCCAAGTATCTTCTTCACATTTCAAAATTTTTCAAAATATCCCAATGTAGAAGAAATCAATGGTGAAAATAAAAAATTTTTGCATAGGAGTGAAGCTCTTACCAAGGGAAGATGAAATCCGGTGTCAAAAAGTGTTGAAATCGCTTCAAATCCAAGATCTCTCAAGCCCTAGGTCGGTTTTTTCGAAAATTTGAGGAAAGGAATGATGAATAGTGTCGGTTGACAGGTTAAATATAGGTCTTTTCGCGTTCTCGCTGTCAGCGAGATTTTTCACGCTGACGGCGAGACGAGATTCGTAAAAATCGTCTGTTTTTGCTCTGGTCTGATTATTTTCTGATCTCATCTAATAAGTTCAATTTCTGTGATGATTCTAAATAAGAATTTGAGTAGTAAGATTTATTTTAATAATATAGATTCACTAATATGTAGATATATAAAAAAAGACTACTATGGGTTACCTCCTCCCATAAAGTGCTTGGTTTATCGTCGTCAGCCCGACCTAGTTCAGTTAGTGTTCAGGTTGACTAAGCATTAAAACTTCTTTAAAATTTGGTCGTCTATTTTCCAAATATGGTTTTAATCTATGTCCATTTACTTTAAATCTATGTCCTGTTTTTGGATCTTCAATTTCTATAGTTCCATATGAAAATATTTGAGTTACAATGAAAGGTCCTAACCATCGAGATTTCAATTTCCCAGGAAATAATTTCAATCTAGTATTATAAAGCAAAACTTCTTGTCCTGGTTCAAAATTTCTCTTAATCTTCCGATCATGCCATAATTTCATTCTTTCTTTATAAATCCTATCATTATCATATGATTCATTCCTTAATTCTTCCAATTCATTTAATTGCAACAATCTCTTCTCACCAGCCTTCTTTCATATTATAATTAAATTCTTTAATCGCCCAATATGCTTTATGTTCTAATTCAACTCGGTAAGTGGTAAGTTTTTCCATATATAAGCCCGTAAGGAGTCATTCCAATCGGAGTTTTATAAGCAGCTTCCGTATGCCCATAATGTAGTGTCTAGTCTTATAGCACCGACCGATCTATTAGGATTTACAGACTTTTCTAATATACGCTTAATTTCTCGATTAGAGACTTCAGCTAATCCACTAGTTTGTGGATGATAAGCAGTCGATATCTTATGTATAATATTATACTTTTCCACTAGTTTGTGAATGTATTTGTTTCTAAAATGAGTTCCTCCGTCAGTGATAATCACTCTCGGTATTCCAAATCTAGTAAAAATATTTTTCATTAAAAATCTTGAAACACTTTTAGCATCACACCTAGATAAAGCTTGTGCTTCAATCCATTTGGAAACATAATCAACAGACTACTAATATATATGAGTTTCCAAATGACCGAATAAAAGGTCCCATAAAATCTAATCCCCAAACATCAAAAATTTCAACTTCTAATATAAAATTCGTAGGCATTTCATTTTTTCGAAATGTTTCCTACTCTTTCGGCATTTATCGCAGTGTTTTGATATATCTATATACATCTCTAAATAGAGTAGAGCCAAGTAGAATCCAGATTGTAGAATTTTATATGCAGTTTTATCTGTCCCAAAATGTCCTCCAAAATTAGAATCGTGACATTTTTGAATAATTGGTTCAATTTCTTCATAAGGCACGCATCTTCTAATAATTAGATCCTTACATTGCTTATATAAGTATGGTTCATCCCAAAAATATGATTTAGTATCGTGAATGAATTTTTTATGTTGTTGCGAAGTTAACATAAGTGGTAAAATGTCACTTACAATATAATTTACTATATCAGCATACCAAGGTATTTTCAATTCATTAATATTATAAAGTTGTTCATCTGGAAAACTGTCTAAATTTTCATTATCAATATTAGATAATTCATGATTTTCTAATCTTGATAAATGATCGACAATTCGATTATCGTTCCCTTTTTGTTAACTATCTCAAAATCAAATTCTTGCATTAATAATATCCATCTGATTAATCTAGGTTTAGAATCTTTCTTAGCATTAAATATTTTATAGCAGAATGATCAGTATGCACAATGCATTTAGTTACTATTATATAATGCCGAAATTTATTAAAAGCATATACAACTGCTAATAATTCTCTTTCAGTAACTGTATAATTTATCTCAGTATCATTTAGAGTTTTACTAGCGTAGTATATAACTTTGAAAGTTTTATCATATCTTCGCTCAAGAACTCGCTCCTATAAGCATAATCACTAAGCATCACACATAAGCTCAAATGGTTTCTCCCGGTTAGGTGAAACTATTATAGAAGCTGTAATTAATTTATCTTTTAATAATTCGAAAGCATTTAGGCATTCGGCTGTGAATTCAAAGTTCTTGTCCTTTTCAAGAAATTGGCATGAGGTTTAGTAATTTTTGAAAAATCTTTAATATAACGCCCGTAAAATCCAAGATGTCACGTAAAACTTCTTACCCCTTTTACCGTAGTTGGAGGTGGTAATTTAGCTATTACTTGGATTTTTGCGAGGTCTACTTCCATGCCTTTTTCCGAAATTTTATACCCTAATACAATGCCGCCTCGTAACCATAAATTGACATTTCTCCCAATTTAGAACTAAATTAGTTTTCTCACATACTTCAAATACCTTTTCAAGATGATTTAGGCATGTGTCAAATGTTGTTCCAAATATAGAAAAATCATCCATAAATACTTCTATTCCATTATCAATTAATTTACTAAATATAGACATCATACATCTTCGAATGTTGCAGTGCATTACATAATCCAAAAGACATTCTTCGAAAAGCGAAAGTTTCATAAGGACTAGTAAATGTAGTTTTATCTTGATCCTCAGGAGCAATTTGTATTTGATGATAACCGGTATATCCATCTAAGAAACAAAAATATTTATGTTCGACTAATCTATCTAACATCCGATGTCAGAAATGGTAATGGGAAGTGATCTTTTCTAGTGGTCGAATTTAATTTTCTATAATCAATACATATTCGCCATCCAAGTAACTTGTCTTATAGGTATAAGATCATTATTTTCATTAGCTTTGACGATCATCCCTCCTTTTTTAGGTACACGATTGAATTGGGCTTACCCAAGCATCGTCGAAATAGGATATATAATACCATTATCTAACCATTTTAAAATTTCTTTCTTGACTACTTCTTTCATTATCAGATTTAATCTCCTTTGTGGATCGGCTTTAGGTTTATGTTCATTATCTAAAATAGTTCTATGCATACAGATTGAAGGACTAATTCCTTTAATATATGCTAAAGTCCAACAAAAAATTTTCTTATATTTTTTTAACGTATTTAAAAGTTTTTGTTCTTGAGATTCATTTAATTCAGATGAAATAATAACTAGTAGAGTTGAAGAATTTCCTAAGTAAGCATATTTTAAATGATTAGGTAACATTTTTAACTCAAGTTCAGGAGGTTTAATAATTGATGTAACTGTATTCTTTTCAGTGTTTTCTGTGTTATCCAAAAATTCAAATTTTTCTTGAATATAATTTAATTCTTCATTTATCTCAGATTTTTCAATTAATTCAATATTTTCTTTTTCTAATTTCTCTTCATAATATTCTTTAAAATGTTCTTTTTGTAAATGATCAAGTACTTCCATTCGAAAACACTCATCATCTTTTTCTAAGCGCGAGATATTTCATTGATTTAGCAATATTAAAAGTTACTTCTTGGTCATTTACTCTCATAGTTAATTCTCCTTTCTGAACATCAATCATAGCTTTTCCAATGGCTAAAAATGGTCTTCCCAAAATGATAGGAATTTCTTTATCTTCTTCCATATCTAGAACAATAAAATCTACACGGAAGATAAATTTATCCAGTTTTACTAATACATCTTCAATAACTCCCTTGGGATATGTAGCGTAACGGTCAGCTAATCGAAGAGTTATCGAAGTAGGTGAAATTTCTCCCAATCCTAATCTCTTAAAAATTGACGAGAGGCATTAGATTGATGCTTGCTCCTAAGTCACACAAAGCTTTTCCATAGAATTTTTCTCCAATAGCTGCAGGTATAGTGAAACTACCAGGATCTTTTAATTTTTCAAGAAGTTCTTTCGAATAATAGCACTACACTCTTCACTAAGTGCAACCATTTCATTATCAGCAAATTTTCTTTTTTTATTTAAAATATCTTTCATGAATTTTACATAGTTTGGCATACTGTTCTAAAGCTTCTACGAAAGGAATATTTATCGTTAATTTCTTCAAAATTTCAAGGAATTTAGCAAATTGTTTGTCTTTTTTATGTTGAATTAGTCGTTGAGGAAATGGTGGTGGAGATTTTTCAATAGGAATT
This sequence comes from Papilionanthe hookeriana x Papilionanthe teres, assembly GCA_022702705.1. Lineage (NCBI taxonomy): Eukaryota > Viridiplantae > Streptophyta > Magnoliopsida > Asparagales > Orchidaceae > Papilionanthe > Papilionanthe hookeriana x Papilionanthe teres. Next base: position 111,077,186 of record CM040422.1, on the reverse strand, counting down.
TTCATTGGTATTAAAGGATTTTCTAAGTTTTGATCTTATTGATTCTTTTCCTTTTCAATTTCCACTTCCTCTTTTTGAGTTTCAAGTTCTTTCTGAATTCGAGGTTCTAATTCTTTTCCACTTCGTAATTGTATCGCTTTAATTTGTTCATTTCCCTTGTCTGTAGGATTTATTTCTACATTACTAAGAAATGTTCCAGGTATTCTATTATTAAGTGCAGTAGCGATATGTCAAACTTGATTTTCAATATTTTTTATAGTTGTTCCTTGATTTTGTAATTGATTTCCTTGTATTTGTAATTGATTTCTTTGATTTTGTAAATGTTGACCCATATTTAATATTAACTCTTCTATAGATAATTTCTTATCTTTAAATTGAGAGTTATTATTATTAAATCCAGGTGGATAATTTGGTTTATAATTAGGATTTCCTTGATTAGATGAATTTCTTAATTGTTGTGTCATATTATTCATCCATGGTTGATTAGTTGTATTATTATTATTCCAATTAAAATTAGGATGATTTTTCCATCCAGGATTATAATAATTTGCATAAGGGTTATTGGGTCTGTTGTTAATTGCATTAATTGATTCATATCGAGATCGAGATTCTATAAGTTGTCCGGATGAATTTTCTTCTGTTATAGTAGGAAAGTAATTCATTTTAAAATGATCTATTTATTTAGATATAGCAACAATTTGTGAAGCTAACATAGATATTGCATCATTTTCATGAATACTAGCTAATTTTTTCAGATTCATTCTATCAGCAGGCCATTGAATTATTTGTTGCCATTTCTTCGATTAGTGCATAGGCTTCATCAAATGGTTTTGACATTAATGATCCTCCAGCAGCAGCATCGATGATTAATCTTAAAGATCCTACTAATCCATTATAGAAAGTTTGGATATTTAACCAATCTGGTAACGCATGATGTGGGCATTTCCTAAGAAGTTCTTTAAATCTCTCACAAGATTCATATATTGACTCTCCATCAAACTGACTAAAATAAGTTATATCATTTCTAAGCTTAGTAGTTTTAGATGGTGGAAAATATTTGAATAGAAATTTTTGGGATAATTCTCCCCAAGTTTTAATAGATCCAGGTGCTAGCGAATTTAACCACATTTTAGCCTTATCCCTTAAAGAAAAAGGAAAAAGTCTAAGTCTCGATAAGCATCGTTAGATACTCCTTCATATTTAAAAGTAGACATAGTTCTAAAAAACTAGCAAGATGTAAGTTAGGATCTTCAGTAGGTGAACCACTAAATTGATTGTTTTGTACCATTTGGATAATTGCAGGTTTAAGTTCGAATGAATTAGCAACTACATCGAGTTTTGAATAATTAAATGAATTTCATCTAATGTAGGGTCGGCATAATCTCGTAATGGTCTTGGTTGATTGTTATTTTGATTTTCGGGTATATTTTCCATTTGTGTTAAATTTATAATTTCTCTTTTTTGTTTTCTAATTCTTTTAATTGTACGCTCTAATTCTGAATCGTAAGGTATTAAATTTTCGTTTCCAAATTTTCGAATACAATTTTTTAAAATAAATTTTAGCTTAGTCCATTACTTTAGTAAATAATTTCTTTACTTCCCCGGCAACGGCGCCAAAAACTTGACCCACTTTTTGTATGTATGTAATTTATGTTATAGCCACGGAACCAAAAACTTGATCCCGCTTTAAATATAGGAATATGATTTAATGTATAATGTGGATTCTACGCATGTATACGTATCGTATCAAGTAATACGAGCTCTAGTGAGTCCTCAGTTATCGATCCCATGAGGAAGTTTTTAACGTAATTGTTATCGACTAAATTTAAAGGAATTACTTAATAAAGTGAACAAAAATTCTAAGTAACTATAATAAACTAAAGTAAACTAATGCTTGAAATAAGTTGATTTAATTAATTCGAAAAAGTATCATTCTCCTTGTTTTTAAAAATTAAGTGAAATGATGAATTTAAATAGAATTTTTAAATTGTATTGTGACAAATAGGAGCATTCCTATTCTTTACCCTTTGGTCCGAGTGCAAAGAACATCGACTAATCCTATGTTTGATTATCGAATCTGCAGCTAAGCTGGGAGGATACCGGTCGCCACTTCGTAGCTCCCACGTTCCCTCACTCGAGGGCTAACATCTACACTTCGACCTCTCAACAAGAGGATCGAATTGAGTATTTTAGTCCGTCACACTAAAATATCCAATTCTACGTCCGATAATTAATATTTCCCTATTTATTTGCACCCGACTTCCAAGGCTTTTGACTTCCCTGAATATTGGATGTAATTTTTACTATAGTTGATAATTCAACATATTTGAACTACTCAATTGGCCAGATTGAAAGTAAGTTAAGTTTAAAGTAAAAATTATCACAATTTATTTATATTATATTAAGTGCCTTTATTTAATTTCATCAAACCACATAATTTTCATAAACAAGGAGAAAGACTAAGAAAACTACTCAGAATGCATGAGAATAAAACAAAGCATGGATTTCATTTAAAGTTAAAAACAATAAACAAAAATACTTATCTTAATTTCCTTCCCAAGCAGACTCCTTGAAGCTCCTTTGACTTTTCCTTCTAGTACATCAACTAAATATCACTCAATTAAACTAATAAACTCACTAAACTCACTCAAACTACACTTAAGACATTAGAAATAGACTCACAGAAGACTCAAAAGACACACACAAGATACTAGAATACGGCCTGTATTTATAGAGGTAAGCAAAGGTCCAAGGGGTGCTTAAACACCTCTTCAAAAAGTGTCCAGGTTCAATGTATATGCATTTTGAACTAGCTCGCCGTCGGCGGGAAACAACCTCGCCGTCAGCGGGGCTTCTAGAAGATCTTCAAACCGCGCGATCTCACTGTCGGCGGGCTCGGGCTCGCTGTCGGTGAGGTAGTTATAATTCCTTCAGAAATTTCTCCTCACGATCTCGCCGTCGGCGGCCTCGATCTCGTCGTCGGCGAAGTAGTTATATTTGCATGAATTTCTTCCTTGTTGATCCAAATTCGCTCTATTTCATGCGTTTTGCTTCTATCACTAATAAATCTTCATTCCCGCAATAAAATAAAGAAAATACTTTTCTTTAAAGTGTAATTTCATCAAAAATAGGTATGAATTTCTTCACATATTTTTCTGTGATCAGATATTCAAAGAGGTAGTATTTTGAAGAGGTGAAGAAGACAAAATGGTAGAGGTGAAGATTGAGAGGTATGGTGGGTAAGAGGTAGATGAGGAGGGCAAAGTGGAAGATGAGGGAGAGGCTGAACTAGTGTTGTAAGGAAAAACATATTCACTAAATTTTATATGACGTGAAATAATAAGTTTATTGTCCAGAATATCATTGCAGTTGTAACCTTTGTGATTCAAGATGTAACCCATAAAAATGCACTTTGGTGTTGTGGGATGAAACTTATATTAGATTTGAGGATGTTTCCATGGGAAACAAAATCATTCAAAGATTCTCAAGTGATGATATATAGGAATGGTTTGATAAAGCAATTGAAAGGGTGATTATTGATTTTTGCTGTTAGATGGAAGACAATTTATTAAATAAGTGGCTGTAAACACCATATCCATCCAAAATTTTATAGGTAGGTTAGAAGAGTTGAGCATAATTATAGCCATTTCTATGATATGTCGATGTTTCCTTTTAACTATACTATTTTGCTCATGTGTATATGGATAGCTAACTTGCTATTGAATGCCATTATTTTGAAGGTACATTTTAAGTTCAATGGATATGTATTCACCATTTTCATCTGTTCTTAAATATTTTATATTTATGTTGAAGTGGGTTTGAATCATTTTGTGTAAGTTAATAACTTGAGATGTAGTTTCAGATTTTATATGTAAAGATAGACGCCAACAATAACAGGGAACAAAAACGATCAAAGTTACATAATAATTGATCATTCAATTGGAAAATGTGAAAAAGGGCATCAAGTATTAGAAATTATCATTTCAAAGTTACAATATTTAGCAGTACTGTTTTGAAATGGTAATTTGTGAATTTTATTTTGATAGCAATCTGAACATTTAAAAGTACATGACGAGTTATTGAGATGGGGGAGATATTATGGAGAGAATCTTATTAATTGGATGGCCAAGTAGTTGATGCGATGTTGTGGACGTAGTGGTGGCCTTGAGCGCTGTGATGAGATATAACCATTGTTCAGCCATTCCACTTAGAAGAGGTTTTTGAGTTTTGGAATATTGAATTTGAAATTTTTTAGCATAAAAAAGAATAATGCAATTATTCTCCTTTGCTGGTTTGTGAGCAGAGAGCAGATTATGTGACAGTTGAGGAACAAAGAGGAGAGAAGACAGTTTTAGCGTACGCTCAGGTATGGGAAGAATGTCATTTCCTACATGCGTTATTTTTGAAATTTGACCATTACCAACAATAACTTGTTTAGTTTCTTTGTATGGCTGAGATAATTGTAGATCCTTTGAATTTGGGGTGAGATGAGCAGTGGCCCTCATATCCAATATCTAGACATGTGTCTGCGAGGGAGATTGTGCTATAAGAGCAGTTAATGTAGAGTTTAAGGAGGGTTTATATTGTAAATTGGCTCTATGCCAACATTGATTGGTTGAATGTGTTTTTTTTTTCATATTTTAGAGATAACAATGGTTCTTGGCTTTGCTAAGTTATTATTTTGAGTGTTCTTGATTTTTCTTGTGTTCTTTGTGAAGGTTCTTGCATTTTTGTAACCTCTTTTATTTTTAAAACTGAGTAGAATAGTATATTGTTTGATACTTGTGACTTCATTGGCAATGTTGCATTCTTCATTGTGCAACAATGCATAGAAATCTTCGACGGACAATTTGTAAGTTTGTTCAAACGGTTGTCTTAAAACACTGATAACTTGGGGGTAGCTCATTCAAGGTATAAAGTATGATATCTTCCGTGTCCACTTTGGAACTTGTTGCAGCAATGTTGTCTACTTAATTTTTGACCATAGTTAGATATTACATCATTGTGCTTGATCCCATTGTGAAGTTATGGAGTTCATTCTTTAATTGAATGACTCGAGATTAATTAGACGACCAAAATCATTTTTTCTAAAATTTGTCAGATTTGGCGCTAATGTTTACATGAAGAATATAGGGAAGGATTGAGGGAGAGAGAGTAGCGAACATGGTTACAGTGAGATTTCGATCCATAATCTACCAGACAAGATAGTCCTGGTTTTTAGAAACTATGCCATTGGCATCATAAACAAATCTTGGTGGATGGGTCACCTTGGTATCTAAAAATGAATCGAAACCATTTGTTGTTAGCAAATTTGAGATCTGAATTTTCCAAATTGGTAGTTATCTTGGGTTGGACTCACGCCAGTCACATTGCTGATTTGAGACATCAAGACTTTTAGAGTAATATGTACACTTATCCCTTTGAATCTTGTATGAGCCATTGCAGATAGTATTCTTCTTGTATTGATCCTGAAGTGCTAGAATCCATAATGTCATGAAGCATGGAAGGCTCTGACACCACAGAGAAGAACAAAAAGAGAAGAGTAGAGAATAAGCCTGAAAAAGATTAGTGCTAACTAATCCTTTTTATTCATCATGATGATTACAATGTAATACAGAGCTACTTTATATGGACATTGGAGTGGTATACTTGTAGTATTACAAGAGAGCAAAAGTGTCATTACAACATGTCTATGCAGCAGAAACCTAATCCCTAACCGAGTGAGGCTTCGACGAGATCTCCAACAAAGGCTCTGGACAAGACAAGGGTCTACGATGCATAGAGAGTGGAAGAAAGTATGAAGAGAGCCAAAGGTGCTTGAAGCTTTCCATTAATTAGGTGGAAAATATGTAAAAATTGATGTTTAGGTGGTATGTATGTAAATCTTCCTATGATTTAATTGAGTTTAGTGTTAATATTCAATATAAAACCATAGATTACTAAATTTGAATTGTTCAAAATATAGAACGATTCAATTCCAGCTTCATTGATCTTATATTGATTAAATTGAATTTTGAGTCCACTCAACCTCAAAATTTAAATAATTCTTAAATCTAATGAGTTTGCGTAATAAAAATATAGTAAGCTATCAACACTTTATATTATATTAATATTTTTTAACTTTTTGTTAAAGTTGCTTTCTGAAACTCTCTTCCATAATATTATTTACTAAAAGCAAAAACTTTCAATTCACTTTGTGGCTAGTCAATACGCTAATAACGGTTCCCTATGAGCGGACGTTAAAATATGTTAGTCGGGCTGTCAAAAAAGCTCATTGTTCGTGAATAGTTCGTGTTCGGTTCACCAAGAAGTTCTTGTTCGATTTATTCGATAAGCAAACGAGACGAACACGAACAATTTTTTTTCGCTCGGTTTGTTAAACGAACCAAACACGAATAAGTGATGTGTTCGTTCGTGTTCGTTCGTTATTGTTCGAAATATAAAATAATTTAAAATAATTATATATAAAAAATTTATGATATTTTAAAAAAATTATATATTATAAAAATTTATCATATTTTAAATAATTAAACTTCTATAAATTATAATATATGATAAATTATTAATAACAATAATAATATTATAGTATTAATTATATTAATATAAATATTATAATATTATAATTAATATATTATACTATATATTAAAATAAAATCCTAAACAAAATCCTGAAGGCCTTATTCGGTTTGATTCATTTTGAGGAAGTATGGATTACCTGATGTGTACGGAATATCTGATCAATTTACTTCATCTTGAGGAAGTATGCTATCAAAGCTAGGGCTATCAAAAAAGCTCGTTGTTCGCCAACAGTTTGCATTCGGTTCGCCGGGAAGTTCGTGTTTGATTAGTTCGATAAGTAAACGAGACGAACACAAACAATTTTTTTCGTTCGGTTTGTTAAACGAACAAAACATAAATAGTGATGTGTTCGAACATTTCGAACACGAACACTAGCTCTGTTCGTTCGTGTTCGGTCCGTTTACACCCCTATATGTTACAAAGCTTTACTATGGAAATTAGTTTTTAAAAGTCTAACAAGAATAACATTTTGAAATATGAAGAAATTGGAGTTTAATTAGCTATAAATTCTAACATACTGTTTGAATTACCCTAATGGCTAATTGCCAAGGCTTAACCTGTCACTCTACCTAATGGCATACATATTACTATTTCCAACACACCCCTGAATTATTAAGTTATTAACAAATTTATTTTTTTATTGTTCCATTTTTTGACCCGCTTAGTGCCCCAATTCAAATTATCAGAAGAATGTGATATAACAAAGTTTTCTTCTATATAAGACTCCTTACAAGTAAAATAAATGCATGAGGATCATAAGGATCATTGATCCAAGAGCTCTACAACATTATGCCATGTTCACATTCACATATATGCATGACTAAGACAATTCTTACCATGCAAATACTTTAATTTTTATATTCAAAATATCTCTTAGAGAAGATTTAAAGGGTTATTTTGTCCAAAAGCAAGGTGATGGTCATCTTACCATTATAATTAAAAAATTGTAGGATTGTTTCCCCTTAAGCTTATATGCTAAAGGGTGGTTTAAGAAAATATTATCATGTGAGACTGCACATACATAGATATGAGGCAGCATGCATATAATCATATAAAATTGTTAGGTTCTTAATTTTTGCCTTTATTTTCATGATATGCTTTTAGTTCTTTACCATTAATTCTTGATCTTGCAGGTTGCAAGATATTTAATATAAGCAAATTTTTTAGATAGTTTAATCCAAATTTGCCTCCCAAATGCATGCTACATATTGAAGAAATTCCGATTTAGAGCCTTCTCTTTCTAAACATGAAATCTGTGAATATATTCACTGTTTAGAATTAAACCTAAATTATTAAATATTAAAATATCTAAATGAAGTTTTTACTAAAGTCTCTTTTAGTATACCATATTCACTAGAATATAAAAAAATTGATTGTAGATTTTTCTAGAATACGCTAGTATACGAAATATTTCTAGAATCATCGTCGTATTAAGTGTAAATAAGTATTTCATTGTCATTTTGAGAATGAATGAAAATAGCAAATTTGCTCTTCTTTTTTTGTCTACATAAATTTCTAATTCACCTCATTATATTCTCCACATATATATTTATTTTTATCAAATTAGTATCAGAGCCAACATTATAAAAAGATAACAAGTGGTTTGAGTGTACAAGTTCCTCGTCTCAAAATGAAGAATTATAGAATTGGAGTCTTCATATAGGTATTATTTGATTCTCAAGGTATTTGAAAGATAGTTGAAAAAGTATATATCGAGCCACAAGATGGAACATTATCAACAACACAATAGGATTTGTTGAAAGAAAATAGAAAGAAGGACAAGGTAACACTCTCAAGCCTTAGATGAGGCATATTTTTGTCGGCGCATCAACCTCTAAATAAGCATGTGAAAAACTTCAAGTCAATTATAAAGGCATGGAAAAGATGAATAATGTTAGACTTCAAACCCTTTTAGTTGAGTTTGAGGAACTTCAACTGAAGAAAACAAAAAAATGGAGGATTATTTCACAAGGGTCTTGATCGTTGTCAATCAACTACGAAGGTATGGAGAAAATTTAGAAGATATCAGAGTGATTGGAAAAAAATTAATTTTGGTGAATTTTATATTTGAGCATATTTTAGTAGCTATTGAAGAAGCTAAATGCTTACTGATCACAGAAAAATTCATTGAGAAATTCATATCTATTTTTGATGAAATTGCACTTTAAAGAAAGGCATTTTCTTTATTTTATTGCAGGAATGAAGATTTATTAGTGATAGAAGCAAAAAACATGAAATGGAGCAAATTTGGATCAAAAAGGAGGAAATTCATGCAAATATAACTACTTCGCCGACGGCAAGATCGTGAGGAGAAATTTCTGAAAGAATTATAACTACCTCGCCGACAACGAGCTCAGAAGCCGCCGACAGCCGAGATCGCGCGGTATGAAGACACTTAGAAGCCCCGCCGACGGCGAGGTCGTTTCCGCCGACGGCGAGCTAGTTCAAAATGCATATACATTGAACCTGGACACTTTTTGAAGAGGTGTTTAAGCACCCCTTGGACCTTTGCCTACCTCTATAAATAGAGGCCGAATTCTAGAGTGTGTGTGTGTGTCTTTTGAGTCTTGTGTGTGTTCATTTCTAGTGTCTTGAGTGTAAGTTTAAGTGAGTTTAGTGAGTTCATTAGTTTAATTGAGTGCTTATTTAGTTCTTTATACTAGAAGGAAAAGTCGAAAGGAACTTCGAGGAGTACGCTTAGGGAGGAAATTAAGATAAGTATCTTTGTTTATTGTTGTTAACTTTAAATGAAATCCATGCTTTGTTTTATTCCCATGCATTATGAGTAGTTTTCTTAGTCTTTCTCGCTTGTTTATGAAAATTATGCGGATCGATGAAATTAAATAAAAGCACCTAATATAGTATAAATAAATTGTGATAATTTTTACTTAAAACTTAATTTACTTAAATACGACGATTGAGTAGTTAAAATATGTTGAATTATCAACTATAGTAAAAATTACATCCAATATTCGGGGAAGTCAAAAGCCTTGGAAAGGCGGGTGCGAATAAATAAGGAAATATTAATTATCGGGCGTAGAATTGGATATTTTAGTGTGACGGACTAAAATACTCGATTCGATCCTACTTGTTTGAGAGCTGAAGTGTAGATGTTAGCCCTCGGAGTGAGGGAAAGTGGGAGCTGCGAGTGACGGCCGATATCCTCCCGACCTAGCCGCGGATTCGGTAATCGAACATAGGATTAGTCGATGTTCTTTGCACTGGACCAAAGGGTAAAGAATAGGAATGCTCCTATTTGTCACAATACAATTTAAAAATTTTATTTAAATTCATGAGTTCACTTAATTTTCTAAAAACAAGGAGAATGATACTTTTTCTGAATTAATTAAATCAACTTTTTTTTAAGCATTAGTTTACTTTAAGTTTGCTTTAAGTTACTTTTAATTTCAGTCTACTAGATTAGTAAGTAATTCCTTTAATTTTAGGCGATAACAAATCGTTAAAAACTTCCACGTGGGATCGATAACCGGGACTCCACTAGAGCCTCGTATTACTTGATACGATACGTATACTTGCGTAGAATCCACATTATATATTAAATCATATAACTATATTTAAAGCGGGATCGAGTTTTTGGTGCCGTTACTATTAACTTAAATTGCATACATATAAAAAGTGGGTCAAGTTTTTGGCGCCGTTGCCGGGGAAGTAAAGAAATTATTTACTAAAGTAACATACTAATCTAAAATCTATTTTAAAATTGTATGCGAAAATTTGGAAACGAAAATTTAATACCTTACGATTCAGAATTAGAGCGTACAATTAAAAGAATTAGAAAACAAAAAAGAGAAATTATAAATTTAACACAAATGACAAATATACACGATAATGAAAATATCAATCAACAAAGACCATTACGAGATTATGCTAACCCTACATTAGATGAAATTCATTTAAGCTATTCAAAACCACGATGTAGGCTGCTAATTCATTCGAACTTAAACTCGCAATTATTCAAATGGTACAAAACAATCAATTTAGTGGTTCACCTACTTGAAGATCCTAATTTACATCTTGCTTAGTTTTTTAGAATTATGTGCTACTTTCAAATATGAAGGAGTATCTAACGATGCTATTAGACTTAGACTTTTTCCTTTTTCTTTAAGGGATAAAGCAAAAATATGGTTAAATTCGTTAGCACCTGGATCTATTAAAACTTGGGGAGAATTATCACAAAAATTTCTATCCAAATATTTTCCACCATCTAAAACTGCTAAGCTTAGAAATGATATAACTTCTTTTAGTCGAGTTTGATGGAGAGTCAATATATGAATCTTGGGAGAGATTTAAAGAACTTCTTAGGAAATGCCCACATCATGCGTTACAGATTTGTTAATTATCCAAACTTTTTATAATGGATTAGTAGGATCTTTAAGATCAATCATCGATGCTTCATCTGTGGAGGATCATTAATGTCAAAACCATTTGATGAAGCCTATGCACTAATCGAAGAAATGACAACAAATAATTTTCGATGGCTGCTCGATAGAATGAATCCAGAAAAAAATAGCTAGTATTCATGAAAATGATGTAATATCTATGTTAGCTTCACAAATTGCTGCTATATCTAAAAAATTAGATCGATTTGGAATGAATTACTCTCCAACTATAATAGAAGAAAATTCATCCGGACAACTTATAGAATCCCGATCTCGATATGAAACAATTAATGCAATTAACAACAAACCTAATAATCCTTATGCAAATTATTATAATCCTGGATGGAAAAATCATCCTAATTTTAATTGGAATAATAATACAACTAATCAACCATGGATGAATAATATGACACAACAATTAGGAAATCCATCTAATCAAGGAAATCCTAGATTTAATAATAATAACCTACAATTTAAAGAAAAGAAATTATCTATAGAAGAATTAATATTAAATATGGGTCAACATTTACAAAATCAAGGAAATCAACTACAAATATAAGGAAATCAATTACAAAATCAAGGAACAGTTTATAAAAAATATTGAAACTCGACTTGGACATATCATTCTTGCACTTAATAATAGAATACCTGGAACATTTCCTAGTAATGTAGAAATAAATCCTAAAGACAAGGGAAATGAACAAATTAAAGCGATACAATTACGAAGTGAAAAAGAATTAGAACCTCGAATTCAGAAAGAACTTGAAAGTCAAAAAGAAGAAGTGAAAATTTAAAAAGAAAAGAATCAACAAGATCCAAACTTAGAAAATCCTTTAATACCTATGGAAATTTTTGTTGAAAAACCTCCACCACCATTTCCTCAACGACTAATTCAACATAAAAAAGATAAACAATTTGCTAAATTCCTTGAAATTTTGAAGAAATTAAAGATAAATATTCCTTTAGTAGAAGCTTTAGAACAAATGCCAAACTATGTAAAATTCATGAAAGATATTCTTAATAAAAAAAGAAAATTTAGTGATAATGAAATGGTTGCACTTAGTGAAGAGTGTAGTCTTATTATTCGAAAAAACTTCCGAAAAATTAAAAGATCCTGGTAGTTTCACTATACCCTACGTTATTGGAGAAAAATTCTATGGAAAAGCTTTGTGTGACTTAGGAGCGAGCATCAATCTAATGCCTCTATCAATTTTCAAGAGATTAGGATTGGGAGAAATTTCACCTACTTCGAGTAACCCTTCGATTAGCTGGCCAGTTGCGTTACATATCTTAAGGGAGTTATTGAAGATGTATTAGTTAAAGTGGATAAATTTATCTTCCCTGTAGATTTTATTGTTCTAGATATGGAAGAAGATAAAGAAATTCCTATCATTTTAGGAAGACCATTTTAGCCAGCTGGAAAAGCTATGATTGATGTTCGAAAGGAGAATTAACTATGAGAGTAAATGACCAAAAAGTAACTTTTAATATTGCTTAAATCAATGAAATATCTGCACTTTAGAAAAAGATGATGAGTGTTTTCGAATGGAAGTACTTGATCATCTACAAAAAGAACATTTTAAAGAATATTATGAAGAAAAATTAGAAAAAGAAAATATTGAATTAATTGAAAAATGCGAGATAAATGAAGAATTATATTATATTCGAGAGAAATTTGAATTTTTAGATAACACGGAAAATGCTGAAAAAAATATAGTTCCATCGATTATTAAACCTCACGAACTTGAGTTAAAAATGTTATCTAATTATTTAAAGTATGCTTACTTAGGTAATTCTTCAACTCTACCGAGTTATTATTTCATACGAATTAAATGAATCTCAAGAACAAAAACTTTTAGATACGTTAAAAAAATATAAGAAAATTTTTTGTTGGAATTTAGCGGTTATTAAAGGAATTAGTCCTTCAATCTGTATGCACAGAATTATTTTAGATAATGAACATAAACCTAAACCCAATCCACAAAGGAGGTTAAACCCGATAATGAAAGAAGTAGTTAAAAAGAAAATTTTAAAATGGTTAGATAATGATATTATATATCCTATTTACGACGAGTGCTTAGGTAAGCCCGATTCACTATGTACCTACAAAAAGGAGGGGTGATTGTCGAAACTAATGAAAATAATGATCTTATTCCTATAAGACAAGATTCTTTGGATGGCGAATATGTATTGATTATAGAAAATTAAATATAGCCACTAGAAAAGATCACTTCCCTTTACCATTTCTAGACCGGATGTTAGATAGATTAGCTAGGACATAAGTATTTTTGTTTCTTAGATGGATATCACAGGTTATCATCAAATACAAATTACTCACGAGGATCGAGATAAAACTACATTTACTAGTCCTTATGGAACTTTCGCTTTTCGAAGAATGCCTTTTGGATTATGTAATGCACTACGACATTCCGAGATGTATGATGTCATATTTAGTAAATTAATTGATAATGGAATAGAAGTATTCATGGATGATTTCTCCGTATTTGGAACAACATTTGACACATGCTTAAATCATCTTGAAAAAGTATTTGAAGTATGTGAGAAAACTAATTTAGTTCTTAATTGGGAGAAATGTCGATTTATGGTTACGAGGCGGCATTGTATTAGGGCATAAAATTTCGGAAAAAGGCATGGAAGTAGACCCTGCAAAAATTCAAGTAATAGCTAAATTACCACCTCCAACTACGGTAAAAGGGGTAAGAAGTTTTCTTGGACATTGATCGCTGAAAAATTTATTAAGAAATTCATACCTATTTTTGATGAAATTGCACTTTAAAGAAGGGTATTTTCTTTATTTTATTGCAGGAATGAATAATTTAGGTGATAAAAGCAAAAATCATAAAAAGGAGCGAATTTGGAGCAAAATCATGCAATTTGTCTTGAGTCGCCGACGGCGAGATCGAGCCGCCGACGGCGAGGTTACGAGGAGACATTTCGAAGGATTTATAGCTGTCTCGGCCGACGGCGAGCCGAGCCAGCTGACGGCGAGATAGAGCGGTTTGAAGATCTTCAGAAGCCTCGGCGACGGCGAGGTAGTTCAGTCGCCGACGGCGAGGTAGTTCAAATGGCACAGATACATTGAACCTGGACACTTTTTGAAGAGATGCTTACACACCTCTTGGACCTTTGCTCACCTCTATATATAGAGGCCGAAAATCAGTCTTTTGTGTGTTAGTTTTGTGAAGTCTTTTGTGTCTTTTGTGCAATCTTTTAGTCTTTAGTGTTAATTTGTGTGCAGTAGTGTGTCTTTAGTGAGTCTTTTAGTGAGTTTAGTGAGTAATTAGTGAGTCGTCTTTGTCTTGAAAGGAAGAGTCGAAAGGAACTACGAGGAGTACGTTTGGGGATAAATCGAGGTAAGTATTTGTATTTATTGTTTTTAACTTTAAATGAAATCCATGCTTAGTTTAGTTCCATGCATTACGAGTAGTTTATTAGTCTTTCTCCTTGTTTATGAAATTAAGTGACTTGATGAAATTAAAATAGAGATACTTATATATATTAATAAATTGTGATAATTTTTACTTAAAACTTAATTTACTTTCAATGGCCATTTGAATTGTTAAAATATGTTGGTTATCAACTATAGTAAAAATTACATCGATATTCGGGGAATTAAAAGCCTTGGAAGGAGGGTGCGAATAAATAGGGAAATAATATCCTTTGGGCGTAGAATTGAGTATTTTAGTGTGACGGACTAAAATATTCAATTCGGTCTATTGTTTGAAGGCTGAAGTGTAGATGTTAGCCCTCGGGCGAGGGAACGTGGGAGCTACGAAGTGGCGGTCGGTATCCTCCCGGCTAGCCGCGGATTCGGTAATCGAACATAGGATTAGTCGATATTCTTTACACTGGACCAAAGGGTAAAGAATAGGAATGCTCTATTTGTCACAATACCTTAAAATTATCTATTTAAATTCATTAATCACTTAAATTTCTAAACAAGGGGAAAGATACTTTTTACGAATAGTTAAGACTTATTTAGCGATTAGTTTAATTTCATGCACTTTCGATACGTATTAATTTTCTACTTAGTTAAGTTACACTAATTAAAATACTTAGTTTACTTTATTGCGCTCGAATTTAGAAATCCAAATTTTCGTATACTTATTTTAAAAAATTATTATTATTATTTTAAATTAGTTGTTATTTAATTTTCTCTTTCCTGTGGGATCGATAACCGAGGACTCCACTAGAGCCTGTATTACTTGATACGATACGTATACTTGCGTAGCATCCACAACATAAACAATTACAATTCTATACATATAAATAGCGGGGTCGAGTTTTTGGCGTCGTTGCGATTAAATTAAAAATATCAAAATATAAAATTGTGGGTCGAGTTTTTGGCGCAGTTGCTGAGGAGAGTAAGAAAAATTTACTAAAGTAACGGACTATTTTAAAATAATCATAATAAATAAATTAATATACTATTACGAAATTGTATGCGCAAATTTGGAAACGAAAATTTAATACCTTACGATTACGAATTAGAGCGTACGATTAAAAGAATTAGAAAACAAAAGAAACAAATTATAAATTTAACACAAATGGCGAATATTCACGAAATTCAAAATATGAACCAACAAAGACCATTAAGAGATTATGCCGACCCTACATCGGATGAAATTCATTTAAGCTATTCAAAACCACGATGTAGTTGCTTAATTCATTTGAACTTAAACACTGCGATTATCGAATGGTACAAAACAATCGATTTAGTGGTTCACTGCTTGAAGATCCTAACTTACATCTTGCTAGTTTTCTAGAACTTTGTGCTACTTTTAAATATCGAGGAGTATACGACGATCTTTATAAGACTTAGACTTTTTCCTTTTTCATTAAGGGATAAAGCTAAAATGTGGTTGAATTCGTTAGCATTTGGATCTATTAAAACTTGGGGAGAATTATCACAAAAATTTCTATCCGAATATTTTCCACCATCTAAAAGCTGCTTAAGTTTAGAAATGATATAACTTCTTTTTGTCGGTTAGATGGAGAATCGATATATGAAGCTTGGGAGAGATTTAAGGAACTTCTTAGGAAATGCCCGCATCATGCGCTACCAGATTAGGTGATTATTCGAACCTTTTATAAT
The DNA here is from genome assembly GCA_022702705.1 of Papilionanthe hookeriana x Papilionanthe teres. Taxonomy (NCBI): domain Eukaryota; kingdom Viridiplantae; phylum Streptophyta; class Magnoliopsida; order Asparagales; family Orchidaceae; genus Papilionanthe; species Papilionanthe hookeriana x Papilionanthe teres. Next base: position 111,061,091 of record CM040422.1, on the reverse strand, counting down.
GGATTAGTAGGATCTTTAAGATCGATCATCGATCTTCTTCTTTGGAGGTTCATTAATGTCTAAACCATTTGATGAAGCTTATGCACTAATCGAAGAAATGGCAACAAATAATTTCCGATAGCCTGCTGAAAGAGTAAATCTAAAAAGATAGCCGGCATTCATGAAAACGATGCAATATCTATGTTAGCTTCTCAAATTGCTTGCTATATCTAAGAAATTAGATCATTTTGGAATGAACTACTCTCTATTTTAGAAGAAAACTCATCTGGACAAATCATAGAATCTCGAACTAATTATGAAACTTTAAATGCTTATTAATAATAGAACTAATAACCCTTATTGAACTATTATAATCTGGTTGGAAAACTCATCCAAATTTTAATTGGAATAACACATCTAATCAACAATGGATGAATCAACCTAATCAAGCAAATCCAAACTATAAACCTAATTACCCACTGGATTTAATAACAATAACCCTCGATTCGAGGATAAGAAATTATCCATGGATGAATTAATTTTGAATATGGGTCATCGGCTACAAAATCAAGAAATCAACTACAAATTCAAGGAAATCAATTACAAGTTCAAGGAACATCTATTAAAAATATCGAAACTCGACTTGGACATATTACTACTTGCGCTAAATAATAGAATACATGGAACTTTTCTAGTAATGTGGAAATAAATCCTAAAGATCGAGGAAAAGAACAAATTAAAGCAATACAACTAAGGAGTGGAAAAGAATTAGAACCTCAAATTCAAAAAGAACTTGAAAGCGAAAAGAGGAAGTGGAAATTGAAAAGGAAACAATTCGACAAGATTCGAACTTGGAACATCCTTTAATACATATGAAAATTTACGTTGAAAAACCTCAACACCATTTCCTCGACGACTAGCTCAACATAAAAAAGATAAACAATTTGCTAAATTCCTTGAAATATTAAAGAAATTAACAATTAATATACCTTTTGTTGAAGCTTTAGATCGGATGCCAAATTATGTAAAATTTATGAAAGATATTCTAAATAAGAAAAGAAAATTCAACGATAATGAAGCTGTCGCACTTAGTGAAGAGTGTAGTCTTATTATTCGAAGAAGCTTCTGAAAAATTGAAAGATCTGGTAGTTTCACTATACCTGCGCTATAGGAGAAAAATTTTATGGAAAAGCTTTGTGTGACTTAGGAGCGAAGCATCGATCTAATGCCTCTATCGATTTTTAAGAGATTAGGATTAGGAAAAATTACACTACTTCGGTAACCCTTGATTAGGTGATCGTTCGGTTACCTATCCTAAGGGAGTTATTGAAGATGTGTTAGTAAAGGTGGATAAATTTATCTTCCGAGTAGATTTTATTGTTTTAGATATGGAGGAAGATAAAGAAATTCCTATCATTTTAGGAAGACCATTTTTAGCTACTTGGAAAAGCTATGATTGATGTTCGAAAGGAGAATTAACTATGAGAGTAAATGACCGAAAAGTTACATTTAATATTGCAAAATCAATGAAATATCCTGCGATAGAAAAAGATGATGAATGTTTTCGGATGGAAATACTTGAATATTTACAACAAGAACATTTTAAGGAATATTACGAAGATAAATTAGAAAAAGAAAACACTGAATTAATTGAAGATAATCATGAAGAACTAGATTATATTCAGGAAAGATTTGAATTTTTGGATAATGCGAAAATGCTGATAAGAATATAGTTCCATCGATTATTAAACCTCACGAACTTGAGCTAAAAATATTACACGATCATTTGAAATATGCTTATTTAGGTAATTCTTCAACTTTACCGAGTTATTATTTCATATGCATTAAACGAATCTCGAGAACAAAAACTTTTAGAAACTTTAAAAAAATATAAGAAAACTTTTGGTTGGACTTTAGCGGATATTAAAGGAATTAGTCCTTCGATACGTATGCATAGAATTATTTTAGATGATGAACATAAACCTAAAGCGGATCCCGAAAGGAGATTAAACCAGATAATGAAAGAAGTAGTTAAGAAAGAAATTTTAAAATGGTTAGATAATGGTATTATATATCCTATTTACGACGAGTGCTTGGGTAAGCCCGATTCACTTGTGTTCTAAGAAGGGAGGAGTGACCAGTCACTGCCGATGAAAATAACGATCTTATTCCTATAAGACGAGTTACTTGGTTGGCGTATATGTATTGATTATAGGAAATTAAATACGCCACCGGGAAAGATCACTTCCCTTTACCATTTCTAGACCGGATGTTAGATAGATTAGCCGGACATAAGTATTTTTGTTTTCTAGATGGATACACCGGTTATCATCGAATACAAATTGCTCACGAGGATCGAGAAAACTACATTTACTAGTCCTTATGGAACTTTCGCTTTTCGAAGAATGCCTTTTGGATTATGTAATGCACAAGCAACATTCCGGAGATGTATGATGTACTATATTTAGTAAGTTAATTGACAATGGAATAGAAGTATTTATGGATGATTTCTACGTATTTGGAACATCATTTGACACATGCTTAACTCATCTTGAAAAAGTATTAGAAGTATGTGAGAAAACAAATTTAGTTCTAAATTGGGAGAAATGTCGATTTATGGTTGCGGGTGGCATTGTATTAGGGCATAAAATTTCGGAAAAAGGCATGGAAGTGGACCATGCAAAAATTCGAGTTATAGCTAAATTACCACCTCCAACTACGGTAAAAGGGGTAAGAAGTTTTCTTGGACATCTTTGGATTCTACGGACGCTATATAAAAGATTTTTCAAAAATTACTAAACCTACATGCCAACTTCTCGAAAAGGATAAGAAATTTGAATTTACTGATCGAATGCACGAATGCTTTTGAACTCTTAAAAGAAAAATTAATTACGGCACTTATAATAGTTTCACCTAGCTGGGAGAAACCATTTGAGCTTATGTGTGATGCTTAGTGATTATCTTGTAGGAGCGAGTTCTTGGGCGAAGATATGAAAAGATTTTTAAAGTTATATCTTATCTTTAGTAAAACTCTAAATGATCTTTGAAATAAATTATACGATTCTGAGAGAGAAGCTATTAGCGGTAGTATATGGTTTTAATAAATTTAGACCTTATACGATTGGAACAAAATGTATCGTGCATGCGATCATTCTACTATCGAATATTTAATGCAAAAGAAAGATTCCGAGCAAGATTAATTAGATGGATGCTATTAATGCAAGAATTTGATTTTGAGATCGTTAATAAGAAAGGACCGATAATCGAATTGCGGATCATTTATCGAGATTAGAAAATCATGAATTATACGATATTGAAAATGAAATTATAGACGATTTTACGATGAACAACTATATAATATCGATGAGTGGAAAATACCATGGTATCTTGATATAGTAAACTATATAGTTAGTAATATTTTACCACCTATGCTAACTTTGCAACAACGAGAAAAAATTCATCCATGATACGAAAACTTATTTTTGGGATGAACCATATTTATATAAACGATGTAAGGATTTAATTATTAGAAGATGTGTACCTTATGAAGAAAGCTGAACCAATTATTCAAAAATGTCATGATTCGATTTTGGAGGACATTTCGGGATGATAAAGCTGCTTATAAGATTCTACGATACGGATTTTCTTGGCTACTCTATTTAGAGATGTATATAGATATATTAAAACTTGCGATAAATGCCGAAGAGTAGGAAATATATCTAGAAGAAACGAAATGCCTCTAAACTTTATATTAGAAGTTGAAATTTTTGATGTTTGGGGATTAGATTTTATGGGACCTTTTATTCCTTCGTTTGGAAACTCATATATATTAGTAAGCTGTTGATTATGTTTCCAAATGGATTGAGGCACAAGCTTTACCTAGGTGTGATGCTTAAGAGTGTTTGAAAATTTCGATGAAAAATATTTTTACTAGATTTGGAATGCGAGAGTGATTATCACGACGGAGGAACTCATTTTAGAAATAAATACATTCACGAACTAGTAGAAAAATACAATATTACTCATAAGATATCCATTGCTTATCATCCACGAGACTAGCGGATTAGGTGAAGTATCTAATCGTGAGATTAAACGTATTTTAGAAAAATCTGTAAACCCGAATAGGTTAGATTGGTTCATTAGATTAGACAACTGCATTATGGGCTTATAGAATTTGCTTATAAAACTCCGATTGGAATGACTCCTTACGAGGCTTATATATGGAAAAACATGCTACTTACCGGTTGAATTAGAACATAAAGCATATTGGGCGATTAAAGAATTTAATTATAATATGAAGGAAAGCTTGGTGAGAAAAGATTGTTGCAATTAAATGAATTGGAAGAATTAAGAAATGAATCGTATGATAATGATCGGATTTATAAAGAAAAGATGAAATCATGGCATGATCGGAAGATTAATCGGAGAAATTTTGAACCGGGACGGGAAGTTTTGCTATATAATACTAGATTGAAATTGTTTCTGGAAAATTGAAGTCTCGATGGTTAGGACCTTTCACCATAACTCAAATATTTTCATACGGAACTATAGAAATCGAAGATCCAAAAGCTGGACATAAATTTAAAGTTAATGGACATAGATTAAAACCATATTTCGAAGGTATAAGACCTAACTATAAAGAGGTTTTAATGCTTAGTCGACACGATTAATAATTGAAATTAGGTCGGGTGACGACGTTAAACAAGCGCTTTATGGGAGGCGACCCATATTAGTTATCTATTTTTATTGTATCTTAATAAGTTAGTTTATATTATTGAAACTTTACTTACTCGATTATTATTAAGAATCATCACATATTCGAACCATTATGATGAGAAAAGAAATTATTCGATTTAGAGCGAAATTGGACATTATTTTGAAATCTCGCCAGACGGCGAGGTCGATACTCGCCGACGGCGAGGTTCGCGCCTAAATTAGATTCGGTTTATAACTAAGTCGGCGACGGCGAAACGTCCTCGCCGACGGCGAGAACCGGAAAGGCGGTTTTATAACTAAGTCGCCGACGGCGAAACGACCTCGCCGACGGCGAGGAAGTTATAAAGATGAGTTATATATATTTCGAATGCCGATTTGGACGGTTTCGACACCAATTCCTTTGTGAAAACCCATTCTTAAACCATTCTAAGTCTGCCTTCTTCACTAGAATTCATTCCATTCACCATAATGGCCTCCAAATTCTTAGATTCCTCTAAATGCGGAGTGTTTAACCGGAGGAAATTTGTGAGTGCGGAAGCGCGGCGGATCTTCGACAAGGGTTTGATAAAGAAAAGAGTTATCGAGGAACGGGGATTTGTCGATCGAGGATTAGAGAATTCCACTTACGAAGATAGAAGAAACGATCGCGCGGCGGCTGCTGGGAGGTATTTTGTTACACTACGTACTGCTGTTGTTATTCCGGTTGTGAAAGAGTTACTACTCCAATTTACATGCGATCAACAATGGGAATGTCTACGTCGAGGAAGATGGGTGACGTTTACTCCATCAAGAGTAAATGAATTATTCTCTATAGAAAACACCCGGTATGTCACTTATTCAAATTTTGTGCCTTCTCGATATAATATGAATGAGATATTTCGATATCTAGCGACGAACCGGAAGATTGGGAAATGCGGGAAGACGGGTATGTTAGTTTCTACTGCATCACTTTTGAATCCTGTCTCGAAAGCATTGGCACTTTTTCATCTCATCTAAATTATTACCTACGATGAGGGTAAACAAGGTTTCGAAGGAATGCGTTATATTGAATTATTGTATTCGAAGTGGATTGCTATTGATGTTGGATCAATAATTGTTAAGTACGCATTGGGTTTAATTGTGCATGGGTCGGTTCACGGACTAGGACACCCATCTACTTATTTTTGCATTATGCGGTCGGTACCGGAGTTTCTTATGAAGCTTGGGAAAAGGTTCTGTTACCTTGGAAGCCGCTTGATCCTACGGATATGTTCCCTACTTTGGACGATAATGAAGACATTACATTTATCTCGATAGAGCTTCACGGAATAATCCTATAGCAAGGCTATTTCGGATAAAACGGAGTTACTTTTGAAGAAAATTAATGGAATGGAGAAAGAACTACGGAATGTGAGAAATTTAATCGACAATATATCCGATTTATTTGATCACATTAGTTGGAGGATGAAGGAACACTTTGATCATTACGGACACACTGGAAGCTAGCTTTCTTCATTTACTAAGACGGAAGGGTTGGATCATTGAAGAATGCGCCGGAATTTCCCTTCGGGCCTTTCTATAACTTATTTGTGCATCATCGTCATATCGGAAATATCGAGAGAAGATGAAGATTCGACCTTGAAGAGTAGTAGTAAAGATTTTCATAGTATGTTTATGTTTATGTTATTTGATTTGATTTAGATTTTATTATGTGTGGATTGATGATTTGAATATCTCGAACTTAATTGAGATATGCGTCATAGTTTTGTATCGGCATTTAGTGTGTCGTGGATTGGTTTGCGATGCTTGATTAGTAGTAAGGATTGAAGTTTGAAGTTTGATTATAGAGTCTAAAATTATGTTAGTTTGTATGTCTCATGGATTTCGATATTAAAGTTAATTTGTTGTGTTGTGTGAATATGTTTGTGTATAAGTAGCTAATCTTCATATTAAATTAATAAATGATATGATCGGAAATATAATATAAGGCGAAATCGAGGTTGAAAATGATTGACGAAATTCAAAAATTGAAATTTTTAGGACCTCGCCGACGGCGAGCAAAATCCCGCCGACGGCGAGATCGATCTCGGCGACGGCGAAGAATATCTCGCCGACGGCGGATTTTTCCGAAACTTTTGCCTTATGGAATTAATTAGCTCGGCGACGGCGAGAAAATCTCGCTGACGGCGAGAACGTAAAAAGACATATGTTGTGCAGGTCAAAAACACTATTCATCATCCCCGACCTCTTATTTTCGCAAAAACCGACCTAGGGCTTGAGAGATCTTGGATTTAGAGGCGATTCCATCACTCAAAAACACCGGATTTCATCTTCTCTTGGTAAGTGCTTCACTCCTATGCAAAAATTTTTGATTTTCACCATGTATTTTCACCACATTGCAAATTTTGGGAAAAATCAAAATATGGAAGAAATATTCGGTGGAAATCCATGGAATTTAATTTAAATTGCTTATAAATGTTGTAGGAAGCCTTCTTAGGATTATTTTTAAGTTTAGTGAAAATTTTCATGATTTTCACGAGATCGATCGTATGGCTCCACGACAAAAACGTCGAGTAGAATTCGACGAAGACCGATTCATCGATGCACGAGCACGGACTAAATATTTTGAAAATATTCGAGGAAGAAAGTGCATTGCGGATCGGGTTTTCAAAAATCCGGGAGGAGAAGTAGAGCGGATTATTAAGGAACGAGGTTGGGAGAATTTACGTTACGTTCGATATAGAGCGGTTGTGGAAGTGGTTAAAGAATTTTATGCCAATTTAGCTGCCGTGAGGATGCACCGATAAAGGTACGAGGGTTTTTGTAGAATTCGATCTTGCGAGAATAAACGCGTTCTATGAAGTTCATGACTCGCCCTTTAGCGAGTATGAAACTTTTGGAACGATGGAAGGACCACTGGAGGAAGTCATTAACTTTCTCACTGATGGGACCGGAGTTTGGAAAATTAAGCGACGGGAAAGAGTGAATTTTCCTCTTTCTAAATTAAATGCGATCTCAAAGCTGGCATTACTTTATTTGTTCTACTACGTTACCCACCTATCACCACGGTGAGGTAACACGAGATAGAACAGTTCGAATTACTGTATTCGGAATAATAGAAGCATCGACATCGGGAGACTTATTTATCGAAACATCACGGCCACTCCTAGAAATGAGAGTGGAGCTGGATTGGGACACCACTGGATTAATTTTTTCACTCGCGCGACTCTGCGGAGTTGAGGCTAGAGATAATGAAGAATGGGTAGAACCAATGAAACCACTCACAGTTGCTAATATTAAGAAGTATGAATCTCATGAAGGGTGGAGAGCGGGAGTAAGAAGTTATTTCACTCGGTCAGTAGAGATATACCCTCTACTAGCCATGAACCTCCGAGCCTACCACCCCTACCCTACAAGATGCGATGAATGAATTGACACTGCATAGAAGAAGTTTTGAGCGAGTTTGGAGAAACAATGGGGAGAAGATTTGATCATTTTGATCGAAAGAATTGATAATACTGGAGAGGAGACATGATTATGATAGCGAATACCTCCGGCGACATTCGGAATACGAGATTGCATACTATGAAGGCTGAACGTCGTTATAGGAGTGGTGATTTAGATGTTGTCTTTCACGAGTGCCCCCGATATTCACGATGCCAGGCTGCTCGGTCTTCTCGGCTACTGGATCGGGGAGGAGATGATATAGATTGGAACTTTGGTGCTTGAAGATTAGGACTTTATTTGTTTTATTTGTTTGATGTTAAGTTATTTTGAAGACTTTATATATTTGTAATATTCAGTACTTTATGTTTTGAGACATTGAATGTTTGTTGGATTATTTGCTTGAATTGTTGTAGTAGTTTAGTTTTTGTTTTTGTGTTAGTTAATTACATTTGTTTTTATGTTAGATAGGATGTTAGTTTTCTTTAGTATGTTTTTATTTTATTATGTATTGTTTTAAATTGCAAAATTGTTAATGCTGTTAGTTAAAATGTTTTTAATATGTTAGTAATTCATATGTATAGTGTAGAGTTAATTTTAATTGTTATAGTTAATACTTATCTTAGATTTTATCCCTGCATTTTCTTTAAATTGTTATATATATATGGAGAATACTAACGGTACGGGTTCGATGAAAAATGAAAAAGCACTGCAAAAATTTCAAAGAAAAAGAAATACCTAAACTTGAAAGGTATGATTTATTTACTTTCCCTTTTTCATTATTTAGAATAGATATAAAAATTTAAGTTTGGGGGGAGTAAAATACAAATTTAGTTATTAACTTGTTCTCGATTTCTATTTTCAAATTATTATAAAATGATTTTTATAGCAATTTTTTCAATTTAATTAATATGAATTATTTTATTTAATTATTATAAAAGGTTAAATGAAATATTTCTAGTACTTTAATTAATTAAATAGAATAAAATATTTGGTTAAAGGGAATAAGAATATAGTAAACTATTTTTAGTAAGGAAAACTATATTCTAAAATTAAAATTCTTAAGTATTCAAGTGAAAAAGAAAAGATTGAAAATCGATAAAGTAAAAACTATGAAGTATATATAAGCTAAGAAATATTCCTAAGTTTCAAATTTAGGAAGATGAAAATGAAGTTCAAAATTATTAACGAGGCTCTCCAGGATACGGTAATCATCAAAAGAAAAAGAAAAAAAAAAAAAAAAAAAAGAAAAATGAGGAGAAGCTTGAGGAGATGCCTTATCAAAAATTGGCTTCATTTGAATTAACCTAAAAGGAAAAAACTTAAATATTTCCAAACTTATATTTATGGATTAGAATTTTACCTAATAGTATTTTCTTGAATTTCTTATCATATGAATATCTTAAGTAGTTATTCTTTTAAATATAGTCATTCACTGAAATGAATAGTAAGCTAGAAATCTTAGACACGATAACTAAATAATTTATTTCTATAAGATTAATTAAATTACATGAATTATTTTTATTTAACTTTATTATGATATTAATTAATCTAATTCATAGTTTATTTGAATTGAAAAATCTTACTATAGAAATCATTATTTTTATATAGTACTTAAAATTACTTGAGGACGAGTAATAAGTAAGTTTGGGGGATTTTGATCGGCTGAAAAATTTATTAAGAAATTCATACTATTTTTGATGAAATTGCACTTTAAAGAAGGGTATTTTCTTTATTTTATTGCGGGAATGAATAATTTAGGTGATAAAAGCAAAAATCATAAAAAGGAGCGAATTTGGAGCAAAATCATGCAATTTGTCTTGAGTCGCCGACGGCGAGATCGAGCCGCCGACGGCGAGGTTACGAGGAGACATTTACGAAGGATTTATAAGCTGTCTCGGCGACAGCGAGCCCGAGCCGTCGACGGCGAGATAGAGCGGTTTGAAGATCTTAGAAGCCTCGGCGACGGCGAGGTAGTTCGTCGCCGACGGCGAGGTAGTTGAAATGGCACGGATACATTGAACTCGGACACTTTTGAAGAGATGCTTACACACCTCTTGGACCTTTGCTCACCTCTATATATAGAGGCCGAAAATCGATCTTTTGTGTGTTAGTTTTGTGAAGTCTTTTGTGTCTTTTGTGCGATCTTTTAGTCTTTAGTGTTAAGTTGTGTGCGGTAGTGTGTCTTTAGTGAGTCTTTTAGTGAGTTTAGTGAGTAATTAGTGAGTCGTGTTGTGCTGAAAGGAAGAGTCGAAAGGAACTACGAGGAGTACGTTTGGGGATAAATCGAGGTAAGTATTTGTATTTATTGTTTTTAACTTTAAATGAAATCCATGCTTAGTTTAGTTCCCATGCATTACGAGTAGTTTATTAGTCTTTCTCCCTGTTTATGAAATTAAGTGACTTGATGAAATTAAAATAGAGATACATATATATATTAATAAATTGTGATAATTTTTACTTAAAACTTAATTTACTTTCAAGTGGCCATTTGAATTGTTAAAATATGTTGGTTATCGACTATAGTAAAAATTACATCGATATTCGGGGAATTCAAAAGCCTTGGAAGGAGGGTGCAAATAAATAGGGAAATAATATCCTTTGGGCGTAGAATTGAGTATTTTAGTGTGACGGACTAAAATATTCAATTCGAGTCCTATTGTTTGAAGTCGAAGTGTAGATGTTAGCCCTCGGGCGAGGGGAATGTGGGAGCTACGAAGTGGCGGTCGGTATCCTCCCAGCTTAGCGCATGATTCGATGATCAGAACATAGGATTAGTCGATATTTTTTACACTGGACCAAAGGGTAAAGAATAGGAATGCTCTATTTGTCACAATACCTTAAAATTATCTATTTAAATTCATTAATCACTTAAATTTCTAAACAAGGGAAATATACTTTTTACGAATAGTTAAGACTTATTTAGCAATTAGTTTAATTTCCTGCACTTTCAATACGTATTAATTTTCTACTTAGTTAAGTTACCTAATTAAAATACTTAGTTTACTTTATTGCGCTCAAATTTAGAAATCCAAATTTTTGTATACTATTTTAAAAAATTATTATTATTATTTTAAATTAGTTGTTATTTAATTTTCTCTTTCCACTGTGGGATCGATAACCGAGGACTCCTCTAGAGCCCTGTATTACTTGATACGATACGTATACTTGCGTAGCATCCACAACATAAACAATTACAATTCTATACATATAAATAGCGGGGTCAAGTTTTTGGCGTCGTTGCAATTAAATTAAAAATATCAAACTATAAAATTGTGGGTCAGACATGCTGGATTTTACAGGCGTTATATTAAAGATTTTTCAAAAATAACTAAACCTCTATGCTAACTTCTTGAAAAGGACAAGAAATTTGAATTTACAACTGAATGCTTAAATGCTTTCGAATTATTAAAAGATAAATTAATTACAACACTTATAATAGTTTCGCCTAGCCGGGAGAAACCATTTGAGCTTATGTGTGATGCTTAGTGATTATGCTTATAGGAGCGATTCTTGGCGAGAGATATGATAAGATTTTCAAAGTTATATATTACGCTAGTAAAACTCTAAATGATCTTTGAAATTAATTATACGATTCTTGAAAGAGAATTATTAGCGAGTTGTATATGCTTTTAATAAAATTCGGCATTATTTAATAGGAACTAAATGCATTGTGCATACTTGATCATTCTGCTATAAAATATTTAATGCAAAAGAAAGATTCTAAACCAAGATTAATCGGATGGATATTATTAATGCAAGAATTTGATTTTGAGATAGTTAACAAAAGGGAGTCGATAATCAAATTGCGATCATTTATCGAGATTAGAAAATCATGAATTATCTAATATTGATAATGAAATTTTAGACGATTTTCACGATGAACAACTTTATAATATTAATGAGTTGAAAATACCTTGGTATCTTGATATAGTAAATTATATTGTAAGTGACATTTTACCACCTATGTTAACTTTGCAACAACGAAAAAAATTCATTCACGATACTTAAATCATATTTTTGGGATGAACCATACTTATATAAGCAATGCAAGGATCTAATTATTAGAAGATGTGTGCCTTATGAGGAAATTGAACCAATTATTCAAAAATGTCATGATTCGATTTTGGAGGACATTTTGGGACGGATAAAAGCTGCTATAAAATTCTTCGATACGGATTCTACCGGCCTACTCTATTTAGAGATGTATACGGATATATTAAAACTTGTGATAAACGCCAAAGAGTAGGAAACATATCGAAAAAATGAAATGCCTACGAATTTTATATTAGAAGTTGAAATTTTTGATGTTTGGGGATTAGATTTCATGGGACCTTTTATTCCGTCATTTGGAAACTCATATATATTAGTAGTCTGTTGATTATGTTTCCAAATGGATTGAAGCACGAAGCTTTACCTAAGTGTGATGCTAAAAGTGTTTCAAAATTCTTAATGAAAAATATTTTTACTAGATTTGGAATGCGAGAGTGATTATCACTCGATGAAGGAACTCATTTTAGAAACAAATATATTCACAAACTAGTAGAAAAATATAATATTATGCCTAAGATATCAGCTGCTTATCATCCACGAAACAAGTGGATTAGCGAAGTTTCTAATCGAGAGATTAAGCGTATATTAGAAAAGTACTGTAAATCTAATAGATCGAGCTAGTCTATAAGACTAGACAATGCATTATGGGCATACGGGATCTGCTTATAAAACTTCGATTGGAATGACTCCTTATAGGCTTATATATGGAAAAACTTGCAACTTACCGAGTTGAATTAGAACATAAAGCATATTGGGCGATTAAAGAATTTAATTATAATATGAAAGAAGCTGGTGAGAAGAGATTGTTGCAATTACATGAATTGGAAGAATTAAGAAATGAATCATATGATAATGATAGGATTTCTAAGGAAATGATGAAATTATGGCATGATAGGAAGATTAATTAGAAAAATTTTGAACCAGGACAAGAAGTTTTGCTTTATAATACTAGATTGAAATTATTTCCTGGGAAATTGAAATCTCGATGGTTAGGACCCTTCACCATAACTCAAATATTTTCATATGGAACTATAGAAATTGAAGATCCAAAAACGGGACATAGATTTAAAGTAAATGGACATAGATTAAAACCATATTTCAAAAACGGACGACCAAATTTTAAAGATGTTTTAATACTTAGTCAACTCTGAACACTAGCCGAATTAGGTCGAGTCGACGACGTTAAACCAAGCGCTTTATGAGAGGCAACCCATAGTAGTCTTTTATTTTTAATATTTACATATTAGTGAGTCTATATTATTAAAACAAATCTTACTACTCAAATTTTTATTAGAATCATCACAAAAATTGAACCTATTGGATGAGATCAGAAAATATTTGGACCAGAGCGAAAACGGGCGATTTTTATGAATCTCGCCGACAGCGAGCTCGAGCCCGCTGACGGCGAGATCGTGGACATTACTTCAGTCAGTTTTATAACTAAGTCGCCAACGGCGAGGAACTTCCCGCCGACGGCGAGGCAGTTAATAATTTGGTTTCTTAAAGATTTTTCATGCGGTTTTTGACGGATCTAAGCCATTCCTTCGTAAGAAATTGTTCCAAATCCGATTTTACACCATTTTCTTCCTTATAAACGACTAGAAACCAATCCATTCCATCCAAAATGGCCTCCAAATTCCTAGAAACCACAAAAATTGAAGTTTTCAACCGGAGAAAATTCGTCAGTTCGGAGGCACAGCGAATCTTTAACAAAGGCTTGATGAAGAAAAGACTTATCAAGGAAAGAGGATTCGTCAATAGAGGAGTAGTGAATGCTACTACAAAAATCGAAGAAATGATCGCACAGCGGCATTGTGATGTATTTTGTTATACAACTTCCGCTGTAGTTATACCAGTAGTTAAAGAGTTTTACTCTAATTTACATGCGATCAACAATGGAAATGTGTACGTCAGAGGAAGATGGGTAACATTTACTCCTTCGAGGGTAAATGAATTTTTTCTATAGAAAATACCTACGTCCGTCATTATTCCGACTTTGTGCCTTAAAGATACAATATGAACGAGATCTACGAAACTCGGTCGATGAATCGGATGATTGGGAGTTACGAGAAGACGAGTATGTCGGTTTTACGCATCACTTCTAAACCCTGTCTCGAAGCACCGACATTTCTTTATATCATCAAAATTATTACCTACCATGAGAGTAAATAAAGTTTCAAAGGAATGCTGTTATTTTAAATTATTGTATTCAAATTGGATTACCTATCGATGTTGGATCAATAATAGTAAAGTATGCATTGGGATTAATCGTGCATGGGTCAGTGCATGGACTTGGACACCCATCTACTATATTTGCTTTATGCAGTCAATACCAAGTTTCTTATGAGGCTTGGGAAAAGTACTTTTACCATGGAAACCCCTGGATCCTACTAATATGTTTCCCACTTTGGATAACAATGATGAGATCACCGTTATTTCTGACAGAGCATCACAGAACAATCCTTTAACAAGGCCCATTACTTGATAAGACTAATTTCATTACGAAGAATATTAAAGGATTGGAGAAAGAATTGCAAAATGTGATGAGTTCTATTGACAATATCTCTGATATGTTTGATCGTATTGATTGGAGAATGAAGGAGTACTTTGATCATACTGGACATCTGGAGGCCAGTTTTATTCATCTACTAAGACAGAAAGGATGGATTAATTAAGAATCTACTGCAGAATTCCCTTTTAGGCCTTTCTACACTTTATTTGTGCACCTGCGTCGCATTGGAAATATCAAAGAAGATATTAGTTCAGACACTGAAGAGTAGGAAAAATTTCTATGTTTATGTTATATTTGTACATATATGTGTGTGTTTGATTTGGAGTTAAGTTTTATTATGAGTCGAACTTTGATTTGATCATCTCAGATTTGATGAGATTTTATGTAAATTGTTATGTCTCAGCATTTAGAGTGTTGTGGTTTGGATTGCGATGCTGAGTATTATGGATTTGAACAATTAAGTTAAGTGTGTGTGAAGTTGTTAGTGTGAAATTTGTAAGTTTCATGGATTTCATTTATGAAGTTATGTTGTTTATTTTGTGTGACTTTTTGTGAGTTTAAGTATCTAATCTTCGTATCATTATTAAATTAAGTGATCGGAAGATTGATTAAGGGCAATTCGAGGTTGAAAATGATTGACGAATTTTAAAAATTGAAAATTTTTTGGAACCTCGCCGACGGCGAGAATTATCTCTCCGACAGCGAGAAAACCCGCTGACAGCGAGACCGAGCTCGCCGACGGCGGATTTTTTCTGAAACTTTTGCCTTATGAAATTAATTAGCTCGCCGACGGCGAGAAAAACCTCGCTGACAGCGAGAACGCGAAAAAACCTATATTTGACCAGTCAACCGACACTATTCATCATCCCTTTCCTCAAATTTTTGAAAAAACCGACCTAGGGCTTGAGAGATCTTGGATTTGAAGCGATTTCAACACTTTTTGACACTGGATTTCATCTTCCCTTGGTAAGAGCTTCACTCCTATGCAAAACTTTTTTATTTTCAACATGAATTTCTTCTACATTGGGATATTTTGAAAAATTTTGAAATGTGAAGAAAATACTTGGAAGAATTTCATAGAAATTGATTTAAATGGATTTTAGTTGTTGTAGGAAGCCTTCTTAGTAATATTTTGGAGTTTAGTTAAAATTTTTGTGAATTTCACAGATCGAGAAATGGCTCCACGACAAAAGCGACGAGTAGATTATGACGAAACTCGATTCATTAATGCGAGAGCACAAACTAGATATTTTCAAAACATACAAGCAAGAAAGTGCATACAAGATCGAGTTTTCAAGAATCTAGGAGGAGAAGTAGAGCGAGTTATAAAGGAGCGAGGATGGGAAAACTTTTGCTACGTTACCAACAAAGCAGCTGTAGAAGTTGTGAAGGAATTCTATACAAATTTAACACGGATCGAAGATGCACCGGTTAAGGTTAGAGGATTTTTGTAGATTTCAACGTCTGCTAGAATAAACGCATATTATGAAGTACGAGATACCTACATGAGCGAATATGAAACTTTTGGAACTATGGAAGGACCATTGGAAGAGGTGATCGACTTTCTTACTGATGAGAAAGGAGTCTGGAAGTTAAAGCAGCGGGAACGGGTAAACTTCTCTCTTTCTATGCTAAATGCAACATCTAAAGCCTGGCATTATTTTATTTGTTCTACTTTGTTACCTACCTACCATCATAGTGAGGTAACAAGAGATGAAACGATTCCGAATTTTGTATTCGGAACCGGAGGAGTATTAATGTGGGAAATGTTATATACAAGAACATATTAGCCACTGCTAGAAATGAAAGTGGAGGAAGACTAGGACATCCTGGTCTTATCTATGTGTCGGCATATTTTTAGGTTTGTGGTGTTGTATTTTTGAAAAGAGGTCGCCTACAGAAATTGTCGGCGAATTTTTAATTTAATTTAAATAAATAATTTGAAAAGTAGTATTTTATTTTGAAAATAATTTTAAATTTGAAATTTTTAGAATATGAAATCAAGCTGATCTCACATCCCGAATAGTTTATATAAACGAGCACCGCATCACAAGCCGTGTATCTATCCCGAAGAATAGACACCGCTGCGATGATGGGGCTCGATTAAATAAACTAGAAAGGTTTGTGACATCCGTTTGGTCTGCGAACCAATTTTATAAGCCGACAAATTCCCCTGTTTAATATGAAAACATTTAAACAGGGTTTATATTACCTGGGTTCTTTAAAAATTCCCTATAAGGGCAAGCCCCTATAGTTAATTACATCTTAAGTGACGGGAATCACCTAAGAAAACTCTCGATAATAATCAATAATTCTGCTCTCAAGAATTTCAAAGTTTAAGTTTTCAAAGGATTGAATTTTTTGAAATTTCAAAAGGGATTAGCTCGAATTTGGAACATTTTATTTTGGAAATTCAAAGGAAGAAAAGTAGGAGAAATTACGGATCCGAAGCGGACTTCGGTAATTTCCCGACTATCCTATTGTTTGGCTTGGATTTAGGAAAGTCCTAATGTTTATTTAATGTTTTAATCTTGCCAATTTTTAATTAATTAGGGCTTATATTTATATGATAGAATCATACAAATTGCCTGGAAGATATGAGGGTTTATGTCGTATCGGATGACTTACCTCGGAATCCTAAGACCAGGTTAGGGCTTAATTTGCGATTCAAATGCCTAACGAAGAGTTGAGGATTTATGTTGCACTAGGCAAACTACCTCGAAGTCCTATGGCTTTGTTGTTTAACTCTAGGAAAGTTTTGTTGATGTAGGTTTAAGTTTCTTGCGACGACGATGGCCGTGCTGCCCACCATGCTCCGAGCTCCTTGTTGTTGCGGAGGTTTAGTTATAGAAGTCATAAATCGGGAGATGAGAGAAGTGTTTGGTTTAGAGAAGTCTTAATTTCCAAGTGTTCTTTATGTTTTAATTGAAACGGATCTTAAAGTTGATTAAACGGAACCGATTAAGATCCCGCGGTTCCGTCATCCCGGCACCGTTATTTTCATCGAATTCACTTAGTCCGGATGAATTTGCTAAACTCAACTAAATGAGTTCCGCACTTTCATTTAGACCGTGGGAAATCCCGTTAGCAACACGTGGGTTACATCATCAGAGGTATTCCCGATCATTCGATGAGACGTTTTAATTTAATTGTAATTGTAGTTTTGTATTACGTTTGTGATTAAATTTTGAGTTGTCTTATATTTTGAAATGTTGTGGAGGTGAATTTTATCTTGTAGTGTCTTTTATTTTAGTTTTGGGTTTCGGTTTTGGTTTACGTCCTAAAGGTGTAGGTTTTCATGCAATCGTTGTTTATCATGCAAGAAAAGTAAATGCGGTGCGATTAAATGAGTTGCAAGAAATTAAATTGCAACAAAATAAAAGCGTACTGGAGGGTCTTCCCGTCATCCCAGCTGCACTTAAAACACGGTTAGAATATTTAAGCAAGTTCCTAGGTAAAGCTAAGGAAAGGTTTTGGTTTTCTACCGAGTTCCTAATTCTATAGCTAGTCATTTCCTATGACGTCTAGGTTCTTTGTGTTTTTGGTTTGAAGACGATTTTCTTCATCAAAGAACAATTAAGTTCGATTGTTCTTATAAACATCCTATCATATTGAGGAAGTGCTTAGGAGAGATCCCAAACATCTTTTCAATATTTCTAGGATTGTTTTAAGTCCAAGAGAATTTAATTATGTAAATAAATCGATCGTCAGAGGTTTTCGAATTTTATTAACTTGCTCGATGAAGCTAGGACATTTGAATATCCTATAAGTGAAGTAACATTTCACTTGATATTCCATTTAGGAGTTATAATAGTAAACACTCCTAAGGGCAAAATAGTATTTAATGATTTGTGATTCAAATTTAGGTTCAAATTAATGATTTAAGTTTGGAATAGTGTTCAAGTTATTTTAGATTTATGTCTTAAGTGATGTTATTTAATTCGACTTAATTTAATTTAATTTAATTTAATTTAATTTGTTTAATTTAATTTAGTTTATTTATTTAATTTTATTTTATTTAATTTAATTTAATTTAATTTAATTTAATTTAATTAATTTAATTTAATTTAATTTATTTACTTAATTTTTATTTAATTTATTTATTTTATTTAATTTATTTATTTAATTTTATTTAATTTAATTTAATTTAATTTATTGAATTTAATTTTTAATTCATTTAATTTAATTTAATTCAACTTTTAATCTTAATTTAATTTAATTTAATTTAATTGAAAATTTTTTTTAATTTAGTTTAATGATTTAATTTTAGTTTAATGATTAAGTCTTTTAATATTTTAAATTTGAGTTATCATTTTAATTAAGAGTTGAATATTAATGAGATGATTAATTTAGGGATTTTTAAATTAAAGAATAAATCTCTTCATAATAATATCCCTATTTTAATAATTCTAATTTTATTATTCTTCCAAATTCAATTAATTATTTAATTAAGGTTTAATCATTTTAAATTGCTTAATGGGTTTCTACCCTTCAATTATTTAAATTTCAATCATCCAAATCAGATTAGGATCAGATATTTTACTTGTTAATTTTTATTAAGCCTAAAGTTTTAATCAAAGGGTTAAGATTTTAATTACCATTTTGCCCTTCAAGCCTAATAATTTCATAACTCACTAAATTGAGCTCAAATGAACTTGAAATTTTTATGTGACTTCACTTATATGTCAATAAAGACATGAGAGGAGAAAATGTGATTTTTTTGTATTTAATTTATTTATATAATTATTTTTTGTAGAAAATAGAAATTTCCAAGGAAAATTCAATAATATGACCAAGGGAAAGTTTCTGTCCTTAAGAAAATTAGGGGACATTCCTAATGACCAGAGGACCACTTGGACCAAATTTTGTAATTTTTTGAATTATATTTTATTTATTAGAATTATTTTAAGTTCTGGAGTATTAATTAATTTAAAAATAAAATAAATGTTGAAAAATAAATTTTATAATTTTTAAAATTCTCTCTGATATCAAGGATTCCAGAGAACCAAACTTTACAATTTTCTGATTTTTCTTTGATTTATTATAATTATTTTGGTGAAAGTGCTAGAAAATACATTTTTTAATTTTAAAATTAGCCTAGAGCTTTAAAAATTAATATCTCACTAAATAGACCTAGGAAAAATATGGGACCTGTTCCTAAGTGATTAAAATTCAAAATATGACATTTTGGTGAATTTTATTATTTTTGTGATTTTTATTATTTTTTAATTATTAAAAATATTAAAATAATATTAAAAATCAACTTTTTTAGAAAATTGAAATTTTAATTTTCCTAAACTCCCCTGATATCAGAGAGACTCCAAAACCAATTTGGTGAATTTTTGAAATATATTTTGAAAGTTATGGATTTTTTAAAGTTTAAAATGACTAAGTGGCTTAATTACCCCAATTAGTGGGGCTAACCAAATCCAATTGACCTCAAATTTTTATGGTGGGTTCCTCTGATCCTAAAGGTCAGTGGAGAATTGATTTCAAGCCAATTTGATTTATGGTTAACTCTAATTAATTAGAAACCTATTTTGGGTGTTTAAGCCAATTAGGGTTAATCTAAGTGAATTAACTCAAATCCTATTTTTCCTAGGGTTCTCTGGTCATCAGGGACATCACCAAATTTTCCTAAAATTTATTTCACAACATGCTAATTTTTGAAATTAAAATACTTAAAACAGCAACATGCATTTGAAAAATCAATAACTTTTCACGAGAGATGGCCTCCGACCTTGGAAAATTCGGGGAATGTCCCTAAGTTCAGAGGCTTCAAAAGCCCTATAGTCTCATGCCATGGTGAATTGTATGAATGCATGGAGAATTAAAACAATGCAGGGAGTAAATAATTAATTAAAAATAAAATACTTGGACAAAATTAATTAATTTCTTTTCCACATTATTCTCCTCTGTTCCACTGAGCAAGAGGGTATTTTTATTTTATTTTTGTGATTTTTCTACACGAGAGATATGAATTTTCCAAGTTTAGGTAATTAAATAAATAGGAAAATACCCTATTTTTCTATTTATCGACGCGGCGCCGCGTCGGCCTCGGCGACTCCGAATGCACACGCGGCGCGCTCCCATTCGACGCCGCCATCCGAGTCGGCAACCCGGGCCCCGCGGTTCTCGTACCGTCTCCTGGTCCGACGCCATCCCGAGCCGTCCGTCCGCGCGTGTATTAAATGGACGGCATCCGTTCATCGTCCCCAAGTGTCCTCGCCCGAGAGCCGTCCACACTAAATCCTTAATATCTCACTCGATACTCGATGGATTTTCATGTTCTTATGCTCTATGGATTCGTCTTGAAGAGACGAACACATCTATACGGTTATTATGCATTGAAATTAAAGCATTTGAAATGGAGAATCTCCGGAAGCTCGGGATGAAGAATTAACTCATACCTTAGCTGCGAGAGGTGAAGCCTCGATCGGAGATGCTTGGCACGTTCGTTGGAGATGCGGGGAGGCTAGGGATTAAGCTCGGGGATGTGGTGAATTGCCTAGGTGTGATTTCCACCAAAGCCGATCACAACCTTTGGAGTCCGGAACAAGCCGGGTGACACGGAGATGGGGCTTTTGTCGGTGGACACCTTCCCTCGGTGCGAGTGAAGGTGTAGAACCAATCAATTTTGGGATTGGTCCAGCTGTGGAGAAGTGTCCTGGTTTTGGGTGGAATTTCGACTACGAAATTGAGCTCGCGAGAGAAGAAATGGCGGGGGATCTCACTTGGGGATCAAGTGCTCGTGTGTGGGGAGGAGTACGGAACAATTTTGGCGAGTTTCGGTAAGGTGCGGTTCAGGCACCTCTCATGGCCGAGAAGGTGAGGGGTTTAAATAGGAGAGGCTGGAGGGCCTCCCGGGGAAGTTAGGGCTTGGGATCGAGCTGCTCACGGTGAGGAGAAGAACGACCATGGTGACCACTAGGCATGGGGCGGCTCGGGAAGGGAGAATTCCAAAGTTTGGCTCCTCCCGAGGTTTCGGCCATGGTGTTTTCCGGCGGCTCGGTGGGTGGCCGGCCGAGCATTGGTCACCATCTTGTTCGGGTGGGTCGGGGCTGGGGTTTGGTGTGAGGCGATTGGCAAATGCCATGTGTAAAAGGCTTGGATTAGAATGGAATGGGAGAGGGCTTATTTTGGCTCAAATTGGTCAACCCCTCCACTTGGGCTAGGTGCACCACCCGAGGCTTGGTTTTGGTCGTGGGAA
Organism: Papilionanthe hookeriana x Papilionanthe teres; assembly: GCA_022702705.1. Lineage (NCBI taxonomy): Eukaryota > Viridiplantae > Streptophyta > Magnoliopsida > Asparagales > Orchidaceae > Papilionanthe > Papilionanthe hookeriana x Papilionanthe teres. The sequence continues at coordinate 111,039,198 of CM040422.1, read as the reverse complement.
AAGTGATTTGGCTCGAGCATAATCGGTAGGGTCGAGTCACCATCCAAGCACAATTAGGCATAAGCATGGTTAAGGGGAATCATGGGAATGGTTAATAACCTTTAGGAATTAAGGAAAGAGTCTCCTCCTTTTGCCCAAAATGGCATGGTGACATGTAAAGAGGCTCTCATGGCTTGCATATGGCTTGTGCATGGCTCCATGGCTCCATTTGGCTTGGGAAAAGTCAAGTCGATTTCATGAAAATGGATTTAAGAAAAATTTTGGTATTTAGGGGTGATTTGGCATGAGGCTTGATTTGGAATTATTTGATGATGTGATTAGAACTTAGGGAATGGCTTTGATTAAATGGATGGCAAATGGAAATGTCATGTGGGCTTTAGGGCCAAATTTGGGCTTTTGTATTTGGTGGGAATGGGCTTTTAGGGAGGTTTAGGGAAATGGGCTTTTTTGAATTTTAAAATGGATTTTGGGATGAAATTTTGGTAAAGGCTTGGGCCAAATAACTGTTGAGTTTGGTTTAGGGATGCTTCATGAGTGGTTTGAAACAAATTTGAGGTGATTTGGGTTTGAATTGGGTTGGATATGGGCCTTTTTGGTAAAGTGGCTAAGGTGGGCCAAAATGGGCTACCATGGGCCAATGTTGGGCTAGGGTTGAAATTGATGTAAAATAAATGTTGAGAAATGTTTATGGGAGTGTTTCAAAGAGATTTTGGCTTTGGTTGGGTTTTGATTTTGAGGTTTGGGCTCTATTTGGGTTAGGTTTGGGTTTAGGTCGAAATTGGGCTTTTTGATTTTGGGTTGAATTTGAGTGGGGTTTGGGTCTAAATTTTATGCAAATCATGTTAGTGTTTTGTTTATGGGGATGTCAAGGAAGGTTTAGAAAAGATTTGGGGTTAATTGGAGTTGAATTGGGTGAGTTTGGGTTAGGTTTGGGTCATAGGTCCAAATTGGGCTTTAAGGCCAAAAGTGAAATTGGATCCCAATGCCAATCAAATTGGGCTTGGATTTGGTCTAGATTGGTATTGGGGATGTTGAATTGAAGTTTAGAATTGAATTGGATCAGAATTTGGATCAATTGGGTAGGTTTAGTTTGACATTGGGTTCATTTTGGGTTAAAATGGGTCAAATTGGGGGTTTTGATAAAAGTGGGGTAAATTGACAAAATTGGCCCATAGTGTAGTTGAATAAAATGAAATTGGGAATATTTGGGATTTTCTGGAATTTTCTGGGAATTTTCTGAATTTTTGGATTTTTTGGCTAGGAGGGGTATTTTGGGTATTTGGAAGGTATTGGGGGGGTATTTTGGAATTTTTGGCATTTTTGGGTATGGATGATCAATTTAAGTGGTGTGGAAATGTTTGGGATTGATTTTGGAGAGTTTTGGGTAATTTGGAAATTTTTTGAGAAATTCGGGTAGTTTAGAGCATTTGGTAGGTTAGGCGGGGTGTAGGGTCCCGGGGGTCAAAAATTGAAAATTTGGAAAATTGAAGATTGGGTGGATGTAAGTGGAATACAACCATTTTGGTTGAGCCATGAAGCCATATCAAGCCCACATGAGCCATGAAGGGACTCATTTGAGGCACTCATCTATGTTGTTCTAACTCTCTTAGCCGAGGGCTTAGGGGTTAAGGACCATCCATGTGAATCACCTACATGAGTCGGGAGGTTAAGTTGGGTAAGGGTGTGTTTGTGTTTTTAGGAGGTGTATGGAAGTGTAGTGTGTGTGTAGTGTATGTGTATGTCGGCCCTATCACTGCGAGCCAGGCCACCGAGGCGGTCCTAAGGCCAGAAGAGTCCTATAGGAACTCATCCTTTAAACTTCCACATTTGATTTCAACCCTCTAGGTGATTAGGGGTCTATAGTCGAGTTTGTGGAGTTTGCGGGGAGTTTAGAAATAGTTTGAATTTCTAAAAGGTGGGTCCCAATTCTAATCCTCTAAGATAGTCGAAGGAAAAGCCTAAGGCTAGATCCTAAGTACTAAAGAGAAGAAGAGAAGACCTCATCAAAAATGAGGTCAACACTATGCACTTTGCCAATTATCTGGGGTAGAGGCAAGAGATGATGAGGAATGGATAGAGCCTATGAAACCCCTTACTCGGGCTAATATAAAGAAATATGAATCCCACGAAGGATGGAGATGCGGGACGAGGGATTATGTACCTTCTTCAAGTAGAGATATACCCTCTACTAGTTATGAACCACCTCCTCAGTACAACACTCCTACCCTTCAAGATCTGATGAATGAATTAACCCTGAGTAGAAAGAGTTTTGAGTTATTTCGAGAAAATATGGAAAGAAGATTTGAGCATATAGATCAAAGGATCGGAGGCTTGGAGAGAAGACACGGTTATGATAGCGAATATCTCCAGCGACATTCATAGTACGAGATTGCATACTATGAAGGCGAGCGTCGTTATAGGAGTGGTGATTTAGATGTTGTCTTTCCCGAGTGCCCCGTTATTCACGATACCGACCGCTCGGCCTTCTCGGCTCGGAGATCGGGGTGACGACATAGCTTGGGATTTCGATGCGAGAAGATTAGAATCTTTGTTTAGTTTGTTTGATTTGTTTAGATTTGTTGTTTTGCAAACTTTATTATTTACGTGTGTAATATTTTAGTACTTTCTGTGGACTTTGGACTTAGTATGTTTGTTTGTTTGCTTGAGCTGTGATATTAGATTTTTTTATGTGTTAAATTAGTTGTAAATTTTGATAAATATAGGATGTTAGTCTTTCTTTAAATGTATTGTTTAAGTAGTAATAGATTAAGTTTTCTTTGTTATGTTTGATACTTATTTTAAAAAATTTCCATCCCTGCACTTTCTTTTTAAATATTATATATGGAAGAATACTAACAGTACATGTTCTGTAAGTAATGAAAAGCACATAAAAATTTCAAAGAAAAGAAATACCTAAAGCTCGAAAGGTATGATGAATTTTATTTATGTACTTTCCATTTTTCACTATGTAGAATAGATAGAAAAATTTAAGTTTGGGGGAAGGTAAAAATACAAATTTAATTATTAAAATTGTTCTCGATATCTATTTTCAAAAATTATTATTAAATGATTTTCTATAGTAATTTTCAAATTCGATAAATATGAGTTGCTTTATTTAATTGTTATATAAAGTTAAAGAAAATAATTCTAGTAATTCAATTAATTAATAGAATGAGATATTTGGTTAAAAGGAATAAGAATATAGTAAACTATTTAAAATAAGAGAAACTATATTCTAAAATTGGAAATTCTTAAGTATATAGATGAAAAAGAAAGAATAGAAACTCAATGAAGTAAAAGTTTGTCAAGATTAATTTGAAGGGATTTGATTTGAAATGAAAATTGGAATTTTGAAGTTTTAGATGTAACATCTTCAACCCCAAAAGAAGATCGAATCGATTGGATTGGATCATTACAATGAGGAAAGATCTCAGAGTAATGCGGTATTGGATGTAAAATCCTTAACCTCGAGGGTTTGATTTGATGTATTTCGGTGCTGATAGGAAAAGAATCCTAAAGCGGTGCGGTCTTGGATGTAAAATCCTCGATCCAAAAGTTTGAATTTGATGTATTTCGGTGCGATAGGAAGAGAATCCTAAAGCGATGCGAGTCTTGGATGTAGAATCCTCGACCCAAAAGTTTGGATTTGATGTATTTCGGTGCGATAGGAAGAAAATCCTAAAGCGATGCGATCTTGGATGTAAAATCCTCGACCCAAGAGTTTGAATTTGATGTATTTCGGTGCGATAGGAAGGGAATCCTAAAGCGGTACGGTCTTGGATGTAAAATCCTCGACCCAAAGGTTTGAATTGATGTATTTCGGTGCGATAGGAAGAGAATCCTAAAGCGAGTGCGGTCTTGGATGTAAAATCCTCGACCCGAAGGTTTGAATTGATGTATTTCGGTGCAATAGGAAGAGAATCCTAAAGCGATGCGGTCTTGGATGTAAAATCCTCGATCCGAGAGTTTGAATTTGATGTATTTCGGTGCGGTAGGAAGAGAATCCTAAAGCGGTGCGGTCTTGGATGTAAAATCCTCGACCCAAGAGTTTGAATTTGATGTATTTCGGTGCAATAAGAAGAGAATCCTAAAGCGAGTGCGGTCTTGGATGTAAAATCCTCGACCCAAAGGTTTGAATTTGATGTATTTCGGTGCGGTAGGAAGAGAATCCTAAAGCGAGTGCGGTCTTGGATGTAAAATCCTCGACCCGCGAGTTTGAATTGATGTATTTCGGTGCGATAGGAAGAGAATCCTAAAGCGGTGCGGTCTTGGATGTAAAATCCTCGACCCAAAAGTTTGGATTTGATGTATTTCGGTGCGATAGGAAGAGAATCCTAAGCGAGTGCGGTCTTGGATGTAAAATCCTCGACCCGAGAGTTTGAATTTGATGTATTTCGGTGCGGTAGGAAGAGAATCCTAAAGCGATGCGGTCTTGGATGTAAAATCCTCGACCCAAAAGTTTGGATTTGATGTATTTCGGTGCGATAGGAAGAGAATCCTAAAGCGAGTGCGATCTTGGATGTAAAATCCTCGACCCAAGAGTTTGAATTTGATGTATGTTTGATGTGAGATACGGAAAGATCGAATTTGAGATTTGATAGAGATTTGGAATCTGGAAAGATTGAATTTGAAATTTGATAGGGATGAGTTTGAACTCGGTTGAAATTTGATTTAAAATTTGATTTGAAATTTGGAAAGATTTGAATTTGAAATTTGATTGAGATCTGATTTAACATTTATGTTGATTTTGTTTATCTTTTAATGATTCAAATTTTATTTTATCGTTTGTTTAATGTTCATGTGAATTTGGTGTTTGTCATCATTTTTAGATTTTTTTTTTGGAAAGTTTTCTTTTATCTTTTTTTTTTTCCTTTTACGTTCTTTGTTCGAAGTTCATTTAACTTTAACGGCGTTTCCCAATCAATTTGCACAAAAGAGGTGAAGGCCAAAAATGTGACATAGTCACTTTCATTCCAATCATGTTGAAGATACATCGTACAACTTGATGCGGAATATATTTCATACAATCCATGTAGACTCAAAACGGATCATGTATGATCTTTGTCGATCCATCTAAAGAAGCCTGCGTCGAAAAATCATGTACTGAATAGTGAGATACATGGTCGATAACATCACCTTCCAAGCCATCCTTGGCGAGGATGCCGTATGGATGTACATTGGAGGTGTGATATTTTCCATGTAACTCGCGGCTCATAATGGCGGAGGCTCTCTAGCTCCGGTGCGGTGGAAATGGTAGGGTGTCTTCCTGTCGTCCATCCTTCGAAAGTAAGCGATATCCGCTTCACTGGTACTCCTGGTATGCAATGCTTAGCGATATCCGCTCCGTTGCCCTTCGGTATCATGACGGAACCTACCGGTAGTGGTATCTTTGCGGCCCTCGGAACTCACACGGGCTCGCTATCCGGAGGTCGGATCCGAACATGATGTTACACTCGCTCGGGAAAGAGGCTGTGCGAAAGGCCTGACAAAGTCATGGTGATCAATGTGTGGGGGTATACAGTCACCCTGCTTGTAGATGTTGATGATGCAGCTATTGGGTATGCAGTCTGCTGGCAGTACCCTCCATGTTATCAATCTCTTTACCATTCTCTTGATGACTAATGGCATCGGGTCCACTTGCCCATGACGGAGTATTCCCGGCGGGTTTCCTTCTGTCCTCGACGAAGTTGTAACGACATCCACATTGTATTGTGATTCTTCCTTTCCACGGCATCCATCTCCGGGGTTACGAGTATGTGTTTTCCCTTAGGCGGCCCGCTCGGCCGGTCTTTTCGAATCCGGATGCGATCCACGATTCTTCGTTGCTCATACTACGAGAATACGTTTGTATGTAATTCGAGGCCCTCCAGGTATATTGATTCTTACGCCTCTAATCCTTTCAAAGATTCGAAGGTTTTCTTTTCAACATTCGCATTCTCTCCGGTTCGTATTCGGAATGATCTGCGGATGGCGAGGCACAGTGACGTATTGTGGGATATAAGGTTCGATCCCTTCACGTTCTCCCGCATACCTCGGCTCCTCGGGGATGATGCACGTCGGGACATCCCCGGGGTTGCTTCTGCAACAAGGTCATGCATCATTGGTGGTTCTATCCGGTGGCGTGGTAGCCTTCTTTCTTCGATTTTCCGAAGATTTCCACAGTTCTTTTCGTCATCCTAGGAGCTGGCCTCCTTTCTTCGGTTCTGGTGAGCCGGTGTCCTTGAAGTGTATGCACCGACATTAGCATCGCCTCGTCATGTCGATCCGCGGCTAGTTTTGTTAACATCTTACGGATGCGGCGATTCTTATTTCTTCGTTGCGTTCTTCGTGAGAGTAGCTCTTCGAACTTCTTGAATCTCTGTGGGCGCGGCGGCGACAAGCTCGCCCTCTGCTGTAGCGACTACGGACTTCATTTTCTTATCTTCTTCAATATTTGTCTTTCTTTTCTTGTTCTTTGGATTGGTGGCTTGGGCCACCCACTTTCATTACTTGTATGTCCAGGCAATTCTTCTCGGTCAACCGGGACCCGGTCACTTTCCTCGTCTCGTAGGCTGTCGGTGCGAAATCCGAGTCAATCTCGATTATCGCTCCATCCTTCACCCTCTTCTCGTCGAGTGCGAGGCTTACGCCGTTCTTAAAGTTCAAGACCAACCGCCCGCTCGACATTTCCCTGCGAAAAGACAAGGGAAAGGATCGGGGCACATCTTAAGAACAAGAACATCAAGAAAATGTTTATTAAAGACATCTTGTTTTATTATTATTCTTATATTTTTAAACTTAACAGGGATGAAGTGGGATAAGATCAGGTAAGAGATTCTGATTTGAAAAAGAAAACAAGGAAAATTTTATTGTCAGGATTTTATTTATTTTGGCACATTTTTTTTTTATTTTTGGGTTCGGACCCAGTCATAAGTAATCACTTCACCCGTGCTTCTAGGGATGGAAAGTTCATTCCTTCGAAACATCGGGTAGCGTAATACTTTTCAAGTATCGTCCATTGATCGGAAGCATATGTCGTTCTCCCGGCAATTCACTAGGCCGGTAGGAACCTCCCGAGTAGGTCGCCTCGACCACGAAACGGTCCTTCCCGAGTGGGTTCGAATTTTCCTCCTATCTTGCGGTGTGCGAGAATAGGTCTTTTAAGAACGAGAACTAAGTCACCAACTTTGAAGGTTCTTGGGCGGACCGATCTGTCATGGGCTTGAACCATCTTAGCTTGGTATAGTTCTAAATTCATTGCTTGCTGCAAGTCTTTTCCCTTCTAGGCTTTCTAATTCTTCGAGTCGTAATTTGGCGTTCTCTTCTGTTGTGATTTTATTTGCAAGCTGCAATTCGAGTGAAGGGAGCCGAACCTCTAAAGGTAACATCGCCTCGGACCCATACACCGGAGCGTAAGGTGTAGCTTGCGTAGGAGTTCGAAGGTTGTCCGGTAGGCCTATAAGGCTTCTAACAACTTCTCGTGCCAATTTCTCTTATTGTCGTCTAAAGTCTTCTTTAAAATTTGAACGAGAGTTTTATTAAAAGCCTCGACGAGGCCGTTTGCTCTTGGGTAGTAAATTGTTGAATATCGCCGGTCGATTCCGTGTCTCCCGACAAAATTGTTGATTTGTGTGCTTCGAATGCTGACCGATTATACGAGATGATCCTGCGCGGCACCCCGAAGCGGTAGACAACTTGGTTCTTGAAAAATTGTAGCACGTGATGTGCTTTCACTTCTCTAAGTGGAACTGCCTCTGCCCACTTGGAAAAGTAATCTGTAGCTGCAAGAATGAAGCGATGTCCTTTTGACGACGGCGGTTCTATTGGACCCACTATGTCAGGTGCCCCGACATTCGAATGGCCACGATGCGATTGTCGGATGTAGCACATTTGGAGGTTGGTGTAGAACCACTCCGTGCACTTGGCACCGGTGACGGCTCTTGGCGATTTTCATGCGATCGGTCATCATCGAGGGCCGGTAGTACCCTAATCTTTTAATTTTCATTTTCATTTTTGGACCCGATTGGTGAGCGCCACGAGTCCCGAATGTACTTCTTTAACAATTTCACGGGCTTCGGACCCGCTTAGGCACCTCGGCCACATTTGATCAAAAGACCTTCGTATAATGTGTTGTTTATTAATGCGTAGGACGAGTTCTTTTCTTGATACGATGGGCTAACGACCTATCGTCCGGTAGTTTTCCTGTTTGCGAGTAATCCATCGATGGTTGTCGCCGATCTTCCGTGTTTTTACGTCACTTCCGCGATTGATTCTTCTTCCTTTTCTCATTTGTGTATCGTGTCGATGTCAAGTCGTGATAAGACTCGGCGTCCGTGAACTGACACTTCCATCGATTCATCTTGCAAACGAGCAAATTCTTTTGCGAGACGGTCTAGCGCATCTCTGCTAAAGCATTTTCTTTCAGGAATTTTGTAGATTGTCACATTCGGAATCTGTTCCAACGAATTGTATGGCATACTTGGAAGTATTGCTCGAGTCTTGGTTTTAAAATTCTGTATTGTCCGGCGATCCGTTGGATGATTAGCTGCGAATCCCCGTAGATGTTGATGTCCGTTATCCCCATTTGAATGGTTAATTCCAGATCCCGTTATGAGGGCTTCATATTACGCTTCGTTGTTTGTACACGGCTACGTCAAGTGGTAGGAGTATCTTAACATTCCCCGCTCCGGTGTTATAAAGATTAGCCCGATTCACCGCCTTACCGGCACTATCACTTGCGATTCTTCGTCTTTGTGTCTTGAAGATGCTCCGTCGAAATACAATTCCCAACGTCGATCATCAAGGTCTTCTAGGTTCATTATTTGTTCATCCGCGCGATCGTCATTGAGAGGAGATTCTCGTACGCGAAGGGTGTCTTTGCAAGGAAGTCTGTAGGACTTGTCCCTTTACGGCACGAAGAGGCACGAAAGTTATATCGAATTGCGATAATATCATTGACCATCCGGCAAGTCTGCCGGAAAGTGTTGGACGAGTCATCGAGTATTGCAATGGATTAAACTTCGAGATTAGGTTGACCTTATGAGAAAGCATGTAATGCCTGAGCTTTTGAGCGGCGAAGATCAGGGCCAAACAATGCTTTTCAATTGCGGGATACCTTATTTCCGTTGGCGGTAAACGACGGCTTAGGTAGTAAAGAGCATTTTCTTTACCCTCATCATTGACACAGGCTAACGGGGCTCGAGAGAAGTCGTCTAAAGCCGCGGTATAAAGTATTAGCGGTCTACACGAGGTCGGGGCTGCTAAGACGGGAGGTGTCATTAAATATTGTTTAATGTCCTCGAAGGCCTTCCGGCATTTCTCTTCCCAAATAAATTTGGCGTCCTTTTTAACTAGTCTGAGAAAGGTCGACACCTACTGACAAGTTCGAGATAAAGCGTCGAAGATATGCCGACTTCCTTGAAAAGATCGTAGTTGTTTTAAGGTTTTGGGAGGCGGCATTTCTAAGATAGCTTTTATCTTTTCCGGGTCGATTTCAATCCCACGATGTCGGACAACGAATCCTAAGAATTTCCGGAGGTGACGCCGAAGGCGCATTTTAAGGGATTCATCTTAAGGTTAAATTGTCTTAATCGTTCGAAAACAATTCTCAAATCATACAGGTGGTTTTCTTTTACTTTGCTTTTGATGACCACATCATCCACGTAGCATTCGACTTGATTATGGATGAGATCATCAAAAATCCTTGTCATTGCTCTTTGGTAGGTTGCTCCTGCGTTCTTCAATCCGAATGGCATCACTGTGTAGCAAAATACTCCGATCGGCGTTACGAATGCTTGTAAGCTTTTCATCTTCTGGAGCCATTTTTATTTGGTTGTATCCTGAAGATCCATCCATGAATGAGAATATTTCGTGTGTTGAAGCGATGTCGATCATTAATTCAGGATCGGTAGAGGAAATTCATCTTTTGGACATGCCTTGTTTAAATCTCCGAAATCCACACAAATTCCGATCCGACCATTCTTCTTCCCGACGGTACCACGTTAGCTAACCAAGTCGGGTATTGTTCTTCACGGACAAATTTAGCGTCTATTAACTTTTTAACCTCGGCTATGACTTGTTGTTCGATTTCTAGACGCATTCTTCTGGGACCTTGTCTGACTGGAACGAAGCAGGATCCACCCCTAGCTTATGGACTGCGACCTCTGGAGCTAAACCTGGCATCTCATCGTAGCTCCAAGCAAAACAGTCTTTGAATTCCATTAATAACTTGATTATTTCTTTGGAGTCTTCTTTATTGAGTAAAGAGCTAACAAAGGTAGGTCTAGAGCTCTTCGCTAGTACCTAAGTTAACTTCTATTAACTCATCTATTGTAGATTTGATTTCTTCTTCGAATTCGGTGGAGCGTCTCCAATTTGCAAATCTTCGAGTTCTTCCGTAGTTTCCATGCGGTTTTCATTAGATTCGCAGGTGATAACCAAGCAAAATTCGGTATCATCAGCCGATCTCTATCGTGCCGAATCCGAGACCATGCTTTGAGTTGGGTGGACGACCGGAGTTATTCCATAATTTTTCGAAATGTTGAGATTGACCTTTTGTCCACTGTCGAGGTAAGAAACCACATTGAATTAAATTTTGAACACAGGGAGAGTACCACTTAAAAGGCAATTCCATTAATTCTGATGAAGTAGCATCTTCAAGTTGTACATTATTTTCAGTTTTGGAGGAAGAAGCACCACGGTGGAATTTGATTGGTTTTGCACCACCGCTACGTACCTCTTTGACCTCCATACCCTCGATCTTATTAGAACGGATCGGGGTCGGGGTCATAGTATGTACATAGTGGTTAATCTTCTCGTACATCGATTTATATTCTTCGTTTCTTTCATCTTCGAGAGGGATTCGAATTGTGGCTTCTTCGACTTATTGTCGCTGCTTCTTGTTTGATTTCTTTTTCTTCTTCGAACTATCTTCCCAATCGACATTGATGGTTGGTTTCCTCCGTCCGATCGTCCTAACGTCTCTACCATGACCTCGTCCCCGGCCTCGACCTCGGATGCGAGTTGTGGAGAAACCTTCACCATCTCGCCGTAAGGGAGTGGTGAGTGATCGTTGGACTAGAATTTCAGGTTCTTCGTTGTCCTGAACTTTCTTTGCTTCATTTGTTATGGTATCTCTGGAGAAGATCGTTTTCTTCGGTGGTGCATAATAAGCTGCATCCTCGTGGATTCCAATTTCATGTACGGAGAATGGTTGTAAGTCACCTTTGATGCACTGTTCCCCTCCATCGTAGTATTTGATGCACCGATGTAGAGATGATGGTACCATCCCGTTTTCATGTATCCATGGTCGGCCCAGTAGAGCGTTGAACGATGTTTCGAATCAATTATGTGAAATTTCGCGGTTGTCTTTGCTAAGTCACCGGTCTTCATCGGTAGCGTTATTGAGTCGAGGGCTCTTTCTCCTTCTACGGTTGAATCCTCTTAATAACATTTTGTCGGCTTCGAGTTCACGAGCATCAATTTCCAAGTATGCTTAGCGTTCGAAGATTCATTATATTGATTGATGCTCCTGGATCCACCAATACTCCGGAGAGTGTAAATTTTCCGATTATGAATCGAAATGTACAACGGTCGGTTGTGATCTCGTTCGTTCCAAGTAGTAGGTCGTCGTCCGTGAAGGTAACACCTCGTCTGTTCTTTTAACGAGCAAACCTCATCTAAGGACTCTCCGGCCATTTGAGCTAAGCAAATTTCCGGATCAAGCAAAGCCTTGATCAGAGCTTCTCTCATCTCTTTTGATAAGACGAGAGCGTCGTAGATGCTCAGTTTGGCTGGTAGTTTCCTAAGATGGGCTAGCACGTTGTAGTCCACTTTATTTTCATGTGTTTCTCGCTTCTTCTCGAATGGGTATTTCTTCTGCTGGGGTTGGTTCTTCTCGAACAACCGCTCTGCTTCCTTTGTCTTTTGGACCCATTCTCGGAGGTAGAACTTTTCCACTCCTTAAGTTGACTTCGTAATTTCTTCGAATCTATTGTTGAGCTCGCCGGTGTCTCTTCTTGAATCGGAATGACAGGTTCTTCCGGATTAGCTTCGAGTCCGAAGGCTCTAACTTTCTATCGTGATCTGGAGCTCCTCGAAACTCACGAGATAGATTCGTTGCTTGTTGAACTCTCGTAGCCTCCTTGATGGATGTCTTCTTCATTATTTTGCTTGTCGAGATCGTGTATGATTTGAGAATTGTCGTTGGTATCGAAATCGATATCCGGATTATCGTTAGTTACGTAATCGTTAGAAACGATCAAAACGTAGCCAACACCATCACCCTTATCATTATATGATCCCACCGAAGTGAGCGGATAATCATACGTAGTCGGGGGTTCGAGGGATTTCTCCCCGAATCGAAAGCAACTATCCTAGGATAAGCGGCCCCTAGTACTAGCCTTAGGTGCCTCGGTCTTCTCTTCTTCGTCAATTTTCTTCTTCTCTTCGATCGTCTCCTGTTGAGGTGGTTCTTCCATCGCAAGTGATAGTACCGGCTTAACGGGTTTCAAACTACGAATTGAAGCTCGCACCGAAGCGGTACGGATGCTTGTCTAAAATCTTTTCGAAGACCTCGTCCAAGCGGTAGTCCATCCATCGTCGGTCGTATAGGGATCTATCGGAATGATGGGATCGATCGAGATAACATTGATGGAACCTCCTTTCGGGGTTCCTTCATGTACTCCTTCGGGATCGTTATATTCCCTTTCCGCGAGTTGTCATTGAGCCAACTTTTGAAGGTAATGCAATCTTCTATCTTGTGTCCAAGCATCCGGTGGTAAGGGCAAAAGTTGGGATCACCCTTCTTGTTGACTTCCTCGCGGTCTTTTAGGCTCGCGGCATTGGAAATCCGGAGTCTTCATCGGACTACGGAACATTTTTAGCACTCTGCTTCATTCTTGAACGGATATTCTCCGCTCAAAAGCTCTCTTAATGTACGTTGCGGACGAGACGGTTGTTCATACTTGCGGAGATGACCGATAGCTGGGTCGGGGTTCGCTGTAATTCTGTTGTGGTTGTTGCGGCCGTTACGGTGGTATTTGCATCGGTTGCTTGCCTTTGTCAACTGCTGCGACGATCCCGGATTTCTTTTCAAAAGTCTTTACAGGCTTTTGTTTATCTGTCTTGTCGGTGAAACTTAATTGCTTTGCCTCCTCTTGCAAGCTTCGGCCTTGCTTAACAACTTCTCGAAAGTCTTAATAGTAAATCCCTTGAGGAGAAGTCTTTATCGGGCCATGGATGCTTTTTAGCAAAATGCCGATCGCATGCTTGTTCTTGCGGTTGTGGTTCACACTTCATACTTAAGTTCCTCCATCGGAGTATGTAATCCACCAAAGTTTCATTCGGCTTCGCTTCTCTACCACTAAATCACCTATAGTGATGTGGTGTTGAGTTCCGGCGAATCGCTTGATGAAGAGGTTCTCTAGCTGCGAGAATGTCTTAACCGAACCGTTTGGTAATTCGCATACCGGTCGAGGCGATCCACGACGGACCGCCGACGAACCGTCGGAAGAGTAATGCATCGCTCCCGCCGGCATTGCAACAAGCGGCACGAAAATGTGCCACATGCTGTCGGGGGTTCCGGTTCCGTCGAAGGTCTTGAACGAGAGGTGGTACGAAGCCTTTCGGGTATTGGACGGCGTCGAATTCTTCGGGGTAAGGTCTACCCGTCCGAATGGATGTCCCGCTCTTTGATTGTGCTAAGGCTTCTCGCACTTCGTCGTTCCACCAAATTCTTGATATCCTTTTCGGGAATCATACTTTGTGTTGTATCCTTTTCGGTGATCATCCCCATTGACGGACGTAATCTCCTTTCCTCCGTCTACAATGTGAATGACCTCGCGGGGTGTTTCCCTTTGTGGTTGTACTTGACTGCGGAGAGTGGCCGCAGCTACGGCCATCTCTTCCATCCTTTTCGCCATTTGAGCGATCGTATCATCTTTCTCTTGAAGTCGCCTTCTCATCGGTTCCGGCTCCTCTCTTCTGCGGTCGCGAGAACACCTTGCGAGGCGATGAAGCTCGTGTTTCAACCATGTTGATTTCTCGCGTATTCGTCGTCCATGAATTCCGATGAATCAATCTCGTCTCCGAACTTTTCTTCTCTTTCTTTTGCTAATCGTCGGATATCGGTTCTCGACTTTTCCATGGCATCTTCTAGCGGGGCTTTCGTGTGTCTTCGTGGTTGTCGTGCGATAGTTGCCGGGTCCCCTTCTCACGAGTCCCCTTCATCGCGGTAGCACTTTCTTCGATTCAAGTCTCTGGCGAGACTTTCTTTCTCGAGCTGCTCGTTTCAACCTCAACTACCCGATAGTAGGACGCCATACCATCCTTCGCGGCGTGAAGGTCTAGGACCGGATGGTCCGTCGGCCAAATGCTCGGAAGGTGGTATCCTCCCTAATTTGTAATCCCGAGACGACAACGGGCGGACTAGCCTTCATTCTTTTACTTGGCTTTTCCGTCATGATGGCGGGTTCTACTCGGGGCCCAAGACGGGATTTGACCGGCACCCGCCCTATCCTCCGTAGAATTTCTGATACGGGGCAGTTTTCCTTCTTCGCTAACTTTTCTACCAAAGTTTGCAGTCGAGCAAACGGCGTAGTTCTAGTTCTTTTCTTGCGGCTATCGTTGTAATATGCGGGCTGTGGTAATGTGGCAGCAATCTTGCGAATATTTTCTTCATCTTCTGCGGCGGAGAGGGGATGAAACCCGCTTCCTCCCAACAGGTGGTATGTATTCGAGCGACGGTGTATATTCGGCGGTTCCGGAATTTCTTCTAGGAAAGCGATCTCGGCGCACTCGGCTTCTTTAGCGATCCTCCTATTTCGTTTCTTCTCCGGGTCCTTGTTAGTGACGGAATCCTCGAGCCCGGACCCGATCTCGAAAACGGAAGGTCTCACGGGAAGATCCGTACCCTCCACGGTAACGGGCCCATCATAATTCTGGATTTCTTTCCCCTTAGATTTGGCGAAAGTCGGGGTAGGTGCGAAACAACTAGACCGGTGGGGGTAGAAAGAACGGTCCTCTCGCGGGCAACGGTGTTCCTCTTAGTCGGGATCCTTTGCGGGGAGGGAATTCTTGGGTTGACCTAAGGTTGAACTCGAGCGACGGTTCTTCGGCTTCGGTACCTTGTTCATCGGTGCGAAAGAGGGAGACGTTGGTGACCTTGACGTTCGTGTTTTCAAATCCTTGTCCGAATCGGATGATTCCATTGTCGGGCAACTCATCCTTATAGACGGCGAGGTCCGATCCATTGGTGAAAGAGAAAATCGGTTTCGGGGCTTCCATTTCGCAGGGGTAGATTCAGGTTGTCGGTCCCGAAGTTATGCTTCTTTTCTTTAGGACGAAAAGAAAGGAATTGAAAAGAGTCCGAACTCATTCTTGTTCATGTATTTATAAAAAGGAATCGTTTATTAAAAGAATCACTTATTAGAGGGTTTGTTTATTTAGAACGGAGTGTTCAAAGGCGTAGAGAAGGTAAGGAATCTGAATCGGAGTTGGAAAGGAAAAGAGAGTCTTAAGCAAGGCTTCTCGACTCGAAGGATCACTCCTAAACTAACACCTATTGGGGGTCCACCCCACCTCAGAAATGAGGTAAAAGGATCTCGGAACCTCTCTGTTTAGGGGTGTCTAAACAGTGGCTCCTAAATCCGAGAGAATGTTGGTTATACTTGTTCGAGGTAGAAATGAACATAGTATCCAACGGAAAGAAGGGTAGTTTGATCCATAAGGGACACGGATACACTACCGATTTTTGAAAGCAGAATTGTTTAATTATAATGGAGAGAGGAATTGATCCCCAGCGGAGTCGCCAGAAGTTGTCGGCATATTTTTAGGTTTGTGGTGTTGTATTTTTGAAAAGAGGTCGCCTACAGAAATTGTCGGCGAATTTTTAATTTAATTTAAATAAATAATTTGAAAAGTAGTATTTTATTTTGAAAATAATTTTAAATTTGAAATTTTTAGAATATGAAATCAAACTGATCTCACATCCCGAATAGTTTATATAAACGAGCACCGCATCACAAACCGTGTATCTATCCCGAAGAATAGACACACTGCTTGATGATGGGGCTCGATTAAATAAACTAGAAAGTTTTGTGACATCCGTTTGGTCTGCGAACCAATTTTATAAGCCGACAAATTCCCCTGTTTAATATGAAAACATTTAAACGGGGTTTATATTACTCAGGTTCTTTAAAAATTCCCTATAAGGGCAAGCCCCTATAGTTAATTACATCTTAAGTGACGGGAATCACCTAAGAAAACTCTCGATAATAATCAATAATTCTGCTCTCAAGAATTTCAAAGTTTAAGTTTTCAAAGGATTGAATTTTTTGAAATTTCAAAAGGGATTAGCTCAAATTTGGAATATTTTATTTTGGAAATTCAAAGGAAGAAAAGTAGGAGAAATTACGGATCCGAAGCGGACTTCGGTAATTTCCCGACTATCCTATTGTTTGGCTTGGATTTAGGAAAGTCCTAATGTTTATTTAATGTTTTAATCTTGCCAATTTTTAATTAATTAGGGCTTATATTTATATGATAGAATCATACAAATTGCCTGGAAGATATGAGGGTTTATGTCGTATCGGATGACTACCTCGGAATCCTAAGACCGGTTAGGGCTTAATTTGCAATTCAAATGCCTAACGAAGAGTTGAGGATTTATGTTGCACTAGGCAAACTACCTCGAAGTCCTATGGCTTTGTTGTTTAACTCTAGGAAAGTTTTGTTGATGTAGGTTTAAGTTTTGCTGACGACGATGGCCGTGCTGCCCACCATGCTCCGAGCTCCTTGTTGTTGCAGAGGTTTAGTTATAGAAGTCATAAATCGGGAGATGAGAGAAGTGTTTGGTTTAGAGAAGTCTTAATTTCCAAGTGTTCTTTATGTTTTAATTGAAACAGATCTTAAAGTTGATTAAACAGAACCGATTAAGATCCCACGGTTCCGTCATCCCGGCACCGTTATTTTCATCGAATTCACTTAGTCCGGATGAATTTGCTAAACTCGACTAAATGAGTTCCGCACTTTCATTTAGACCGTGGGAAATCCCGTTAGCAACACGTGGGTTACATCATCCGAGGTATTCCCGATCATTCAATGAGACGTTTTAATTTAATTGTAATTGTAGTTTTGTATTACGTTTGTGATTAAATTTTGAGTTGTCTTATATTTTGAAATGTTGTGGAGGTGAATTTTATCTTGTAGTGTCTTTTATTTTAGTTTTGGGTTTCAGTTTTGGTTTCCGTCCTAAAGGTGTAGGTTTTCATGCAACCGTATTGTTTATCATGCAAGAAAAGTAAATGCGGTGCGATTAAATGAGTTGCAAGAAAGTAAATTGCAACAAAATAAAAGCGTACCTGGAGGGTCTTCCCGTCATCCCAAGTCGCACTTAAAACACGGTTAGAATATTTAAGCAAGTTCCTAGGTAAAGCTAAGGGAAAGGTTTTGGTTTTCTACCAAGTTCCTAATCCTATAGCTAGTCATTTCCTATGACGTGCTAGGTTCTTTGTGTTTTTTGGTTTGAAGACGATTTTCTTCATCGAAGAACAATTAAGTTCGATTGTTCTTATAAACATCCTATCATATTGAGGAAGTGCTTAGGAGAGATCCCAAACATCTTTTCAATATTTCTAGGATTGTTTTAAGTCCAAGAGAATTTAATTATGTAAATAAATCGATCGTCCGAGGTTTTCAAATTTTATTAACTTGCTCAATGAACTAGGACATTTGAATATCCTATAAGTGAAGTAACATTTCACTTGATATTCCATTTAGGAGTTATAATAGTAAACACTCCTAAGGGCAAAATAGTATTTAATGGTTTGTGATTCAAATTTAGGTTCAAATTAATGATTTAAGTTTGGAATAGTGTTCAAGTTATTTTAGATTTATGTCTTAAGTGATGTTATTTAATTCGACTTAATTTAATTTAATTTAATTTAATTTAATTTGTTTAATTTAATTTAGTTTATTTATTTAATTTTATTTAATTTTATTTAATTTAATTTAATTTAATTTAATTTAATTTATTTAATTTAATTTAATTTATTTACTTAATTTTTATTTAATTTATTAATTTAATTTAATTTATTTATTTAATTTTATTTAATTTAATTTAATTTAATTTATTGAATTTAATTTTTAATTCATTTAATTTAATTTAACTTGTTAATTTAATTTAATTTAATTTAATTTAATTTAATTCAACTTTTAATCTTAATTTAATTTAATTTAATTTAATTGAAAATTTTTTTAATTTAGTTTAATGATTTAATTTTAGTTTAATGATTAAGTCTTTTAATATTTTAAATTTGAGTTATCATTTTAATTAAGAGTTGAATATTAATGAGATGATTAATTTAGGGATTTTTAAATTAAAGAATAAATCTCTTCCTAATAATATCCCTATTTTAATAATTCTAATTTTATTATTCTTCCAAATTCAATTAATTATTTAATTAAGGTTTAATCATTTTAAATTGCTTAATGGGTTTCTACCCTTCAATTATTTAAATTTCAATCATCCAAATCAGATTAGGATCAGATATTTTACTTGTTAATTTTTATTAAGCCTAAAGTTTTAATCAAAGGGTTAAGATTTTAATTACCATTTTGCCCTTCAAGCCTAATAATTTCATAACTCACTAAATTGAGCTCAAATGAACTTGAAATTTTTATGTAACTTCACTTATATGTCAATAAAGACATGAGAGGAGAAAATGTGATTTTTTTGTATTTAATTTATTTATATAATTATTTTTTGTAGAAAATAGAAATTTCCAAGGAAAATTCAATAATATGACCAAGGGAAAGTTTCTGTCCTTAAGAAAATTAGGGGACATTCCTAATGAATAGAGGACCACTTGGACCAAATTTTGTAATTTTTTGAATTATATTTTATTTATTAGAATTATTTTAAGTTCTGGAGTATTAATTAATTTAAAAATAAAATAAATGTTGAAAAATAAATTTTATAATTTTTAAAATTCTCTCTGATATCAAGGATTCCAGAGAACTAAACTTTACAATTTTCTGATTTTTCTTTGATTTATTATAATTATTTTGGTGAAAGTGCTAGAAAATACATTTTTTAATTTTAAAATTAGCCTAGAGCTTTAAAAATTAATATCTCACTAAATAGACCTAGGAAAAATATGGGACCTGTTCCTAAGTGATTAAAATTCAAAATATGACATTTTGGTGAATTTTATTATTTTTGTGATTTTTATTATTTTTTAATTATTAAAAATATTAAAATAATATTAAAAATCAACTTTTTTAGAAAATTGAAATTTTAATTTTCCTAAACTCCCCTGATATCAGAGAGACTCCAAAACCAATTTGGTGAATTTTTGAAAGATATTTTGAAAGTTATGGATTTTTTAAAGTTTAAAATGACTAAGTGGCTTAATTACCCCAATTAGTGGGGCTAACCAAATCCAATTGACCTCAAATTTTTATGGTGGGTTCCTCTGATCCTAAAGGTCAGTGGAGAATTGATTTCAAGCTAATTTGATTTATGGTTAACTCTAATTAATTAGAAACCTATTTTGGGTGTTTAAGCCAATTAGGGTTAATCTAAGTGAATTAACTCAAATCCTATTTTTCCTAGGGTTCTCTGGTCATCAGGGACATCACCAAATTTTCCTAAAATTTATTTCACAACATGCTAATTTTTGAAATTAAAATACTTAAAACAACAACATGCATTTGAAAAATCAATAACTTTTCACAGAGATGGCCTCTGACCTTGGAAAATTCAGGGAATGTCCCTAAGTTCAGAGGCTTCAAAAGCTCTATAGTCTCATGCCATGGTGAATTGTATGAATGCATGGAGAATTAAAACAATGCAAGGAGTAAATAATTAATTAAAAATAAAATACTGGACAAAATTAATTAATTTCTTTTCCACATTATTCTCCTCTCGTTCAACTGAGCAAGAGGGTATTTTTATTTTATTTTTGTGATTTTTCTACACGGAGATATGAATTTTCCAAGTTTAGGGAATTAAATAAATAGGAAAATACCCTATTTTTCTATTTATCCACGCGGCGCCGCGTCGACCTCGGCGGCTCCGAATGCACACGCGGCGCGCTCCCATTCGACGCCGCCATCCGAGTCAGCAACCGGGCCCCGCGGTTCTCGTACCGTCTCCTGTCCGACGCCATCTGAGCCGTCCGTCCGCGCGTGTATTAAATGGACGGCATCCGTTCATCGTCCCCAAGTGTCCTCACCCGAGAGCCGTCCACACTAAATCCTTAATATCTCACTCGATACTCGATGGATTTTCATGTTCTTATGCTTCTATGGATTCGTCTTGAAGAGACGAACACATCTATACGGTTATTATGCATTGAAATTAAAGCATTTGAAATGGAGAATCTCCAGAAGCTCGGGATGAAGAATTAACTCATACCTTAGCTCTGAGAGGTGAAGCCTCGATCAGAGATGCTTGGCACGTTCGTTGGAGATGCAGGAGGCTAGGGATTAAGCCTGGGGATGTGGTGAATTGCCGAGTGTGATTTCCACCAAAGCCGATCACAACCTTTGGAGTCCGGAACAATCGGGTGACTCGGAGATGGGGCTTTTGCTTCGGTGGACACCTTCCTTGGTCCGGTGAAGGTGTAGAACCAATCGATTTTGGGATTGGTCCACCGTGGAGAAGTGTCCCGGTTTTGGGTGGAATTTCAACTCCGAAATCGAGCTCGCGGAGAAGAAATGGCGGGGGATCTCACTTGGGGATCAAGTGCTCGTGTGTGGGGAGGAGTCTGGAACAATTTTGGCAGAGTTTCAGTAAGGTCTGGTTCAGCACCTCTCATGGCCGAGAAGGCGAGGGGTTTAAATAGGAGAGGCTGGAGGGCCTCCCAGGGGAAGTTAGGGCTTGGGATCAGCTGCTCTGGTGAGGAGAAGAACGACCATGGTGACCACTAGGCATGGGGCGGCTCGGCAAGGAGAATTCCAAAGTTTGGCTCCTCCCGAGGTTTCGACCATGGTGTTTTCCGGCGGCCTAGTGGCTGGCCGGCCGAGCATTGGTCACCATCTTGTTCGGGTGGGTCGGGGCGGGGTTTGGTGTAGGCGATTGGCAAATGCCATGTGTAAAAGGCTTGGATTAGAATGGAATGGGAGAGGGCTTATTTTGGCTCAAATTGGTCAACCCCTCCGGTTGGGCTAGGTGCACCACCCAAGGCTTGGTTTTGGCCGTGGGAAAAGTGATTTGGCTCGGCATAATCGGTAGGGTCAAGTCACCATCCAAGCACGATTAGGCATAAGCATGGTTAAGGGGAATCATGGGAATGGTTAATCACCTTTAGGAATTAAGGAAAGAGTCTCCTCCTTTTGCCCAAAATGGCATGGTGACATGTAAAGAGGCTCTCATGGCTTGCATATGGCTTGTGCATGGCTCCATGGCTCCATTTGGCTTGGGAAAAGTCAAGTCAATTTCATGAAAATGGATTTAAGAAAAATTTTGGTATTTAGGGGTGATTTGGCATGAGGCTTGATTTGGAATTATTTGATGATGTGATTAGAACTTAGGGAATGGCTTTGATTAAATGGATGGCAAATGGAAATGTCATGTGGGCTTTAGGGCCAAATTTGGGCTTTTGTATTTGGTGGGAATGAGGCTTTTAGGGAGGTTTAGGGAAATGGGCTTTTTGAATTTTAAAATGGATTTTGGGATGAAATTTTGGTAAAGGCTTGGGCCAAATAACTGTTGAGTTTGGTTTAGGGATGCTTCATGAGTGGTTTGAAACAAATTTGAGGTGATTTGGGTTTGAATTGGGTTGGATATGGGCCTTTTTGGTAAAGTGGTTAAGGTGGGCCAAAATGGGCTACCATGGGCCAATGTTGGGCTAGGGTTGAAATTGATGTAAAATAAATGTTGAGAAATGTTTATGGGAGTGTTTCAAAGAGATTTTGGCTTTGGTTGGGTTTTGATTTTGAGGTTTGGGCCTATTTGGGTTAGGTTTGGGTTTAGGTCAAAATTGGGCTTTTTGATTTTGGGTTGAATTTGAGTGGGGTTTGGGTCTAAATTTTATGCAAATCATGTTAGTGTTTTGTTTATGGGGATGTCAAGGAAGGTTTAGAAAAGATTTGGGGTTAATTGGAGTTGAATTGGGTGAGTTTGGGTTAGGTTTGGGTCATAGGTCCAAATTGGGCTTTAAGGCCAAAAGTGAAATTGGATCCCAATGCCAATCAAATTGGGCTTGGATTTGGTCTAGATTGGTGTTGGGGATGTTGAATTGAAGTTTAGAATTGAATTGGATCAGAATTTGGATCAATTGGGTAGGTTTAGTTTGACATTGGGTTCATTTTGGGTTAAAATGGGTCAAATTGGGGGTTTTGATAAAAGTGGGGTAAATTGACAAAATTGGCCCATAGTGTAGTTGAATAAAATGAAATTGGGAATATTTGGGATTTTCTGGAATTTTCTGGGAATTTTCTGAATTTTTGGATTTTTTGGCTAGGAGGGGTATTTTGGGTATTTGGAAGGTATTGGGGGGGTATTTTGGAATTTTTGGCATTTTTGGGTATGGATGATCAATTTAAGTGGTGTGGAAATGTTTGGGATTGATTTTGGAGAGTTTTGGGTAATTTGGAAATTTTTTGAGAAATTCGGGTAGTTTCAAAGCATTTGGTAGGTTAGGCGGGGTGTAGGGTCCGGGGTCAAAAATTGAAAATTTGGAAAATTGAAGATTGGGTGGATGTAAGTGGAATACAACCATTTTGGTTGAGCCATGAAGCCATATCAAGCCCACATGAGCCATGAAGGGACTCATTTGAGGCACTCATCTATGTTGTTCCTAACCCTCTTAGCAAGGGCTTAGGGGTTAAGGACCATCCATGTGAATCACCTACATGAGTCGGGAGGTTAAGTTGGGTAAGGGTGTGTTTGTGTTTTTAGGAGGTGTATGGAAGTGTAGTGTGTGTGTAGTGTATGTGTATGTCAGCCCCATCACTGGACTGAGCCACCTAGGAGCGATCCTAAGGCCAAAGAGTCCTATAGGAACTCATCCTTTAAACTTCCACATTTGATTTCAACCCTCTAGGTGATTAGGGGTCTATAGTCAAGTTTGTGGAGTTTGCAGGGAGTTTAGAAATAGTTTGAATTTCTAAAAGGTGGGTCCCAATTCTAATCCTCTAAGATAGTCGAAGGAAAAGCCTAAGGCTAGATCCTAAGTACTAAAGAGAAGAAGAGAAGACCTCATCAAAAATGAGGTCAACACTATGCACTTTGCCAATTATCTGGGGTAGAGGCAAGAGATGATGAGGAATGGATAGAGCCTATGAAACCCCTTACTCGGGCTAATATAAAGAAATATGAATCCCACGAAGGATGGAGATCTGGGACAAGGGATTATGTACCTTCTTCAAGTAGAGATATACCCTCTACTAGTTATGAACCACCTCCTCAGTACAACACTCCTACCCTTCAAGATCTGATGAATGAATTAACCCTGAGTAGAAAGAGTTTTGAGTTATTTCGAGAAAATATGGAAAGAAGATTTGAGCATATAGATCAAAGGATCGGAGGCTTGGAGAGAAGACACGGTTATGATAGCGAATATCTCCAGCGACATTCATAGTACGAGATTGCATACTATGAAGCTGAGCGTCGTTATAGGAGTGGTGATTTAGATGTTGTCTTTCCTGAGTGCCCCCGTTATTCACGATACTGCACTGCTCGACCTTCTCGGCTGGAGATCGGGGTGACGGCATAGCTTGGGATTTCGATGCGGAAGATTAGAATCTTTGTTTAGTTTGTTTGATTTGTTTAGATTTGTTGTTTTGCAAACTTTATTATTTACGTGTGTAATATTTTAGTACTTTCGTGGACTTTGGACTTAGTATGTTTGTTTGTTTGCTTGAGTTGTGATATTAGATTTTTTTATGTGTTAAATTAGTTGTAAATTTTGATAAATATAGGATGTTAGTCTTTCTTTAAATGTATTGTTTAAGTAGTAATAGATTAAGTTTTCTTTGTTATGTTTGATACTTATTTTAAAAAATTTCCATCCCTGCACTTTCTTTTTAAATATTATATATGGAAGAATACTAACAGTACATGTTCTGTAAGTAATGAAAAGCCTGCAAAAATTTCAAAGAAAAGAAATACCTAAAGCTCAAAGGTATGATGAATTTTATTTATGTACTTTCCATTTTTCACTATGTAGAATAGATAGAAAAATTTAAGTTTGGGGGAAGGTAAAAATACAAATTTAATTATTAAAATTGTTCTCAATATCTATTTTCAAAAATTATTATTAAATGATTTTCTATAGTAATTTTCAAATTCAATAAATATGAGTTGCTTTATTTAATTGTTATATAAAGTTAAAGAAAATAATTCTAGTAATTCAATTAATTAATAGAATGAGATATTTGGTTAAAAGGAATAAGAATATAGTAAACTATTTAAAATAAGAGAAACTATATTCTAAAATTGGAAATTCTTAAGTATATAGATGAAAAAGAAAGAATAGAAACTCAATGAAGTAAAAGTTATGAAATATATATAAGCAAAGAAATATTTTAAGTTTCAAATTTAGGAAGAGAAGTTGAAGTTCAAAATTATTAACAGGCTATCCAGATACAGTAATCCTCACTTAAAAAGAAAAGAAAAAGAAAAGAAAAAGAAAAGAAAAAGAAAAGAAAAGAAAAGAAAGGAAAAATATAAGTGAGGAGAAGCTTGAGGAGATGCCTTATCAAAAATTGGCTTCAATGGATTCAACCTAAAGGGTAAAACTTAATTACATTTCTAAACTTATATTTATGGATTAATATTTTACTAAATAGTGTTTTCTTGAATTTCTATCATCTAAATATCTTAAGTAATTTACTATTTTAAATATAGTCATTCCTGAAATAAATAGAAAGCTAGAAATCTTAGACCTGATAACTAAGTAATCTTATCTCTATAAAATTAATATAAATTACTTAGAAATATTTCTATTTAACTTTATTATAATGTTATTTAAAATTAATTCATATATTATTTGAATTGAAAAATTTTATTATAGAAATCATTATCTTTATTTAGTATTAAAATTACTTGAGGACAAGTAATAATTAAGTTTGGGGGATTTTGATCACAGAAAAATTCATTGAGAAATTCATATCTATTTTTGATGAAATTGCACTTTAAAGAAAGGTATTTTCTTTATTTTATTGCAGGAATAAAGATTTATTAGTGATAGAAGCAAAAAAGCATGAAATAGAGCAAATTTGGATCAAAAAAGAGGAAATTCATGCAAATATAACTACTTCGCCGACGGCGAGATCGAGGCCGCCGACGGTGAGATCGTGAGGAGAAATTTCTGAAGGAATTATAACTACCTCGCCGACAACGAGCCCGAGCCGCCGACGGCGAGATCGAGCGGTTTGAAGACCTTCAGAAGCCCCGCCGACGAGAGTCGTTTCCGCCGACTGGCGAGCTAGTTCAAAATGCATATACATTGAACTTGGACACTTTTGAAGAGGTGTTTAAGCACCCCTTGGACCTTTGCCTACCTCTATAAATAGAGGCCGAATTCTAGAGTGTGTGTGTGTCTTTTGAGTCTTATGTGTGTTCATTTCTAGTGTCTTGAGTGTGAGTTTAAGTGAGTTTAGTGAGTTCATTAGTTTAATTGAGTGCTTATTCGATTGCTTGTACTAGAAGGAAAAGTAAAAGGAACTTCGAGGAGTGTCACTTGGGGAGGAAATTAAGACAAGTATCTTTGTTTATTGTTGTTAACTTTAAATGAAATTCATGCTTTGTTTTATTCCCATGCATTCTGAGTAGTTTTCTTAGTCTTTCTCCTTGTTTATGAAAATTATGTGGATCGATGAAATTAAATAAAAGCACCTAATATAGTATAAATAAATTGTGATATTTTTACTTAAAACTTAATTTACTTCCAATCTGGCCAATTAAGTTGTTAAAATATGTTGAATTATCAACTATAGTAAAAATTACATCCAATATTTAGGGAAGTCAAAAGCCTTGGAAGGCGGGTGCAAATAAATAGGGAAATATTAATTATTGGGCGTAGAATTGGATATTTTAGTGTGACGGACTAAAATACTCAATTTGATCCTACTTGTTTGAGAGTCGAAGTGTAGATGTTAGCCTCGAGTGAGGGGAACGTGGGAGCTACGAAGTGGCAATTGGTATCCTCCTGACCTAGCTGCGATTCGATAATCAAACATAGGATTAGTCGATGTTCTTTGCACTCGGACCAAAGGGTAAAGAATAGGAATGCTCCTATTTGTCACAATACAATTTAAAAATTCTATTTAAATTCATCGAGTTCACTTAATTTTCTAAAAACAAGGAGAAGGATACTTTTTCTGAATTAATTAAATCAACTTTATTTCAAGCATTAGTTTACTTTAAGTTTGCTTTAAGTTACTTTTAATTTCAGTATACTAGATTAGTAAGTAATTCTTTTAATTTTAGCTGATAACAAATCTGTTAAAAACTTCCCTGTGGGATCGATAACCAGGACTCCACTAGAGCCCTATATTACTTGATACGATACGTATACTTGCGTAGAATCCACATTATACATTAAATCATATAACTATATTTAAAGCGGGATCAAGTTTTTGGTGCCGTTACTATTAACTTAAATTGCATACATATAAAAAGTGGGTCGCTTACTGTTAATGAACTTATGGGATCTTTAATGGCGTATGAACAATGAAAGAATAATAAAAAATAAGATACTATCGAGCAAGCTCTCCAGCCAAAACTTACATTACATAATGAAAATGATGACTCTAAAATTGAAGATAATTCAAGTGTTCGTAACGTCAACGGGCAAATTTATAGTTGGGATTGTGGGCGGGGTCATGATCGTGTTCATGGAAGATTATGAGGATATGGGCGTGGAGGAAAAAAGAATAATGAAGATATTTACTTCTTAAAAAAATGACAACGAGAAGACAAAAACATGATACTGAGGGTACAAAATATCAACTTCATTGTTCTATTTGTAAGAAAGTTAGTCACTATGTTTTCAAATGTTATCATAATTAAGAAAATGCTCATTTGGCCTTGAAAAAGGAATATGATATTGTCTTATTATTAGCATTCAAGGAGAAGAAAACAAAAAACAAAATTATTGACACTTAAATATCAAAGCAAGTAATCATATGTGCAGAAATAAAGA
Source organism: Papilionanthe hookeriana x Papilionanthe teres (assembly GCA_022702705.1). Taxonomy (NCBI): domain Eukaryota; kingdom Viridiplantae; phylum Streptophyta; class Magnoliopsida; order Asparagales; family Orchidaceae; genus Papilionanthe; species Papilionanthe hookeriana x Papilionanthe teres. The sequence continues at coordinate 111,012,064 of CM040422.1, read as the reverse complement.
CATGGTCGTTAAATGGAGGCAATGGAGATCAAATTTATTTTGTTGATTCTTCAAAAAATTTATATGAAAAGAAAAGGTAAAATCTTTTGTTTGGTTCCTTTCTCTTTTTACTTTAAAGGAGTCACCAGTTTTCTATCGTTGTATACTTTCTTTCCAGAATAAATCTCTCTTCTGGATCACATGAATGATCAGAAGAAGAGAAGAATCGAAAAATATGGACATACGACTAAGACAACAAACAAGAAAAAGAATGTGGAGAGCCTACGAGATCAGACAGAAGCACATTGGACCGATATTAGCGAAAAAATATCTACATAGACTACTGACAACCAGAGGTTCAGGTGTTTGTACATGTTCTAGGGCCAAGAGCATCCTAAGAGGACGTATCTCACTTGGTTAATTACATCTTAGGGGATACACAAGAATACTCTCGATAAAAGGGATTTCACTTTATTACCATGAACCTGGGGAAATGGGTCAACAAAGGTAGGATATTTTGTATGGGGAAGTTCTGATGCTTCAAAGCCTACGTTAAGCCATCGGGAAGAGTGAGTCTCTCACATATCAAATGAGTAGCGGCTTATCAACATACGAAGCCTACGAAACAACCACAATCATTTTGATGGGGATATCCTTATGCGTCAAAGCATGTTTGAGTCATAAGGGCAGAGGACAAATCATCATATCATAAATGAGCGGCAGCTCATCAGCTTCGGGCCTTCAAAATGATATCAACGATGTCAAAAAGGATCAGCAGGGCTTGATAGTGGTATTTAATAGAAGGGAGGAGTAATCCCAAGAAAGTAGAGGTAGCCAAGTCAGGGTGCTATGGACCCGTCATCCCAAGCCTATGTCTACCCAGTCATAAAGGTAGTCGACCCAACTCAAATCTTGAATTGCTTCTTCTATCGGGACCTCAATAGCCCTAAGGTCAAAGGAAGAAAACTCTATCCGATGACTATCAGCTGGAGCTTCAAGAGGTGGGACTTATACTCGTCGAAGTGGCAAGGATGCCTCAGAAAAGGAAGAGGAATGGAGGTTTAGATACAAAGCTAGAAACACTCACAACAAAAGGACTTTCACTCTATCTGGATCGAGGAGCCTTCTAACACCCTAGACGGGCTAGTCGGGATGGAGAAACATGGGAGATTCTCCTATGGACAAGCAAATATGAATGTAATTGTCTAGAGCGTTCTTTAAATATTGTGGAAACCTTTTATTGGGTTAAGCTCATGCAATGCAGCCCGTTTAAAATTCGGCCTGAAGGCCCTGCAAGAAAGTAAAAATGTGAATTTTAAAACCCTAAATAGTTTAATCCTAAAATTTTGATTATCTTGAATGTTTTATTAGGATTTTACACAAAATTTACAATTTTAAAACATCAGAGAGTCTATATTGTGTTTGTGATTCCCAAACAAACCACAAAAATAAATAATGAAAGTATTTCAAACATTCAAGCACACAATAAAGCAACAAACAAGCTAAATAAAATTAAAGAAAGTCACTGAGATGGTCGACAATATATCCCATAAAAGAAAAAGAGTGGTCAGACTCCATATATACAAGCTTGGTCCTAAATCTATGCATCAACATAAAATGCAAAATTAAGATACGGGACATTAGTTGCTGCTCTCGGTTTCCACCACATGGTTCCCACACCAAAATGCCTCGGAACTTGTATTTGTATTTTATTTATGCTACATCACTCTCTTAGGACTCTAAAAGGAACGTAAGGAAAAGAGAAAAAACTCGACCTGAAAGAAAACAATGTTAGCGAGGAAAGTCATGCAACATTTAATGAGACGTGCCTTGTGGGGACGTCATAACACACTACCATTCATATTAAGCATGCAGACACACCAAAAGCACAAAGCGAAAAAAGGATGTCTGGCTGGGGTAACCAAACTAGCAAAGAACAATAGTTTGGCATCAAAAAGACTAAATAACACCCTGGATCCTAGCCTAGTACACCATCTAATGAAAGTCTCCTAACCAGCATCTAAGTGCACAGGGTAAATTCTCTGACTAAAGTATGACTTTGATAGGGTCACCACATCGGCTCCGTCCTAAAAATCCAAGCTATCTAATGTGCGTCACGAGAAAGAGGTGACATTTAAAAATAAGTGGCCTCACATAAGACCAAACTTATATAATTTTAAAATTAGGATAGATAGTACAGAAATAGTAAAAATATCAAATTTTAAACTTTTAAAATAGCAGACCAATAATGCAGGACTGCGACGCTTGTGATGTCCTTAGATGAGGCTGATAGAACCAACCAAACGCATCGAAAAGATACCCATGGCATCTAGGTGGACTCACAGGTCCAATCGTTGATAATGGTTGAGAGAGGTTTTTGACATCCCTAGTACGATTAAAGATACTAAGGGGTTATTTCTTCACTCATATTGGCTTTTTAGAAAAGGTTGACTCTGATACCTTGTTATCACATTTATGATCAAGCAGTTAAGACTTGAATCATTCAGTCATCTTTTTTGTTCTATTTTTTTGTCGGTCAGCTTTGATCTTTCTGGCTTTGACTCAAACGGCTGCACTCGATTGGATAAGTGGGATTCACGGTCTTCCGTCAGCCCTATTTTGTGATACTCTTCTTGTTTCCTCAAATCACATCTTTGATGTACTTTAATTCTTTGGATTTTCAACATAAACAAAAAATATTAATCTTATTTTAATTTATTTAAATTTAACAGCATTCTGTCAACACGCGCAACAGGCAAACAGGACAAAATGCAATATGAAATTACATAAATCTCTATTTCGTGCAACGAAGCCACCTCAGACAGCACCAAGAAATAAAATATCAAGTAAAGACTATCGAAATATACACTCACTAGAATCATCGACAAACAAAAACTAAATGAATCGAGATCCCCTGCGAGAGCCTCCCACAGAATTGTAGAAAGATCATCCACAAGCTGCCACGCTTAACGTTCGACGGACCCCACAATTCTATCCATACCGATCAACTGTCGGCCGAACTTTCCAGAAACATCTATTGACGCAATTGCCACCCACAGTTCCTTATTATTTATTTTCCCCGCAAAATCTGACGAAGTTTCCAAACGACGATTTTACGAGAATGCCCTCGTATCTTCTTCTTCCCGAAAGTTCACCCCTTTGCTTCCATAAATACTTCTTCCCGCCGCTCTCCCCTTATCGAAAACGACTCAACCGTTCTGCTCTGCTGTACTCTGCGGTTTTATTCTCCCAATTTTGAACCCACTTACCAACAATGGAAGGAGGAGCAGCTAACAGCTTCATCCTGGTCAAAGAGGAGGAAGACGAAGAAACAGAGACAATGGTCCCTCAACCATTACCAGGCCTTCACGAAGCAGCGCCGCCACCATTCTTGAAGAAGACCTTCGACATGGTTGAAGACCCAAGCACTGATTCCGTAATTTCATGGAGCACTGCTCGTAACAGCTTCGTTGTATGGGATTCCCATATGTTCGCCACCAAGGTTCTCCCTCGCTACTTCAAACACGGCAATTTCTCCAGCTTCATTCGTCAGCTCAACACTTATGTGAGTAACTCAATTAGTATTCTGGATGAGCAAAGATTGGATTTTGAGGTTTAAATGCGCTGAATTTGATGGATGCAGGGGTTCAGAAAAGTGGATCCGGATCGATGGGAATTCGCAAATGAGGAATTTTTAGGTGGGCAGAAGCATCTTCTGAAGAACATTAAAAGGCGAAGAAATATTGGCCAGAGTTCTAGAGAACTGGGTCAGCTTGGACTAGAGGCTGAGGTTGAGAGACTGAGTGCAGAGAGACAGCTTCTAATGCTTGAGATTGTAAGACTGAGGAAGCAACAGCAGAGCTCCAGCGCGCAGCTGGTAGCAATGGAGGAGAGAATGCTGGATGCTGAGACAAAGCAGAAGCAGACAATGGCTTTCCTTGCGAAAGCACTGCGGAATCCTGACTTCATTCATAAGCTTTTAGTGAGGAGCCAGCGAGGGATGGAATTGGGGAGCCCTGGGAAGAAGAGGAGGTTGCCAACACCATTGCCGGAGAGCTTGCAGGTGAGTGAAGAGCCTGATCAGTTAATCGTTAGATTGGAGAGTGAGTTGAGAAATGAAGCTGAGATTGAGGACATGGAGCAGACTTCGGTGGAGATGTTAGATTCGATGTGGGAGGAGATATTTAGTGAAAAATTGGAGGAAGCGCCGGCGGTGGAGATTGATGCGGAGGTGGAGGAGTTGGCTGTGGAGAACTGCGAGTGGGGGGAGGATGTGAAGGATTTGGTGGAGCAGATGTGGTTTCTTGGATCCAATAAGTAATAGCTGCAGCGGTAAAAGAGGTGCCAATATATGTGAATTTAATGATATTTGATGATATTTTGGTGCAGTATTATTATAATATTATTAAATATCATCAAATTTTATTAATTCTCATATATGGATTCCCCAGGTAATATTTGCTCAGAGGTTAGGGTAATAATATTTGTGTGTGTTTGCTTTTTTTTGGGTAATTTACATTCATACCACCTAATTCTTATGTATTTACTTATCTCACACTTAAATTTTAATTTTTATAAAAAAAAATATAATTTTACCTATATATGGAAAGTTGGATTTCTATAATTCACCTTTTCATTAATAGGTAAAAATGCTTAGAATATAAAAATGAAAGTTTGAGTGTGAGATAAATTAATGCGTAAAGATTGGGTGCTGAATATGTAAATTTTCCTTTTTTTTTTTTTTTTTTTAATTTTCATGTAGTGGTTAAGTTTGTTCTGCTTTAATTCGGGTGGGAGATGTAATGATGCTGCATTTATTATAATAATTGGATTAGTTGATTATTAAATAATATAACATTATTAACAGCTAATTAAATTTAATGAAAAGATTTATTCAACTAATTAAATATACATAATTTGAGACATGATTATAATCTTTTTTTTTCTTAAACTAAAATAAGCAATATTTTTTAAGAAAACTAAACGTCAATTAGATCAACGAAGAGCAAGCGGCAATGATTATTAGTTTCAAAATTGATTAAAGTTGATTAAAATTGATTAAAGTTGATTAAAATTGATTAAAGTTTTAATTTCATCAAAATTGTACTAAATGGTAAGTTTCAAATCTATCAAAGAATTAAACTATATATATTAATTTTTATCGATCAAATGTTAAATCCATAAAATGAGTGCAAAAAGGATGCATTAAGTTGATAATGTGAAAACTAAACAGCTTCCAAATCTATAGGTTTTGGATGCATTAAGTTGATAATGTGCATTAAGCTGATCCTTTCACTTGAACTCAAATTGAACAAAATTAATTTGGGTCAATGAAGTTTTAAGTAATTAAATTTCTATATAGGCAATGCAATACAAGTTATAATTAATTTTTCAAATTATACATTTTTCTATGTAATTCTAATTATTTTAAATTTCAACTTAATCTTAGTTACCTTCAATCATTTTTTTTTTCCTTTATGTCATCATCTATTATGGTTATAAGGTATTGTATTAATGTAATTAAATATATGGATAATTCAGTGCTCTAGGCAACTCTTTTATATTTGATTTATATAAGCTTTGATTTTTTAAAATTGTTTAAATAGATTTATAAGATTATGGTTAACAAAAGAAGGTTCAAAGGAAAGTTATTATGCAACGTAAAGGTGATGTATATACGCATCGTAAAGGTGATGTATATATGCATCGGTTTTATTTTATTTTATTTTTTTACTTACCTCTAGGTTGATTAATGTTGAGTTATTAACAAAAGGGCTTAATAAGATTTAAGCTTTATTTTTGAGAGTTAACTTGAATGTGTAGTAGTATGGTATAAGCTTTAGTATGAAGTCATGTCAACTTTTTTATTGGCCGTGAGTTAGGTGCATTATAATCATTTATATGAATATATGATATGTGAACGTCAAAGTCTTCATGTGTGCGATAAATAACCACTTAAGAATTCTGGGATTAGGATGATATTTTAATTAAATTGTGACTTGACCACACCTATGTTACGAAGTATATGATTTATAGTACTCATGATTGGGTTTGCTCGCTATGTACATGTGTCTTCCTAATGCGGATTTATTTAAATAAATTTAAATTAAAGAGTAATTTCGTGCATAAAAAAGTATCTGCATTGATCTTGCAGAGATCTAATGGCCCATAAGAGAGAATATGATGAAGGCAGATCCCTACAAAAGGATCGCGAGGCCCACCAAGTTGGACGAGCCAAGTCAACTAGGCCAAAGCAGACTGAGTCGGAAAGCAAGCAAGCAACCCAAGCATAAGCCATTAGCCGGAAACGAGATAAGAGAGCATCTGAATCGTCAATTGCAGAAAGCTGACTTGTGCAATAACCTATCCTGCAGTAGAACGTGGATTATGTCACTAATAAGAAGAGAAGCAATGCAATTAGAATTACCTCACAACAGCGAGATTGATGATAATACAGAGTACACCAGGGAGTTTGTGGTGCAACAAATAGAAGATCCGAATGATCAAACATTAGAGAAGATCAGAGGCATGCTAAATTAAAAGCTAGAACAGGAACTTCGAGATGACATTTTTAATTTAACGTAGAAGAGTTCGCCTGATCTTTGTGTGGAAGGACACAACCCAATATGTTGACATTGCTGGGTTGGCACCGGTCGATCAACATCAGGAAGGGCTTAATAATACAATCTCCAGGTAGATCCCTCACGCTGAGCCACTAGAATGATTCAAGATCACTACACTTGAATCTTATAAAGGACGGACGAACCCAATATACCCCATTGCTTCTTTCAAATCAACTGTATGTCTTCTTAAGATCAATGATGTCTTCTTTCAAAATATGTCTTCACAAGGTCAACGATGTGCTGACGTGCCGACCCTTTTTTACCACAATGCGAAATTAGGCCTCAGGTTGTTTAATGATTACATTCAGCGGTTTTTGGTAAATATTAGTTGAACAGTTCACTAGTGCTCAGAAACCTTAGAAGAGCTCGCAGACTTTCCTACAGCTTCACTGGGAATAGTGTAAATTTTTATGCACCTTTGTCGCCCATTTTAAGAAGGAAATGTTAGAGGTTTGGGATTTAGAATCCACAGTCACTCATAGTAGGAAGAACTTTTTTTATTCACGTTGGGATTAAAATGAACAAAGACACCAATTGAGTTTTTGGTGCTAACCAACAATCAGATGTTGACAAAAGAGTACAAATTCCCCAGCTTTATTTACAATATAGCAAAAAAATCTTCATCTGCTAAAAGGAACCGCCCATAGAAAAGGGTGAAAGCCGAGACGCAGCCCTCAACCTCCTACTCGAGGTCGCTTCAAAGATTTACAATGACACTAGGGTAATTGGGTGACCGACATAGCTCATTAATAAGAACATTGAGCTTTATACACTGATCAACGACCGAACTGATATATATAGTGATCACCACCTACTAAAAACATAGCAAAGAAGACTCCTGTAAGAGCCTCAATGGTCGAGATAGGGGAGGACATCTAAAACAATGATGACTTCAAGAAGGTACTCCGATGAAAGTTGGAGTTTATCTTTAGGAGCTGAAGAAGCATTATGTGTACAATTGGGATCACTATCACAACACAAAATGTGTTGACACATCCGGGGTTTGATTGAATATTTAACCAAAGCTGGGAACCTTATCTTTACTGTTTGTGTTGTAATTTTCTTTTATTATATCTTCATGTTCAACTTTGTTATGTTCATTTCCCATTTCTGTTTTCATTAGCGCATGTAATATCAAAAATAAGAAGAGATATTTATAAAATTGTGCCCTAAAGTGAGATTAGATATCTACATTTTAGAATTTCATTTAAGGAAATGATAGATTTAATTATGATCTAGTGTGATTTAATAAGAGGTGAAAAAAAAAAAAAGTTTTGGTGACAAAAGTTCAATTAAGTTTTGAAACCATTAGTGACTCCCTAATGCCAACCTCTGATTTTAATTAATTTCTTTTCTATGTAAGGATTCTTAAACATTTAGATTAAAATTAGCCACAAATAAAATTAACTCATCAAATATATATACAATTAATAACTTACCAATTCAGATAATTTATTTTTTAATCAGTATCCATTAAATTATAGTACTTTGAATTTAGTTAGGAGGTAATTGAGAATTTGACTTAGAAAATAAATGGAATTCAAAAAAAAAAAAAAAAAAAAAAAAAAGACTAACCAAATATAATAATCCTCTTTTAAAATTCGAAAAGGAAAACAAAAAGAGAATCAAAAGAGAAATAATGATTGTAAAGCTGAATTTATAAAGAAAAAATGTTGAAATAAAAATTGGTATCAATCTAAAAGTTAAAGAATAAAAAAATATTTTAACTCTTAATTCAAAATATTGTATTAAAAAATAATGATTGAATTAACATTATTTAATTGATTAATTGATTTTAATTTTACATATATTTGAGAAATAATTTTATTTTTAGTTAAAAAAAAAAGAGTTTTAATAGAAGTTATGTCAAATTATTAAATGTTCCTAAGAAAATTTAATCTCAAGAGAAGAATTGTGGACGTTGAATTTTCTACTTGCCTCATTTCTATAGAATGCTACAATCCTATATTATAATCTACCATAAATTCTTCAAAAATTTCAACTTTTAGATATTGAATTACTTGAGAGCAAGTAATGTATAAATTTGGGTGAAATTAACATGTAATGAAAATGTGATTATATAAGTTCTATTTTAATCTGAGTTTATGTTAATTTTACACTTTTTGAAGGTATTTGTGATGTATTTTGTAGGATTCAAGGAAAAAAGATTTATCGGAGCGGAAGAACAAAAGAAATAATCTAAGGTGCAATGCTTAGGCATCGAATTGGGCTGCCTAAGCGCTCAAGGAGCTTGAATTTGGTCACAAATATGAAAAAGGTGGAAAGTAGGTGATGCGACAACAACACCTAGGTGACACGGCCTATACGTCTTGGCTCAAGATATGGGTGTTGAGGTGCCCAATGCCCTAGAGCTGTGACCCTAGTAGCAAAAAAGTGGGCGTTATGAATATAGTGCCTAGGCGTCAGGACCAGTGCCTAAGCGCTAGTTTACATGTTTTGATGGTTTGAATAAGCGCTAGTTTACGTGTTTTGATGGTTTGAATAGTTCGCAAGCACTGATTCACAATCCAAGTCATAAACTCCTATTTAATTAAAGGAAATGAGGTCCTTTCAATATTCTACACGAACGAGATTGAGGAGAAAATGCTAGAGCAAGAATATCCAAGTGCAAGTGAGTGAAGAGAAGAGTGATTGTGTGGTTTTTGAGTGTGCAAGTGTGTTTGTATTTCAACAATTTCAAATGGAGAAGAAAGATTGACTAGTTGCAATCATTTTGGAGTTTTTCATATCATCTTCTCTCCTCAACTTATTTATAATATTTCTTATTAATGAAATGATTTTGTTGTTGTTCTCAAGCATGTTTAGCAAGTAGAATTTATATCCTTATTTGAATTGGTGATGTAGGAATGTGAAGTTTGGATTTCCTTATATGATTCTATTGGATTTTGTATAAGGTAATGTTTCAACCTTCTATTCTTTTTTTACATTCAACTTAGCCGGCTGGATAGTTAAAACATATTGTGAACTTTGATTTTTAGAAAAATCACATTAACCTAGAAGAATAGAAATATTACTTCTAAGTTAGCGCAATCCTTTAGGAAAAATAAATTCCCGGGTTAATCACTTGATTTAAGAAATTAAACCAATATGATTGCCGAACTTTCTTAGACGTCGGTGAGCAGATAAGGTGGAGAATTGCTCTTGATTTTCACCTACTATTTGAATCACTAAATCAAGTATTTTACTAGCATAAAAGAACTCTGTTAAAATTCTCACCTAGTTAGCTTCGATTTGTTTTATGTCAAAAATTAGCATGTGACTTTTCAAAAATATCAAAACTTCATATCTTCAAGTTCGATTCAAAACTAATAGACTAGAAATTTTCATCTTTATAATTCGCTCATTTTTTGTGGGATCGATACACAAACTCTGTTTTGTATACTATTTAGACGACACAAATACATACTTGATTCACCTGTGTTTTGCAGCATTTGGTCAATATTAGAAATTGTCAGCTCCGGTGGATGAAGTTGCAACAACAAGTGCTAGGAATATTTTGTTTTCTGCAAAGATTGGAGCCGCAACAATAGACCAAAGCATTAGTCATTAGGCCACATTGCTCGGTCACATACCTACAACCACTATTTGAATGCTTGTAGTGACTAGTTAGTCCCTAATGGAGACTAGCTGGGAAATCCTTTGGACTGTCACGAAAGAAACTACCTGTCTCGATGACAGGATATTTCTCTTCTTCACCACAAATTTCTTCCTCTGCTCGCCCTCATGGTGTGATTTGTCCTTCTCCTCATCAAACAACCAGCAGATCAAGACCTTGTTCAAAACAATGATTTGGGAGCCGGATAATTTATCTATTTCAAGCATTCGATTAGTGCCAGTCTAAAGAGAAGGGGAACAGAGGGAACCAATAGCAGGAATGCGATGCAAGTAAATTTGGAAAGCAAACACATACACATCCTATTACAAGAAGTCAAGGGCAAGAATGTAAAAAAAGGACAAATATAATAAACTATCATACTTTATCCATTGTACTTTAATTATATCATTCTTATCACAACACATCGTCTCTAACACACGAGAGATTTGAGGAACTAAATATGTATAACAAAAAGGCATTTGGCCGAATCAAACGGTTCCAAGCTAAGGCAGATCAATCTCGTTCAAGTGAGACAGGAATACCAGGAGTAAGAATGCTTGAGTGGCAAGAATCGAACGATAGACAATCGACCGACTAGCTAGAGGCCAACCCATTCAATGGCTGATCAACCAGGGGCCTAACTAACCCAAACAGTGACTACTCAAAGGACAGTAGAAACGGGGAAGAAATGTCGAGAACGCGATAAGGGGCGAAACAACTATCCTCAATCTGACCATACTTGAAATGAAAGAGGTGGAACCTAACTTTTTCTGACCTCAGTCGTAATGAAAAAAGTGGGAGGAGGTTGGATCATCTAAAGTGACCTCAAGTCTTTTATTATGTTCACTCGATAGGAACCCGATTGTGAGTCAGACCCGCTCCCATAGAGACGAAACACTCATTAGCATAGTCAGGTGGCTACTAAGCACAAGATATCCTGATCAAGGTTGCAACTGGCCAGCCAGTTGAGATGCTCTCTCTACCAAACCGACTATAAAGTCATATGGTTCTAGAGGCACTCAACCTAATTGGCTTGATGGTCAAAAATATCCAAAGGCAAGAAAATCTCTTAAATGGACCACCTAAAAGGGCATATGGTCTAAGAGGTGTAAAATGACTGACAAGCCAGATAGGACAATATATTCTCATGAGAGAGTCGACAAGAGCATCACATAGCTCTAGAAATGTCATAACAGGTGGCTATGAAGCTGAAGGCGTCGAAAGACATGATGTCCTCATAATAGAGCTGACTGAGAGGTCATATTGCTCGAGAAGCATCAAAGTATTTGGCTACATATAGCCAAAGGCATCAAAATATGAGATACTCCTAACAGAGCCAACTATAAAGTGTCATATGGATTAATAAACATCAAAGAATGTGTCTATAAAGCCAAAGATGCTTACATAGTAGAACCAGTAGAAAATATGTATGTTTTCAAGAGGCTTCAAGGTCAAATGGCTATAAAACCCAATGTGCCTCGAAACGAGGTGTTACCATCAAAGGTCGGCAAAGTGAAGATGACAGTTCCAATAACTAGAACATCAGATGATCAGGGAGATATGTATCCTAATCAAAATAATCTACGAGGTATGTATCTTGTCTATATATCAAATAAGACAGGAGTTTTGTATCCTTCTCAAATATATCAAATGACACGGGAGGTATGTATCCTGGTCATGAAGTAAGTAGGACAAAAGTTATGTATTTTGCCTGTGCACATCAAATAGTACAAGAGGTATTTATCTTGTCCATGCATGTAAAACAGAACAAGAGTATGTATCTTGCTTATGTATCAAATGAGCAACCACACTGTGAAATAAACTGAGGTAACATGCTCAGAATATAGCCGGACATAAATTACTCTAAGAAAACATGGATACGTAGTAAAGACAATGCAACATGTTACTCAACATGGAAGACATAACCAACCAAAGTAGTTGAGACTATCAAATAGGATAAGAGGTAAGTTTCCTGACTATGCATATCAAACAGTACAAGAGGTAGGTAGCATGATCATGCATCAGATGAGCAACAATACAACTAAACAGCCCAAGGTAATATGCTCAAAGCATATGTTGGATGCACAAAGAGATCCAACAAGGAGAGATGTTTCTCTAAAGGATACTAATCTCAGTTGATCGAGGTAATCTTATCAAGCATCAACACAATCATACATTCAAGTAATACAACAATTCATGGATCGGTGGTAAAATCAATACAACCTGCTACTCGACGTGGAAGATATAACCAACTAAAACAATAGAGAAATGTTGGATGCACAAAGTTATCTAGCGATGAGAGATGCTTCTCTCAATGGGTATCGATCTCAGCTGATCGAGGTACTAAGCATTAAAAAATGCATTCAGACATCAAAGTACTCCGAAAAAACATGGATCAATGGTAAAACCGATACAACATGCTACTCGACGTGGCAGAAAGAACCAACTAAAGCAATCAAGATTCAACGTGTTGTATGACCAGGACAGTCTAACCATCATAGTGCTTCACAAGCACTAGCGAGACAATTCTCATAGAGGATTCTCCCACTATTTAGTAAGGTAGCTCTCGGCGGGAGGCATCGAATATCTCGATATAGTCATGGGTCAGTTAGCGGACTGACATAACATGTCATTCGACGGGGACGAGAGAGCCATCCAAGCTGATAGAAAATATCAATGAGTTAGATGACCAAAATGGTCTAACCACAAAAGTGCTTCACGAGCACTAGTGAGATGACTCTCGCTGAGGAATTTTCCACTTAGCAAGGCAATCCTTGATGGGGAGGCACCAAATGTCTCGATGCAGACATGAATCTGTTGAATGATTGATTCAACATGTCTTTCGATGGGGGCGAATAGAACCATTTAGGTGGACTCACAGGTCCAACCGTTGACAGTAGATGGGGAGCTTTAGACATCCCTAGTACGATTAAAGATACTAATGGTGCCTTTACTAGGATTGGCTTCTTAGTAATGGTTGAATCAGGTGCCTCATTATCTTGTTTATGAACGGCAGTTAAGACTTGAATCATTTGGTCGTCTTTTTAGTCTATTCATGGATCGTTCGGCTTTGGTCTTCCTGACTGGCTCGAATGGCCGCACTCGGCCTAATAAGTGGTCTTCATGGTCTTCTGTCAGTAAGTCCTCTTTTGTGATACTTCTTGTCTCCTCAAATCACATTTTTGATGTACAAAATACTTTTATTCTTTGGATTTTCAACATAAAAACATATTATCCTTATTTTAATTTCTTAAAATTTAAGAGCATGCTGTCAACACACGCGCAAGAGACTAACACGACAAAATGTAATATGAAATTACATAAAATATCAAAGTAGAATATCGAAATATCCACTCACTAGAATTCATCGGCAAACCAAAACTAAACGAATCGAGATCCCCTACGAGAGCCTCCCACAGAACTGTAGAAAGATCATCCTCAAACTGCCACGCTTAGCATTCATACTTTCAAGACAATGGACCCCAGAATTCTATCCATACCGATCAGTTGTCGGCCGAACTTTCCAGAAACATCTATTGACGCAATTGGCACCCACAGTTCCTTATTATTTATTTTCCCCGCAAAAATCTGACGAAGTTTCCAAATGCCGATTTTACGAGAATGTCCTCGTATCTTCTTCTTCCCGAGTATTCACCCTTCCCACTGCTCTCCCCTTATCGAAAACAACTCAACCGTTCTGCTCTGCTGTACTCTGCGGTTTTATTCTCCCAATTTTGAACCCACTTACCAACAATGGAAGGAGGAACACCTGACAGCTTCATCCTGGTCAAAGTGGAGGAAGACGAAGAAACAGAGACTATGGTCCCTCAGCCATTACCAGGCCTTCACGAAGCAGCGCCGCCACCATTCTTGAAGAAGATCTTCGACATGGTTGAAGACCCAAGCACTGATTCCGTCATCACATGGAGCAGTGCTCGTAACAGCTTCGTTGTATGGGATTCCCATATGTTTGCCACCAAGGTTCTCCCTCGCTACTTCAAACACGGCAATTTCTCCTGCTTCGTTCGTCAGCTCAACACTTATGTGAGTAACTTAATTAGTATTCTGGATAAGCAAAGATTGGATTTTGAGGTTTAAATGCGCTGAATTTGATGGATGCAGGGGTTCAGAAAAGTGGATCCGGATCGATGGGAATTCGCAAATGAGGAATTTTTAGGTGGACAGAAGCATCTTCTGAAGAACATTAAAAGGCGAAGAAATATTGGCCAGAGTTCTGGAGAACTGGGTCAGCTTGGACTAGAGGCTGAGGTTGAGAGACTGAGTGCAGAGAGACAGCTTCTAATGCTTGAGATTGTAAGACTGCGGAAGCAACAGCAGAGCTCGAGCGCGCAGCTGTTAGCAATGGAGGAGAGAATGCTGGATGCTGAGACAAAGCAGAAGCAGACAATGGCTTTCCTTGCGAAAGCACTGCGGAATCCTGATTTCATTCATAAGCTTTTAGTGAGGAGCCAGCGAGGGATGGAATTGGGGAGCCCTGGGAAGCAGAGGAGATTGCCAACACCATTGCCGGAGAGCTTGCAGGTGAGTCAAGAGCCTGATCAGTTATTCGTTAGATTGGAGAGTGAGTTGAGAAATGAAGCTGAGGTTGAGGACATGGAGCAGAGTTCAGTGGAGATGTTAGATTCGATGTGGGAGGAGATATTTAGTGAAAAATTGGAGGAAGCGCCGGCGGTGGAGATTGATGCAGAGGTGGAGGAGTTGGCTGTGGAGAACTGCGAGTGGGGGGAGGATGTGAAGGATTTGGTGGAGCAGATGTGGTTTCTTGGATCCAATAAGTAATAGCTGCAGGGGTGAAAGAGGTGCGAATATATGTGAATTTAATGCTATTTGATGATATTTAGGTGCAGTATTATTATAATATTATTAAATATCATCAAATTTTATTAATTCTCATATATGGATTCCCCAGGTAATATTTGCTCAGAGTTGAGGGTAATAATATTTGTGTGTGTTTTTTTAGGGGAATTTACGTTCATACCACCCAATTCTTATGTATTTACTTGTCTCACACTTAAATTTTAATTTTTATAAAAAAAAGTATTTTTACCTATATATGGAAAGGTGGATTTCTATAATTCACCTTTTCATAAATGGGCAAAAGTGGTTAGAATGTAAAAATGAAAGTTTGTGTGAGATAAATTAATGCATAAAGATTGGGTGCTGAATATGTAAATTTTCATTTTTTTTTTATTATTATTATTTTTTATTTTCATGTAGTGGTTAAGTTTGTTCTGCTTTTAGTCGGGTGAGAGATGTAATGATGCTGCATTTATTATAATAATTGGATTAGTTGATTATTAAATAATATAACATTATTAACAGCTAATTAAATTTAATGAAAAGATTTATTCAACTAATTAAATATACATAATTTGAGACATGATTATAATTTTTTTTTCTTAAACTAAATTAAGCAATATTAATAATAGCAAAGACAAGCGGCAATGATTATTATTTATTTGACGTGTTTAAAAATTGATTAAAGTTTTAATTTCATCAAAATTGAACTAAAAGGTGAGTTTCAAATGCATCAAAGAATTAAACTATATATATTAATTTTTATCGATCAAATGTTAAATCCATAAAATGAGTGCAAAAAGAATGCATTAAGTTAATAATGTGACAAACTAAACAGCTTCCAAATCTATAGGTTTTGGAAGCATCTCCTTCCTTACTATTATAGTTAAGCTGATCCTTTCACTTGTAATATCTCATCATCTATTATGGTTATAAGGTATTGTATTAATGTAATTAAACATATGGATAATTCAGTGCTCTAGGCAACTCTTTTATATTTGATATATAAGCTTTGATTTTTTAAAATAGTTTAAAAAGATTTATAAGATTATGGTTAACAGAAGAATGTTCAAAGGAAGGATATTATGCAACGTAAAGGTGATGTATATACGAATTGTAAAGGTAATGTATATACGCATTGGTTTTATCTTATTTCATTTTTACTTGCCTCATTAAAGTTGAGTTATTAACAAAAGGGCTTAATAAGATTTAAGCTTTATTATTGAGAATTAACCTGAATTTGTAGTAGCATGGTATGACCTTTAGTATGAAGTCAAGTCAACTTTTTTATTGGCCGTGAGTTAGGTGCATTATAATCATTTATATGAATATATGATATGTAAACGTCATAGTCTTCATGTGTATGCGATACATAAAGGCTATGATGTCGTATAAATAAACACTTAAGAATTAAGGGATTAGGATGATATTTTAATTAGATTGTGACTTGACGACACCTATGTTACGAAGTATATAATTTATAGTACTCATGATTGGGTTTGCTTGCTTGGTACATGCGTCTTCCTAATGTGGATTTATTTAAATAAATTTATATTAAAGAGTAATTTTGTGCATACAAAAAGTGACTGCATTTATCTTGCAGAGATCTAATGGCCCATAAGAGAGAATATGACGAAGGCAAATCCCCTGCAAAAGGATTGCGAGGCACACCAAGTTGGACGAGCCAAGTCAACTAGGCCAAAGCAGACTGAGTCGAAAAGCAGGCAAGCAACCCAAGTACAAGCCATTCGGCCGGAAATGAGAAAAGAGAGCATCTAAATCGTCAATTGCAGGAGAGCTGACTTGTGCAATAACCTATCCTGCAGTAGAGCGTGGATTATGTCGCAAATAAAAAGAGAAGCAATGCAATTAGAATTACCTCATAACAGTGAGATTGATGATAATATGGAGTGCACCGGGGAGTTTATGGTGCAGCAAATACAAGATATGAGTGATCAAATGTTAGAGAAGATCAGAGGCATGCTAAATTAAAAGCTAGATCCGGAACTTCGAGATGACATTTTGAATTTAACGTAGAAGAGTCTGCATGATCTTTGTGGGGAAGGACAAAACCCAATATGTTGACATTGCTGGGTTGGCACCGGTCGATCAACATTAGGAAGGGCTTATTGATGCACTGCGGCAGCCAAATAATACAATCTCCAGGCAGATCTCTGATGCTGAGCCACTAGAATGATTCAAGATCACAACGCTTGAATCTATCTTATAAAGGATGGACGAACCCAATATACCCCATTGCTTCTTTCAAATCGACTGTATGTCTTCTTAAGATCAATGATGACTTCTTTCAAAATATATCTTCACAAGATCAACAATGTGCTAACGTGCCGACCCTTTTTTACCACAATGAGAGATTAGGCCTCAGGTTGTTTAAAGATTACCATGGAATTTATCGCGTCATTCACAGGTTTTAGGTGAATGTTAGTTGAACAGTTTATTAGTCCTCAGAAACCCTAGAAGAGCTCACAGACTTTCCTACAGCTTCACCGGGAATAGAGTAAAATTTTATGCACCTTCGTCGCCCATTTTAAGAAGAAAATGTTAGAGGTTTGGGATTTAGAATCCACAGTCACTCATACGACCCTCACATAAGGATTGTATGAAGAACTTCTTTTATTCACGTTGGGATTAAAATGAACAAAGACACCAATTGAGTTGTTGGTGCTAACCAACAATCAGATGTTGACAGAAGAGTACAAATCCCCCAGCTTTATTTACAATATAGCAAAAGCAATCTTCATCTGCTAAAAGGAACCGCCCATAGAGAAGGGTGGAAGCCGAGACACAGCCCTCAACCTCCTACTCGAGCTCGCTTCAAAGATCCACAATGACACTAGGGTAATTGGGTGACTGACATAGCCCATTAATATAAACACTGAGCCTTATACACTGATCAACGACCGACCCGATCGCCACCTACTAAAAACATAG
The DNA here is from genome assembly GCA_022702705.1 of Papilionanthe hookeriana x Papilionanthe teres. Classification (NCBI taxonomy): domain Eukaryota; kingdom Viridiplantae; phylum Streptophyta; class Magnoliopsida; order Asparagales; family Orchidaceae; genus Papilionanthe; species Papilionanthe hookeriana x Papilionanthe teres. The sequence goes on along the minus strand of CM040422.1, from coordinate 110,994,076 downwards.
CAAAGTAGACTCCTGTAAGAGCCTCAATGATCGATATAGGGGAAGACATCTAAAACAATGATGACTTCAAGAAGGTAATCCGATGAAAGTTGGAGTTTATCTTTAGGACATGAAGAAGCAATATGTGTACAATTGTGATCACTATCACAACACAAAATGTGTTAACACCTCCGGGGTCTGATTGAATATTTAACCAAGGTTGGGAAGCTTATCTTTACTGTTTGTGTTGTAATTTTCTTTTATTATATCTTCATGATCTACATTGTTATGTTCATTCCCATTTTCGTTTTTATTAGCCCATGTAATATCAAAAATAAAAAGGGATATTTATAAAATTGGGCCCTAAAGTAAGATTAAATATCTACATTTTAGAATTTCATTTAAGAAAACAATAGATTTAATTATGATCTAGTCTGATTTAATAAGAGGTGAAAAAAAAAAGTTTTCGTGACATAAACATTCAGTTAAGTTTTGAAACCATTAGTGACTCCCTAATGACTGATGCATAAAAAATATATACTCTTTTAGCTATATGTTTTTACCTATTTTTGATGATATTACACTTTAAAGGAATGTATTTTTCATGCTTTGTTGCAGGTATGAATATTATGGGTGATTGGAGCGAAAATATGCAAAAAGGAACGAATTTGGAGCAAAATGGAGCAATTTGGAGAAAAACAGCCCTGGCGCCGCCGACGCCCTATTCCAGAGAACTCCAAAATTATTTGGCACGATAGGGCACCACCGGCGCCACTATCGGGCATCGCAGGCGCCACTATCGGGCGCCGCCGGCGCCCTATGTCGGTTTACTTCGAATTCAAAAGTTTTGGTGGATTTTTGAAGAGATGCTTGAAGAAACTCTTGGGGAATTCGTTCCTAACATTAAATTAAGTGTCCAAGATGAAAATAGAGAGGAGGAAGAGAAGAAAATTGTTGTAGAGAGTGTGAGGAAAGTGTGAGAGAGAGTTAGGGTTTGTGATTTTAAGAGAGATTCTTCTCTAAGGAGGGGAGAAGAGGGAGTAAAGTGAGAGATTGCTTCTTCATCTTTGTTCCAAGGAGAGATTCAAGTGTTGCAAGGAAGAGAAAAGGAATAAAGGGGACTTTGAAGGAATTTGCTTGGGGGAGTGAAAGAGATAAGTTGTATTTACTATTGTAGTTTCTATGACTCTTCTTTTATATATAAAATCCATGTGTTTTTATATCTTCTCCATGGTTAGTAAGAAGTTTCCCTTGCTTTTCTTCTTGCATGAAGTAATTATGATGTGGTGATGTGGAAATGATGTGCCCTTTAAGAGTTATAAAAGTTGTGATGTTTCTTTAATTTGAAACTTAATCTACTTTTCAATCTGGCCAATTGAATTGTTAAAATATGTTGAGGAACATTAATTCCAAAAGAATTGAATGTTCTACAACAAAATGAAGAAACCATTTAATGTTCGTGAATGAATTGCATAGTTCATGGGGATTAAGTGCAAATAAATAGAGAAATGAGTTTTGATGGACTTGAATTGGAGGTTTCATGGTGACGAGAATGGGATCCCCAATTTGGTCTTAAGATTGGTAACTAAAGCCTATGGTTAGCCTTCGGGTGAAGGGTGAGTGGGAGCTCCGAAGTGAGAGCCGGTATCCTCCCAGCCTAACCTTAGATTTAGTAACTAAACTTAAGATATGACAATGTTCTTTACCTGGTTGGAAGAGGAGGTACTCTTTTAAAGGTTAAGAAGCAAAGATGCTCCTATTTGGCACAACACAAATAATTACCATTCTTCATCATCCACACATAATAATCTTTATGCAGGAAGAAAGACACTTTTCATATAGAAGTATCTTATAAATCATATAAGTTAGTGCATTTGTTAATTAATATAGTTTAGTAATTACAAGTAATTATAGTAGCTTTATTATACTTTGCATTAACTAGTGGTAGTACACTTAAGTCATTGTTACATTGGGTATTGGATTTTAGTGCTATATTATCTGATTTAAAGAACGTTCACCTCCCTGTGGGATCGATAACCAAGACTCTATTAGAGCCCTGTATTACTTGATACAATACGTATACTTGCGTTGAATTTGTAACTTTACTAAATCATTCTAAATATATAAATTCGACTTCATAAATTCTTGCTTAATATATAAAGTCGCGGTCAAGTTTTTGGCGCCGTTGCTGGGGAGGTAGATAAACGGTACTTATTAATAGATATTGTAGTAACTGAAAACCTTTACTTTGTAGTGTGATTTTATATGCGTAGTAGTGGATCTGTAGGTTTGATACTTTATGATTCAGAGTTAGAGCGTACTATTAGAAAAATTAGAATACAACAAAAAAAAACTGAAAATTACTGTGAAATGGAGAATAATCAAGAGAATAAGAATATTAATGTTGGAAATTTGCCAAGACCTTTAAGAGATTATGCTAACCCAACAACAGATGAAATTCATATAACTATTCAAAATCCTGATGTTCCTGCAATTTCGTTTGAACTTAAACCTGCTATTATCCTAAAAGAGTAGCTAGTGTTCATGATTCTGACATGATGACTATGATAGTTTCTCAAATAGCAGTACTTTCTAAGAAAATAGATCAATATAGAATGAATTAATCTCAACCACCCCCAGTGTCAGAGGAAAATTCATTTGGGCAGATAACTAAATCTCAAACACCTTATGAAACTTTGAACGTGATTAATAGATCTAATAACCCGTATTCGAATTATTATAACTCTGGTTGGAAGAATCACCTAAATTTTAATTGGAATAATAATAATGCTAATGTGAACCCACAATGGGGACACAATTCTATAAACCCAGTTGGAAACAAGAAGAGCTGTAATTGATGTAATTGATGTTCAAAAAGGGGAATTAACTATGAGAGTTAATGATCAAGAGGTGACCTTTAATATTTTGAAGTCTATGAAGTATCCCTCAGTTGAAAAAGATAATGAATGTTTTAGGATGGAAGTATGCGAAAATTTAAGAAATGATTATTTTAAAGAGATGTTTGAAAAGAAAGTAGAGTATGAAAATATAATTGAAGATGAAACTGAAAATGAAACAGATTCAGATAATGAGAAGAATAAGGAATTGGAGTATATTCAGGAGAAATTTGAAGTGTTAGATACCATGGAAGGTGGAGATAAAAGTTTAATTTCATCTATTGTTAAACCTCCTGAACTTGAAATGAAAATTCTCCCTAAACATTTAAAGTATATTTTCTTAGGAGAATCATCTACCTTACCAGTTATTGTATATTCGGAATTAACTGAATATCAAGAACAAAAATTATTGGAAATATTAAAAAGATACAAAAGAGCTTTGGGATGGACTTTGACAGATATCAAAGGAATCAGTCCTTCGATCTGTATGCATAAAATTTTATTAAATGAAGAACATAAACCTAAAATTGATCCGCAAAGGAGATTAAATCCTATAATGAAAGAAGTAGTTAAGAAGGAGATTTTAAAATGGCTTGATGTTGGAATTATTTATCATATTTCTGATAGTTCTTGGGTAAGTCTAATTCATTGTGTACCGAAGAAAGGCGGAGTGACTGTGGAAGTGGATGAAAGGAATGAAATTTTACCTACGAGACAAGTTAATGGATGACAAATTTGTATTGATTATAGAAAACTAAATGCTGCCACCCGAAAAAATCAATTTCCTCTACCTTTTCTCGATCAAATGTTGGATAGACTTGCTGACACAAGTACTATTGCTTTTTGGATGGATATAATGGTTATCATCAAATACCTATTTCTCCTGAAAAAGATAACATTTACTAGCCCCTATGGAACATTCGCTTTTCGAAGAATGCCTTTTGGATTGTGTAACGCACCTGCAACTTTTCAAAGATGTATGATGTCTATCTTTAGTAGTATGATAGATAATGCATAGATAATAGAAGTTTTCATGGATGATTTTTCTGTGTTTGGAACTTCATTTGATATTTGTTTGGAAAACTTGGCAAAAGTTTTAGAACTCTGTGAGAAAACAAATTTAGTTCTGAACTGGGAAAAGTGTCAATTTATGGTTGCAGGAGGAATAGTACTTGAGCATAAAATTTTTGAATATGGTATGGAGGTCGACTGACCCACAATTTTATATTATGATATTTTTAATTTAATTGCAACGACGCCAAAAACTTGACCCCGCTATATTATATGTATAGAATTGTAATTATTTATGTTGTGGATGCTACGCAAGTATACGTATCGTATCAAGTAATATAGGGCTCTAGTGGAGTCTTGGTTATCGATCCCATAGGGAAAGAGAAAATTAAATAACAACTAATTTTAAAATAATAATAATAATAATTTTAAAATAGTATATGAAAATTTGGAAATCTAAATTTAAGCGCAATAAAGTAAACTAAGTATTTTAATTAGGAACTTAACTAAGTAGAAAATTAATACGTATTGAAAGTGCAGGAAATTAACTAATTGCTAAATAAGTCTTAACTATTCAGAAAAAGTATCTTTCCCCTTGTTTAGAAATTTAAGTGATTGATGAATTTAAATAGATAATTTTAAGGTATTGTGACAAATAGGAGCATTCCTATTCTTTACCCTTTGGTCCAGGGTGTAAAGAATATTGACTAATCCTATGTTTGATTACTCGAATCTGCGGCTAGGTCTGGGAGGATACCGACTGCCACTTCGGAGCTCCCACGTTCCCCTCGCCCGAGGGCTAGCATCTACACTTCGGCTCTCAAACAATAGGACCGAATTGAATATTTTAGTCCGTCACACTAAAATGCTCAATTCTACGCCCGATGATATTATTTCCCTATTTATTTGCACCTTCCTTCCAAGGCTTTTGAATTCCCGAATATCGGATGTAATTTTTACTATAGTTGTAAATCAACACATTTTAACAAATCGAATGGCCGGTTGAAAAGTAAATTAAGTTTTAAGTAAAAATTATCATAATTTATTAATATATAAAAGTATCTCTATTTTAATTTCATCAAGTCACTTAATTTCATAAACAGGGAGAAAGACTAAACAAACTACTCAGAATGCATGGGAACTAAACCAAGCAGACTCCTCGTAGTTCCTTTGACTCTTCCTTCCAGTACAACACGACTCACTAATTACTCACTAAACTCACTAAAGACTCACTAAAGACACACAACTGCACACAAAACTAGACAAAAGACTAAAAGATTGCACACAAAAGACTGATTTTCGGCCTCTATTTATAGAGGTAAGCAAAGGTCCAAGAGGTGTGTAAGCATCTCTTCAAAAAGTGTCCAGGTTCAATGTATCTGTGCCATTTGAACTAGCTCGCCGTCGGCGACGAACTACCTCGCTGTCGGCGAGGCTTCTAGAAGATCTTCAAACCGCGCTATCTCGCTGTCGGCGGGCTCGGGCTCGCTGTCAGCGAGACAGTTATAAATCCTTCAGAAATGTCTCCTCGTAACCTCGCCGTCGGCGACTCAGCACAAATTGCATTATTTTCTTCCTTTTTGCTCCAAATCCGCTCCTTTTTATGATTTTTGCTTTTATCACCTAAATTCTCCATTCCTGCAATAAAATAAAGAAAATACCCTTCTTTAAAGTGCAATTTCATCAAAAATATGTATGAATTTCTTAATAAAATTTTCAGTGATCAAAATCCCCCAAACTTACTTATTACTTGTCCTCAAGTAATTTTAGTACTACATAAAAATAACGATTTCTATAGTAAGATTTTTCAATTCAAATAAACTATGAATTAGATTAATTAATATAATAAAGTTAAATAAAAATAATTCATGTAATTTAATTAATCTTATAGAAATAAATTAGTTATCAAGTCTAAGATTTCTAGCTTACTATTCATTTCAGGAATGACTATATTTAAAAGAATAACTACTTAAGATATTCATATGATAAGAAATTCAAGAAAACACTATTAGGTAAAATTCTAATCCATAAATATAAGTTTGGAAATATATAAGTTTTTTTTTTTTTTTATTTTAGGTTAATTAAAATGAAGCCAATTTTTGATAAGGCATCTCCTCAAGCTTCTCCTCATTTTTCTTTTTCTTTTTCTTTTTCTTTTTTTCTTTTTTTTTTCTTTTTCTTTTTTCTTTTTCTTTTTTCTAATGAGGATTACTGTATCTGGAGAGCCTGTTAATAATTTTGAACTTCATTTTCATCTTCCTAAATTTGAAACTTAGGAATATTTCTTAGCTTATATATACTTCATAGTTTTTACTTTATTGATTTTCAATCTTTTCTTTTTCACTTGAATACTTAAGAATTTTAATTTTAGAATATAGTTTTCCTTACTAAAAATAGTTTACTATATTCTTATTCCCTTTAACCAAATATTTTATTCTATTTAATTAATTAAAGCACTAGAAATATTTCATTTAACCTTTTATAATAATTAAATAAAATAATTCATATTAATTAAATTGAAAAATTTGCTATAAAAAATCATTTTATAATAATTTGAAAATAGAAATTGAGAACAAGTTAATAACTAAATTTGTATTTTACTCCCCCAAACTTAAATTTTTATATCTATTCTAAATAATGAAAAATGGAAAGTAAATAAATCATACCTTTGAAGTTTAGGTATTTCTTTTTCTTTGAAATTTTTGCAGGCTTTTTCATTTTTCATTGAACCTGTACTGTTAGTATTCTCCATATATATATAACAATTTAAAGAAAATGCAGGGATAAAATCTAAGATAAGTATTAAATATAACAATTAAAATTAACTCTACACTACACATATGAATTCCTAACATATTAAAAACATTGAACTAACAGATTAACAATTTTACAACTTAAAACAATACAGAATAAAATAAAAACATATTAAAGAAAACTAACATCCTATTTAACATAAAAACAAATGCAATTAACTAACACAAAAACAATAACTAAACTATTATCACAATTCAAGCAAATAATCTAACAAACATCCAATGTCTCGAAAACATAAAGTATCGAATATTACAAATATATAAAGTCTTCAAAATAACTTAACATCAAACAAATAAAACAAATACGAGTCTAATCTTCGACACCAAAGTCCCGGGCTATATCATCTCCTCCACTGATCCGTAGGTGAGAAGGCGAGCGAGGATGATACTGTGAATATCGGGGGCACTCAGGAAAGACAACATCTAAATCACCACTCCTATAACGACGTTCGGCTTCATAGTATGCAATCTCGTATTCCGAATGTCGCTGGAGATATTCGCTATCATAATCATGTCTCCTCTCCGGATTATCAATTCTTTGATCAAAATGATCAAATCTTCTCCCCATTGTCTCTCCGAGCTCGCTCAAAACTTCTCCTATGCGGTGTCGATTCATTCATCGGATCTTGTAGGGTAGGGGTGGTAGGCTCGGGAGGTTCATAGCTAGTAGAGGGTATATCTCTACTTGGTCGAGTGAAATAACTTCTTACTCCTGCTCTCCACCCTTCATGAGATTCATACTTCTTAATATTGGCGAGTTGTGAGTGGTTTCATTGGTTCCACCCATTCTTCATTATCTACTAGCCTCGACTCCGGAGAGTTGGCGAGTGCAAAAATTAATCCGGGGTGTCCCAATCCGGCTCCGCTCTCGTTTCGAGGAGTGGCCGGGATGTTTTGATAAATAATTCTCCCGATGTTGATGCTTCGTTATTCCGAATACGAAATTCGAATTGCTCTATCTCGTGTTACCTCATTTGTGGTGATATGTGGGTAACGAGTAGAACAAATAAAGTAATGCCGGACTTTGGAGATCGCATTTAATTTAGAAAGAGGAAAATTCACTCTTTTCTGTTGCTTAATTTTCCAAACTCCGGTCTCATCGGTGAGAAAGTTAATGACTTCCTCCGAGTGGTCCTTCCATCGTTCCAAAAGTTTCATACTCGCTAAAGTGCGAGTCATGAACTTCATAGAACGCGTTAATTCTTGCGGCATTGAAATCTACAAAAAATCCTCGTACCTTTACTTGGTGCATCTTCGATGCGATTAAATTGGCATAAAATTCTTTAACCACTTCTACGAATTGCTCTATATTGAACGTAACGAAATTCTCCCAACCTCGTTCCTTAATAATCCGCTCTACTTCTCCTCCCGTATTTTTGAAAACCCGATCTGCAATGCACTTTCTTCCTTGTATGTTTTCAAAATATTTGCTTTGTGCTCGTGCATTGATGAATCGGTCTTCGTCGAATTCTACTCGACATTTTTGTCGTGGAGCCATACGATCAATCTGTGAAAATCGTGAAAATTTTCACTAAACTTATAAATAATCCTAAGATGGCTTCCTACAACATTTATAAGCAATTTAAATCAAATTCCATGGATTTCCACCGAATATTTCTTCCATATTTTGATTTTTTCCCAAAATTTGCAATGTGATGAAAATACATGGTGAAAATAAAAAATTTTTGCATAGGAGTGAAGCACTTACCAAGAGAAGATGAAATCTGGTGTTTTTGAGTGATGAAATCGCTTCAAATCCAAGATCTCTCAAGCCCTAGGTCGGTTTTTGCGAAAATGAGAGGTTGGGGATGATGAATAGTGTTTTTGACCGGTCAAATATATGTTTTTCCCGACCTCGCTGTCAGCGAGATTTTTCTCGCCGTCGGCGAGCTAATATTTTTCGGAACCAAAAACTCTCGGGAAAAATCCGCTGTCGGCGAGAAATTCTTCGCTGTCAGCGAGATCGATCTCGCTGTCGGCGGGATTTTTCTCGCCGTCGGCGAGATTCCAAAAATTTTAAAATTTTTGAAATTCGTCACTCATTTTCGTCCTTAATTTGCCTTATATTATATTTCCGATCACATAATTTATTAATTTAATATGAAGATTAGCTACTTATACACAAACAAATTCACACAACACAACAAATTAACTTTAATATTGAAATCCATGAGATATACAAACTAACATAATTTTAGACTCTATAATCAAACTTAAATTCTCCAATCCTTACTACTAATCAGCATCGCAAACCAATCCACGACACACTAAATGCTGATACAAAACTATGACGCATATCTTAATTAAGTTTGAGATATTCAAATCATCACTCCACACATAATAAAATCTAAATCAAATCAAATAACATCAATACAAACATACTATGGAAATCTTTACTACTACTCTTCAAGGTCAGAATCTTCATTTTCTCTGATATTTTCGATATGACGATGATGCACAAATAAGTTATAGAAAGGACTGAAGGGAAATTCCGAACGGATTCTTCGGTGATCCAACCCTTCGTCTCGGTAAATGAAGAAAGCTAGCTTCCGGGTGTCCGGAATGATCAAAGTATTCCTTCATCCTCCGATCAATGTGATCAAATAAATCGGATATATTGTCGATTTAATCTCTCACTTTCTGCGAGTTCTTTCTCCATTCCTTTAATTTTCTTTATAAGTAACTCCGTTTTATCCGAAATAGGCCTTGCTATAGGATTATTCGTGAAGCTCTATCGGAGATAAATGTAATGTCTTCATTATTGTCCAAAGTAGGGAACATATCCGTAGGATCGAGCGGCTTCAAGGTAACGAGAACCTTTTCCCAAGCTTCATAAGAAACACGATCTTGATCGCATAATGCAAAAATAGTAGATGGGTGTCCTAGTCCGTTAAGCCGACCCATGCACAATTAAGCCCGATGCGGACTTAACAATTATTGATCCAACATCAATAGGCAATCCATTTTGAATACAATAATTCAATATAGCGCATTCCTTCGAAACCTTGTTTACCCTCATAGTAGGTAAGAATTTAGATGAGATGAAAAAGTGCCGAGTGCTTTGAGACGAGGATTCAAAAGTGATGCGGAGAAACTAACATACCCGTCTTCACGTATTTCCCGATCTTTCGGTTCATCGATCGGATATCGAAATATCTCATTCATATTATATCGAGAAGGCACAAAATTTGAATAGTGACATACCGGGGTGTTTTCTATAGAGAATAATTCATTTACTCTTGATGGAGTAAACGTCACCCATCTTCCTCGGACGTAGACATTCCCATTGTTGATCACATGTAAGTTAGAGTAGAACTCTTTCACAACTGGAATAACAACAGCAGACGTAGTGTAATAAAATACCTCCCAGTGCCGCTGCGCGATCGTTTCTTCTATCTTCGTAGTGGAATTCTCTAATCCTCGATTGACAAATCCCCGTTCCTTGATAACTCTTTTCTTTATCAAAACCTTGTTGAAGATCCGCTGCGCTTCCGCACTCACAAATTTCCTCCGGTTAAACACTCCAGATTTAGAGGAATCTAAGAATTTGGAGGCCATTATGGTGAATGGAATGAATTCTAGTGAAGAAGGCGGACTTAGAATGGTTTAAGAATGGGTTTTCACAAAGGAATTGGTGTTGAAACCGTCCAAATCGGCATTCAAAGTATAAATAACTCATCTTTATAACTTCCTCGCTGTCGGCGAGGACGTTTCTCGCCGTCGGCGACTCAGTTATAAAGCCGCCTTTCGGGTTCTCGGCCGTCGGCGGGACGTTTCTCGTTGTCGGCCGAGCTCGATAAATAAGCCGAATCTAATTTAGGCGCGAACCTCGCGCGTCGGCGAGTATCGACCTCGCCGTCGGCGAGATTCCAAAATAATGTCCAATTTCGCTCTAAATCAAATAATTTCTTTTCTCATCATAATAGTTCGAATATGTGATGATTCTTAATAATAATTGAGTAGTAAAGTTTCAATAATATAGACTAACTATTCAATAAAAATTGATGACTAATATGGGTTGCCTCCCATAAAGCGCTTGGTTTAACGTCGTCAGCCCGACCTAATTTCAATTATTACTCAGGTCTACTAAGCATTAAAACCTCTTTATAGTTAGGTCTTATACCTTCGAAATATGGTTTTAATCTATGTCCATTAACTTTAAATTTATGTCCAGTTTTTGGATCTTCGATTTCTATAGTTCCGTATGAAAATATTTGAGTTATGGTGAAAGGTCCTAACCATCGAGACTTCGATTTTCCGGGAAATAATTTCAATCTAGTATTATATAACAAAACTTCTCATCCGGTTCAAAATTTCTCCGATTAATCTTCCGATCATGCCATAATTTCATCTTTTCTTTATAAATCCGATCATTATCATATGATTCATTTCTTAATTCTTCCAATTCATTTAATTGCAGCAATCTCTTCTCACCGGCTTCCTTCATATTATAATTAAATTCTTTAATCGCTCAATATGCTTTATGTTCTAATTCAACTGGTAAGTGGCATGTTTTTCCATATATAAGCTCGTAAGGAGTCATTCCAATCGGAGTTTTATAAGCGATCCTATAAGCCCATAATGCGATTGTCTAATCTAATAGACCAATCTAACCTATTTGGGTTTACTGATTTTTCTAAAATACGTTTAATCTCACGATTAGATACTTCGACTAATCCGCTGGTACGTGGATGATACGCGAGTTGATATCTTATGAGTAATATTGTATTTTTCTACTAGTTTGTGAATGTATTTATTTCTAAAATGAGTTCCTCCGTCAGTGATAATCACTCTCGGCATTCCAAATCTAGTAAAAATATTTTTCATCGGAAATTTTGAAACACTCTTAGCATCACACCTAGGTAAAGCTTGTGCCTCAATCCATTTGGAAACATAATCAACAGACTACTAATATATATGAGTTTCCAAACGAAGGAATAAAAGGTCCCATAAAATCTAATCCCCAAACATCAAAAATTTCAACTTCTAATATAAAGTTTAGAGGCATTTCGTTTCTTCTAGATATATTTCCTACTCTTTGACATTTATCGCAAGTTTTAATATATCTGTATACATCTCTAAATAGAGTAGGCCGGTAAAATCCATATTGTAGAATCTTATAAGCAGTTTTATCAGTCCCGAAATGTCCTCCAAAATCAGAATCATGACATTTTTGAATAATTGGTTCAGTTTCTTCATAAGGTACACATCTTCTAATAATTAAATCCTTACCTTGCTTATATAAATATGGTTCATCCCAAAAATAGGTTTTCGTATCATGGATGAATTTTTTACGTTGTTGTAAAGTTAGCATAGGTGGTAAAATATTACTAACTATATAGTTTACTATATCGGCATACCATTGTATTTTCCACTCATTGATATTATATAGTTGTTCATCGGGAAAAGCGTACTATAATTTCATTTTCAATATCGGATAATTCATGATTTTCTAATCTTGATAAATGATCCGCAATTTGATTATCGAGTTCCTTTCTTATTAACGATCTCAAAATCGAATTCTTGCATTAATAGCATCCATCTAATTAATCTTGGTTTGGAATCTTTCTTTTGCATTAAATATTTGATAGCGAGAATGATCGGTATGCACGATACATTTTGTTCCAATCAGATAAGGTCTAAATTTATTAAAACCATATACTACCGCTAATAATTCTCTTTCACGTAATCGTATAATTTATTTCGAGCATTATTTAGAGTTTTACTAGCATAGTATATAACTTTAAAAATCTTTTCATATCTTTGCTCAAGAAGCTGCTCCTACAGCATAATCACTAGCATCACACATAAGCTCAAAAGGTTTCTCCTAGTTAGGTGAAACTATTATAGGTGTTGTAATTAATTTTTCTTTTAAGAGTTCAAAAGCATTCAGGCATTCGATTGTAAATTCAAATTTCTTGTCCTTTTCGAGAAGTTGGCATAGAGGTTTAGTAATTTTTGAAAAATCTTTTATATAGAGTCTGTAGAATTCAGCATGTCCAAGAAAACTTCTTACCCCTTTTACCGTAGTTAGAGGTGGTAATTTAGCTATAACTTGAATTTTTGCAGGGTCTACTTCCATGCCTTTTTCCAAAATTTTATGCCCTAATACAATGCCGCCCGCAACCATAAATTGACATTTCTCCCAATTTAGAACTAAATTTGTTTTCTCACATACTTCTAATACTTTTTCAAGATGAGTTAAGCATGTGTCAAATGATGTTCCAAATACGGAGAAGTCATCCATAAATACTTCTATTCCATTATCAATTAACTTACTAAATATAGACATCATACATCTACGGAATGTTCTTCTTTGCATTACATAATCCAAAAGGCATTCTTCGAAAAGCGAAAGTTCCATAAGGACTAGTAAATGTAGTTTTCTCTTGATCCTCGGGAGCAATTTGTATTTGATGATAACCGGTGTATCCATCTAGAAAACAAAAATACTTATGTCCAGACTAATCTATCTAACATACGGTCTAGAAATGGTAAAGGGAAGTGATCTTTCTGGTGGCGGTATTTAATTTCCTATAATCGATACATATACGCCAACCGGTAACTTGTCTTATAGGAATAAGATCGTTATTTTCATTGGCGATGACGGTCACTCCTCCCTTCTTAGGAACACGGTGAATTGGGCTTACCCAAGCACTCGTCGGAAATAGGATATATAATACCATTATCTAACCATTTTAAAATTTCTTTCTTAACTACTTCTTTCATTATCGGGTTTAATCTCCTTTGGGGATCTGCTTTAGGTTTATGTTCATCATCTAAAATAATTCTATGCATACGGATTGAAGGACTAATTCCTTTAATATCTGCTAAAGTCCGACCAAAAGTTTTCTTATATTTTTTTAAAGTTTCTAAAAGTTTTTGTTCTTGAGATTCGTTTAATGCGGATGAAATAATAAGCTGGTAAAGTTGAAGAATTACCTAAATAAGCATATTTCGAATGATCGGGTAATATTTTTAGCTCGAGTTCAGGAGGTTTAATAATTGATGGAACTATATTCTTGTCAGTGTTTTCAGTATTAACCAAAAATTCAAATCTTTCCTGAATATAATCTAGTTCTTCATTATTATCTTCAATTAATTCAGTGTTTTTTTTCTAATTTATCTTCGTAATATTCCTTAAAATGTTCGCGTTGTAAATGTTCAAGTATTTCCATCCGAAAACATTCATCATCTTTTTCAGCGCGAGGATATTTCATTGATTTTGCGATATTAAATGTAACTTTTTGGTCATTTACTCTCATAGTTAATTCTCCTTTACGAACATCAATTATAGCTTTTCCAGGTAGCTAAAAATGGTCTTCCTAAAATGATAGGAATTTCTTTATCTTCCTCCATATCTAAAACAATAAAATCTACTTGGGAAGATAAATTTATCCACTTTTACTAACACATCTTCAATATCTCCCTTAGGATAGGTAACCGAACGATCAGTTTAATTGAAGGGTTCTTGAAGTAGGTGTAATTTTTCCTAATCCTAATCTCTTAAAAATTGATAGAGGCATTAGATTGATGCTTGCTCCTAAGTCACACAAAGCTTTTCCATAAAATTTTTCTCCTATAGCGCGGGGTATAGTGAAACTACCGGGATCTTTCAATTTTTCGGGAAGCTTCTTCGAATAATAGCACTACACTCTTCACTAAGTGCGGCTTGTTTCATTATCGGTGAATTTTCTTTTCTTATTTAGAATATCTTTCATAAATTTTACATAATTTGGCATCCGATCTAAAGCTTCGACAAAAGGTATATTGATTGTTAATTTCTTTAATATTTCGAGGAATTTAGCAAATTGTTTATCTTTTTTATGTTGAGCTAGTCGTTGTAGTATAGTGGTGAGTATTCCCGTTTGTCGCGCGGGTGACCCGGGTTCGATCCGCGCAACGGCGCCAAAAACTTGACCCACGATTTTATATTATGATATTTTTAATTTAATTGCAACGACGCCAAAAACTTGACCCCGCTATATTATATGTATAAAATTGTAATTATTTATGTTGTGGATGCTACGCAAGTATACGTATCGTATCGAAGTAATACGGGGCTCTAGTGGAGTCACGGTTATCGATCCCACGGGGAAAGAGAAAATTAAATAACAACTAATTTTAAAATAATAATAATAATAATTTTAAAATAGTATACGAAAATTTGGAATTCTAAATTTAAGCACAATAAAGTAAACTAAGTATTTTAATTAGGAACTTAACTAAGTAGAAAATTAATACGTATTGAAAGTGCGGAAATTAACTAATTGCTAAATAAGTCTTAACTATTCGGAAAAAGTATCTTTCCCCTTGTTTAGAAATTTAAGTGATTGATGAATTTAAATAGATAATTTTAAGGTATTGTGACAAATAGGAGCATTCCTATTCTTTACCCTTTAGTCAAGGTGTAAAGAATATTGACTAATCCATGTTTGATTACTCGAATCGCAGCTAGTGGCGGGAGGATACCGACTGCCACTCGAGCTCCCACGTTCCCCTCGCCCGAGGGCTAACATCTACACTTCGGCTCTCGAACAATAGGACCGAATTGAATATTTTAGTCCGTCACACTAAAATGCTCAATTCTACGCCCGATGATATTATTTCCCTATTTATTTGCACCTTCCTTCCAAGGCTTTTGAATTCCCGAATATCGGATGTAATTTTTACTATAGTTGTAAATCAACACATTTTAACAAATCGAATGGCCGGTTGAAAAGTAAATTAAGTTTTAAGTAAAAATTATCACAATTTATTAATATATAAAAGTATCTCTATTTTAATTTCATCAAGTCGCTTAATTTCATAAACGAGGAGAAAGACTAAACAAACTACTCGGAATGCATGGGAACTAAACTAAGCATGGATTTTCATTTAAAGTTAAAAACAATAAATACAAATACTTATCTTGATTTATCCCCAGCGGACTCCTCGTAGTTCCTTTGACTCTTCCTTCCGATACAGCACGACTCACTAATTACTCACTAAACTCACTAAAGACTTACTAAAGACACACAACTGCACACAAAACTAGACAAAAGACTAAAAGATTGCACACAAAAGACTGATTTTCGGCCTCTATTTATAGAGGTAAGCAAAGGTCCAAGAGGTGTGTAAGCATCTCTTCAAAAAGTGTCCGGGTTCGATGTATCCGTGCCATTTGAACTAGCTCGCCGTCGGCGACGAACTACCTCGGCTGTCGACGAGGCTTCTAGAAGATCTTCGAACCGCGCTATCTCGGCGTCGGCGGGCTCGGGCTCGTTGTCGGCGAGACGGTTATAAATCCTTCGAAATGTCTCCTCGTAACCTCGCCGTCGGCGACTCAGCCTAAATTGCATTATTTTCTTCCTTTTTGCTCCAAATCCGCTCCTTTTTATGATTTTTGCTTTTATCACCTAAATTCTCCATTCTCGTGATAAAATAAAGAAAATACCCTTCTTTAAAGTGCAATTTCATCAAAAATAGGTATGAATTTCTTAATAAATTTTTCAGTGATCATCGACCCTGCTAAAATTCGAGTGATTGAGAGATTACCACCACCCACTACTGTGAGAGAGGTGCAGAGTTTCTTAAGACATGCTGGATTTTACATGCGATATATTAAAGATTTTTCAAAAATT
This sequence comes from Papilionanthe hookeriana x Papilionanthe teres, assembly GCA_022702705.1. Lineage (NCBI taxonomy): Eukaryota > Viridiplantae > Streptophyta > Magnoliopsida > Asparagales > Orchidaceae > Papilionanthe > Papilionanthe hookeriana x Papilionanthe teres. The sequence goes on along the minus strand of CM040422.1, from coordinate 110,977,753 downwards.
ACTAAACCTTTGTGCCAACTTCTAGAAAATGATAGGAAGTTTGATATTAATGATGAATATTTGTGTGCTTTTGAATTACTTAAAGAAAAATTTATCACTGCTCCTATAATTGTTTCACCTGATTGGGAGAAACCCTTTGAATTAATGTGTGATGCTAGTGATTATCCTATTGGAGTTGCGTTGGGGAAAAGGTATGATAAAACTCTCAAAGTTATTTACTATGCTAGTAAAACTCTTAATGATGCTCATATTAATTATACCACTATTGAACGAGAGTTATTAGTTATAGTATTTGCTTTCGATAAGTTTAGACATTATTTAATTGAAACTAAAAGTATTATGCATACTGATCATTCAGCTATCAAGTATTTAATGTAAAAGAAGGATGCTAAACCTAGATTGATTAGATGGATACTCCTTTTGCAAGAATTTGATTTTAAGATAGTTGATAGGAAAGGATCTGATAATCAAATTGCTGATCATTTGTCAAGAATAGAATATGATAGATTTTCTGAAATTGAGAAAGAAGTTGCAGAAACTTTTCCTGATGAACAATTGTATATTCTTATGGAAAAAAATTTACCTTGGTATGCTGATATTGTGAATTATATTGTAAGTGATATTATACCATCGGATTTAACAAGACAACAACAAAAAAAGTTTAAATATGATGCTAAATTTTATTTTTGGGATAAGCCCTATTTATATAAACGAGTGTAAGGATCCGATTATTAGAAGATGTGTGCCACATGAAGAAATTAATCCAATCATTCGGAGATGTCATGATTCGAATTTGGAGGTCATTTTGGTGTTGATAAAACAACTTATAAGATTTTACGATACTGGATTTTATTGGCCCACTCTTTTTCATGATGTTTATAAATATGTTAAATTTTGTGATCGATGTCGAAAGAGTAGGTAATATTTCTAGAAGAAACGAAATGCCTACGAATTACGATTTGGAAGTTGAAATTTTTTATGTATGGGGATTAGATTTTATGGGACCATGTGCACATTCATTTGGAAATTTATATATATTGGTCGCTGTTGATTATGTTTCGAAATGGATTGAAGCTGTTGCTTTACCAAGATGTGATGCTCGAAGTGTTTCTAAATTTTTAAAGAAAAATATATTCACAAGATATGGAATGCGAGAGTGATTATAAGCGATGGTGGATCCCATTTCAGAAACAATCAAATTAAGAGATTAACTGGAAAATATAACATTATTCATAGAATCTCTACTGCTTATCATCCCCAGACTAGTGGATTAGCGGAAGTATCGAATCGGGAAATTAAAAGAATTTTGGAGAAAACAGCGGATATTCATAAATTAGATTGGTCTACTAGATTAGACACCGCATTATGGGCTTATAGGACTGCTTTTAAGACCCATATTGGAATGTCTCCTTATATATTAGTGTTTGGCAAAACTTGCCATTTGCTGGTGAATTTTAATTTGAGAAATGCGGGAGAAAAAAGATTTATGCAATTAAATGAGTTGGAAGAAATTAGAAATGAATCATATCATAACGACAGGATTTATAAAGAGAAAATGAAATTGTGGCATGATCAGAAGATATTGAAAAAACGATTTGAACTAGGACAAAGAGTTTTATTATATAATACGAGATTGAAATTATTTCCGGGAAAACTTAAGTCCAAATGGATAGGACCTTTTACTGTAGTAAAATTTCATTCTTTCGGAGCTGTTGATATTGAAGATCCTAAAACTGGAAATATTTTCAAGGTTAATAGGCATCGTTTAAAACCTTACTTTGGAGGGTCTTTACCTGATTTCAAAGAGGCTTCATTACCAAGTCATCTTAGTTAATTGAATGGTTTGTCAGGCTGACGACGTTAAACCAAGCACTTTATGGGAGGCAACACATATGTTTGTTTGTATGTTAAGTTTGCTATCTTATTGTTGTTTGTGCTTTTAGTATAATATTAAAGAATCCTAATTACCCCTAAATAAGTTAAAAATTAAAAATATATTGGATCGTATTGAGGAAACGAAGTATTTCGAGCCAAACAAAGTTCGGTGAAAATTTTTGTCACTGGCGCCGCCGGCGCCCTATTCTTTTATACAGCCGAATTTCTAGTTTGAGCGCCGCCGGCGCCCTATCGAGCGCCGCCGGCACCCAAATTCTGGGTGACGGTTTTTACGTTTTAAAATGCAGTTTTTGGCGGTTTTGAGCGGGATTTTCTTCCTTAAAACACCCTAAAACTCCATTTTAAATCCATAACCACCAGAGAAACGAAAACTCCCTTTCTCAATTCGCATCCCATGGATTCCCACTCCATTGAACTCCTTAGATCTCGCATCTACAATCGACGGAAGTTCATTAGTTTCGAGGCGCAACGTCTATTCCATAAAGTGATGATGAAGAGAATGATTATCAAGGAAAGAAGCTTTGTAAATCAAGGTTTGGAGAGTCCGACGACAAGAGTTGAAGAGACAGTAAAGCAAAGACATTGGGAAGTGTTATGCTACACTACCGCCGCAGTGGTTGTTCCGGTTGTGAAAGAATTTTATGCAAATCTGCATGGGATCAACCAATGATGTGTTTTTGTGCGAGGAAGGTATGTACCATTCAGTCCTGCGAGGATAAATAATCTCTTCATGATAGAAAGTGTACCTATTTGTCATTTATGCAAATTTTAATGCGACGAGCAATGATATGAACAAAATTTATCGTTATTTGACGGATAAGAATGAAGAATGGGAAGTAAGGGATAAAGGATATGTCAGTTTCTCTTCTTCATCCTTGAATCCGGTATCAAAGCGATGGCATTACTTTATTTCGGCAAAATTAATTCCTACTTATGAAGATAAGTAAGGTGACGAAGGAAAGTGCTATTCGAATTTCTGCATACAAGCCGGAAGGCCGGTGGATATTGGATCAATCATTACTAAATCTGTATTGGGATTGATTGTGCATGGATCTAAATATGGGCTTGGACACCCGTCCACCATATTCCTGTTATGTAGTCAATCACAGGCGCCATATGAAAGTTGGGAGAAAGTTCTTCACCCCTGGAGACTGGTTGGCCACGCAGCAAATATAATAATTCAGCCTCGGGGGAGAGTAGAGTAATAATTAGAAGGATGTATATAATTGTTGAGCTTAATAAGTTGTAAATGTTTTTCAAAGTAAAATAGCAATTGTACTCCCTCCCCTTTAATCAACGCAAGTATACGTATCGCTCAAGTAATAAAGGGCTCTATTGGAGTCCTAGATATCGATCCCACAGGGAAGTTAGAGATTTACAGACTAATTTTTAGTAAAGCAGATTACTAATCTAATTTAGTATAGTATAAGAAAATTGAAGAACGCTTAAACTTAAAACTAATGCTTAAAAGACAGATTATATAAGTTAATTTAGAAAAGTATATTTCTCCTTGTTAAGAGGATTAAGTGAATAAATAATTAAATTAGTTTAGAATTATATTGTGCCAAATAGGAGCATTCCTATTCTTTACCCTTTGGTTCAGGTGCAAAGAACATTGACTAATCCTATGTTTGGTTACCGAATACGTGGCTGAAGTTCGGGAGGATATCGTTGCCACTTCGGAGCTCCCACGTTCCCCTCGCCCTGAGGGCTAACATCTACACTTCAGCTCCTAAACAATAAGACCGAATTGAATATTCTAGTCTGTCACACTAAAATATTTAATTCTTCGCCCGATAATTAATATTTCCCTATTTATTTACACCCTCCTTCCAAGGCTTTTGAATTCCCTGAATCTTGGATGTAATCTTTACTATAGTTGATAATTCAACATATGTAAACAATTCAATTGGCCAAATTAAAAGTAAATTACGAATTAATTAAAAGATTATCACAATCTCTATTTAATATTATTAGGCACAACTTATTTTAATTCTTCACTTCACAAAATCTCAACAACAAGGAGAAAGACAAAGAAAACTACTCAGAACGCATGAGAATAATAACACAGATTTTGGATTTCATTTAAAGTTATAAAACAATAAACAAATATATTTATCTCAATTTTTCTCCCCAAGCAGATTCCTCAAGTTCCTTTAACTCTTCGTTCTTGTACAACACACTTTGAACTCACCAAGACATTAAACACTAACTCTTACTACAAAAGGAAACACTAATTTGACACTAACTGACACGCCCTAATACATAAAATCATCTCTTATTTATAGAAAGAGTCAAATTTCCAAAGGTTGCTTAAGCACCTCTTCAAAACGCGTCCAGATTCATCGTATTTGGCTTGAATCAACTATCTCGCCGTCGGCGGGCTCGATCTCGCTGTCGGCGGGCTTCTAGAAGCAAGGCTAACCGTTCAGGCTCGCTGTCGGTGGGCTCGATCTCGCCGTCGGCGGGCTCTATTATAATATATTAAAAACTCTCGGGAAAGTCTCGCCGTCGGCGGCTTAAATCTCACCGTCGGCGGGACAGTTCAATTTTCATCATTTTTAGTCCTTTTTGTTCTTTTTGCTCTCAGCACCTATAAATCTTCATTCCTGCAATAAAACACAGAAAATACCTTTCTTTAAAGTGTAATTTCATATTAAATTGGTATAAAATTTGCAATATATTTTCTTGTGGTCAGAGACCTATTGATCCTAATGATCTTTATGACTACAGAACAGTTGGTGATGAAGGAGACATGGATGTGCTTGCTGATCAGCCCATCGAGAGTTCACGGCTATTCGACTTTACTATTCCGAAAGTTCGAGGGTGATATTGAAGAAGATAAAGAAGTTGGAAAATGAGGTACAGAATATTATGGATGCTATTAATATTATTTCTGATTTATTTGATCACATTGATTGGAGGATGAAAGAGCAATTTGATCATACTGATCGAATTAAGTTGGGTTTGGTTAATCTGTTGAAGAAGAATGCTGTGGTGGCTGAAGATTCATCTGATGAATTCCCATATCGTTCATTCTACAATCTGTTCGTTCATCGTCAATCAATGGGAGACATTAGAGAGGATGAGACTTCTGAGAGTGATGAGGAGTAATTAGTAGATTCTATATGCTGCTTTATTATGTTTAAGTGTTTGCTTTGATTGCTATGTTATTTGCTTTGCTTTGTTTTAGTAGGGTGTGTTTGGACTTTGCTTTGATTTCTTGTGTGTACTTAGGACTTAGTGTTTGATTATCGTAGTGTACTTGCAACACTAAGGATCTAAGGAGTGTTGCTTCTATTTGATGAACATATGTGTGTAATCGTTGTATCATGGATTTTATATATATAAAAGTAATGTGATGTGTTGTTTGTGTAAATTGATGTTGTTTAATGTTTGTGAGATGAAATAGATGCTTGCTGATGTGTTAAATAGGAATGCGGAGGTTGAAACGATTGAATTTGCGACGAAACCCAATAGAATTTTGGACTGGCGCATCCGACACTCAAATCCAGAGAGCGGGCTATTATTTTGAATAGAGCGCCGCCGGCGCCCAAACACCTAAATTAGCCCGAGACCCTTAAAAATTTGCAAAAATAGCCTGGGACCCATTTTTCTGCCGTTTCTTTCATCTCCCACCTCTATATTCGCGATTTTGAAGCTTTAGGGCTTGTTAGATCTCGGATTGGAGAGGATTTCAAGGATTTCTGAGGCCGGATCTGCACTTCTCTTGGTAAAAGCTTTACTTTAACCTAAAATTTTTAGATTTTTTCCATGTGAAACTCTCACATTATTGGATGATATTTTTGGAGATTTTTTAGAAAAAGTGAAGTTTCATATGGTAGAATTTGTTCTTACTTGAATAGATTGTGGTTTGGAATTTATTGGCAAAATTTTGCAATTTTTCTAGAAATCCACATGGCTCCTAGAACGAGTAAGGGGAAGCGAAAATTTAATTGGGACGATGAAAGATTTGTTAATATTAAGGCTCAGTTTCGATTCAACTCTCAATTGCAAAACAAGAAGTGTATTCAGGATCGAGCGTTTGAAAATCCTGGTGGATCTATAGAACAGTTGATTTCTGAGCGAAGTTGGGAACATTTCTATTACTTTTCTGCTAATGTTATTTTGGGAGTACTCCGAGAATTTTATGCTAATGTGCTGCGGTACGAAACGGAATATGTGCTTGAGTACGAGGAAGCTGGTTGAGTTCACCCCACAACGTATCAATGCATTTTATCAAATTCGAGAACCTTTTGTTTGTGAATTTGAAAATTTTGATACTAGTGAGGGAAATTTGATGAGTGTAATAACGTATCCGATCGATGGAAGAGGGGAATGGAAGATGAATCAGAGATAGATGATTAACTTCCCTGCTTCTACTTTAAATGTTGCTTCTAAAGATGACATTATTTCATTTCTGGAAGACTATTCCCTTCTTATCATCACGATGAAGTTACTAGAGATCGAGCTATTTTAAATTATTGCATCCAGAATATGAAGAAGATTAATATTGGAGCCATTATTTTTAAGAGCATTCACTCTATTGCCAAAGGAGAAACCACTGGTGGATTAGGACATCACTGCCTTGATTCATGCACTTTGTGTTCAGTCTGGAGTGGAGTATAGTAGTTCTGAGGAAGTGGCAATACCTTTGAGGCTGATTACGAAGACCATTATTCGTTCTTATGAGGCTCATGTGGGTGCGAGAGGAGAGTAGAGACTGCGATATTCCTACCACGAGTTATGATATTCCATCTACTACGAGCCCCAGACTATATACGATATCATGCGGCGAGTTGAGATTGTAGAGTGATAGTATGGATAGGATGCATCATAGGATGGATATATTTGAGGCCTGATGTGATGTGAATGAAGACTATTTACAGAGAAGAGTTGAGTTTTATATGGCTTATTACGATGCTCAGATCAGATTTATGAGGGGGGAGTCCGATGTGACATTTCCTTCTTGTCCTAGTTATACACCGTACAGGCCTGGATCTTCTGACCCTGTTGATGACCCTACTGCTGATCCTGGTGATGGAGACTGGTAGATAGCTAGTTTATTTTATTTCTATTGCTCTTAGTCTGTTGAGATGTAGTGGAAATTTACTTTTGATGTGATGTGTAACCCTGTGTTGTACTATGTGATGTAGTGTCATTTACTTTTTATGTTGAACTATTAGTTGTACTGTTATGTGGTGTGATAATTTGCTTTATGTTATAGTGTTCTGTTGGATATTTAAGTGTTTAAATGTTTATTTCTCTTTACCCATGCAAATATTTAAAACTGTTATATCACTGCTACTAATTGTTTCATGTTTGCTAGTTGTAAATTTTGATTAATACCGAGGTAAATTATGAAGATTTCAAAATCTCAGCACATAAAGGTTAGTTTTCTTTTACTCTCAACAATTTCAAATTTATTGAAAAATGTAAGTTTGGGGAGGGTGGAGAAATGCTAAACTTTTATTTGTTCTCAATTATTATATTTTCAAAAATTATTAGCATAACTTTTGGCAGTTGAACTTCATTATAAGATAACTAAAACTTTTCAATTCAGTTGAATATTATGGAAGGAAATGATGAAAATTTTTAATGATAAAAGTTAATTTTATAGAAGTAAGATATTTGGTATGAAAGGATTTGATTATAGTCAACTATTTAAAGTAAAGAAAACTGTATTTTTGAAATGTTAAGGGATTTAAAGTATTATGTGTTAAGAACAGATTGTAACTTTATGATGAATAATAAAGCTTGTACTTTATAGACTTAAGTTTGAACTTTATAAAGAGGAGAGTGAAGTTCAAAATCATGAAAAGCTATCCAGATATAGTAATCCTTAAGAAAGAGAAAAAAAAAGAAAGAAAAGTAAAAGAAAAAGAAAAATGTTATGAGGAGAAGCTTGAGGAGATGCCTAATCAAAAATTGGCTTCACTTGAATCACCTTAAAGAGAGAGCTTGATTTCATTTCTGAATTTATGTTTAAGGTACTAGCCTACATTCTAATAAATTTTGCATGAACTCCTTTTTTACATAGTCCTTTAAAGCACTCTTAATATAACAAATTGTGGTTCGTCTTGAAATAAATAGAAGGCTAGAACTCTTAGACTTAAGTACTGAATATTCTTATACCTGTAATGTTGACCTGAGTTGCTAAACTTTATCTAAAAATCTAAACATTATATTCTTTTGAATGAAAAATTTTGGTCTCTTACAATTGAAAAGTACATTTCCTAGAGTTATATTTTTATGTAGTAAAAGGATTACTTGAGGACAAGTAATAGTTTAAGTTTGGGGGATTTTGATGCACCAAAAATATATACTCTTTTAGCTATATGTTTTTACCTATTTTTGGTGATATTGCACTTTAAAGGAAGGTATTTTTCATGATTTGTTGCAGGTATGATGATTATGGGTGATTTGAGCAAAAAGATGCAAAAAGGAACGAATTTGGAGTAAAATGGAGCAATTTGGAAAAAAACAGCCCTGGCGCCGCCGGCGCCCTATTATAGAGAACTCCAAAATTAATTGGCACGATAGGGTGCCGCCAGCGCCACTATCGGGCACCGCCAGCGCCCTATGTTGGTTCACTTCGAATTAAAAAGTTTTGGTGGATTTTTGAAGAGGTGCTTGAAGAAACTCTTGGGGAATTCTTTCCTAACATTAAATTAAGTGTCCAAGATGAAAATAAAGAGGAGGAAGAGAAGAAAATTGTTGTAGAGAGTGTGAGGAAAGTGTGAGAGAGATTTAGGGTTTGTGATTTTAAGAGAGATTCTTCTCTAAGGAGGAGAGAAGAGGGAGTAAAGTGAGAGATTGCTTCTTCATCTTTGTTCCAAGGAGATATTCAAGTGTTGCAAGGAAGAGAAAAGGAATCAAGGGGACTTTGAAGGAATTTTCTTGGGGGAGAGAAAGAGATAAGTTGTATTTACTATTGTACTTTCTATGACTCTTCTTTTATATATAAAATCCATGTGTTTTTATATTTTCTCCATGGTTAGTGAGTAGTCTCCCTTGCCTTTCTTCTTGCATGAAGTAATTATGATGTGGTGATGTGGAAATGATGTGCTCTTTAAGAGTTATAAAAGTTGTGATGTTTCTTTAATTTGAAACTTAATTTACTTTTCAATCCGGCCAATTGAATTGTTAAAATATGTTGAGGAACATTATTCTAAAAGAATTGAATGTTCTACAACAAAATGAAGAAACCATTTAATGTCCGTGAATGAATTGCGTAGTTCATGGGGATTAAGTGCAAATAAATAGGGAAATGAGTTTTGATGGACTTCAAATTGGAGGTTTCATGGTGACAGAATGGGATCCCAATTTGGTCTTAAGATTGGTAACTAAAGCCTATGGTTAGCCTTCGGGTGAAGGGTGAGTGGGAGCTCCAAAGTGAGAGCCGGTATCCTCCCAGCCAAGCTTTAAATTTAGTAACTAAACTTAAGATATGACAATGTTCTTTACCTGCTTGGAAGTGGAGGGACTCTTTTAAAGGTAAAGAAGCAAATATGCTCCTATTTGGCACAACACAAATAATTACCATTCTTCATCATCCACACATAATAATCTTTATGCAGGAAGAAAGACACTTTTCATATAGAAGTATCTTATAAATCACATAAGTTACTGTGTTTGTTAGTTAATATAGTTCAGTAATTAGAAGTAATTATAGTAGCTTTATTATACTTTGCATTAATTAGTGGTAGTACACTTAAGTCATTGTTACATTGGGTATTGAATTTTAGTGCTATATTATCTGATTTAAAGAACGTTTACCTCCCTGTGGTATCGATAACCAGGACTCCATTAGAGCCCTGTATTACTTGATACGATATGTATACTTGCGTTGAATTTGTGACTTTACTAAATCATTCTAAATATATAAATTCGACTTCATAAATTCTTGCTTAATATATAAAGTCGCGGTCAATGACCAACCTCTTATTATAATTAATTTCTTTTCGATGTAAGGATTCTTAAACATTTAGATTAAAATTAGCTACAAATAAAATTAACTCATCAAATATATATACAATTATTAACTTACCAATTCAGATAATTTTTTTCTAATTAGTATCCATTAAAGTATAGTACTTTGAATTTAGTTAGGAAGTAATTGATAATTTGACCTAGAAAAGAAATGGCATTCCAAAAAATAAAAAAATGCAAAAGAAAAAAAAAACTAACCAGATGTAGTAATCCTCTTTTAAAATTAGAAAAGGAAAACTAAAGAGAACCAAAAGAGAAATAATGATTAAAAAGCTGAATTTATAAAGAAAAAAATGGCAGCTTTTAGAGGAGAATCTTGGAGTTAAGGTTGAAATAAAAATTGATATCAATTTCCTTCTCTAAAAGTTAAAGAATCAGAAAATGTTTTAACTATTAATTCAAAATATTCAAAAAAATAATGATTGAATTAAAATTATTTAATTGATTAGTGACCCACAATTTTATATTATGATATTTTTAATTTAATTGCAACGACGCCAAAAACTTGACCCCGCTATATTATATGTATAGAATTGTAATTGTTTATGTTGTGGATGCTACGCAAGTATACGTATCGTATCAAGTAATACGGAGGCTCTAGTGGAGTCTCGGTTATCGATCCCACGAGGAAATAGAAAATTAAATAACAACTAATTTTAAAATAATAATAATAATAATTTTAAAATAGTATACGAAAATTTGGAATTCTAAATTTAAGCGCAATAAAGTAAACTAAGTATTTTAATTAAGTATTTTAATTAGGTAACTTAACTAAGTAGAAAATTAATACGTATTGAAAGTGCAGGAAATTAAACTAATTGCTAAATAAGTCTTAACTATTCAGAAAAAGTATCTTTCCCCTTGTTTAGAAATTTAAGTGATTGATGAATTTAAATAGATAATTTTAAGGTATTGTGACAAATAGGAGCATTCGTATTCTTTACCCTTTGGTCAGGTGTAAAGAATATTGATTAATCCTATGTTTGATTGCTGAATCACGGCTAAGTTTGGGAGGATACCGACTGCCACTTAAAGCTCCACGTTCCCTCGCCTGAGGGCTAACATCTACACTTCAGCTCTCAAACAATAGGACCGAATTGAATATTTTAGTCCGTCGCACTAAAATGCTCGATTCTACGCCCAGGTGATATTATTTCCATGTTATTTGCACCTTCCTTCCAAGGCTTTTGAATTCCCGAATATCCGATGTAATTTTTACTATAGTTGATATTCAACATATTTTAACAAATCAAATGCCAATTTGAAAGTAAATTAAGTTTTAAGTAAAAATTATCACAATTTATTAATATTTAAAAGTACTTCATTTTTTGTTCATCTAGTCAGCTTAATTTCATAAACGGGGAGAAAAGTTAATAAACTACTCGGAATGCATGAGAACTAAGCTAAGCATGGATTTCATTTAAAGTTAAAAACAATAAATACAAATACTTATCTCGATTTATCCCCAAGCAGACTCTTCGTAGTTCCTTTGACTCTTCCTTCCAGTACAGCACGACTCACTACTTACTCACTAAACTCACTCAAGACACAATTTGACACACAAAACTGCACTTAAAGACACTTAAAAGGCGGATTTTCGGCCTCTATATATAGAGGTAGGCAAAGGTCCAAGAGGTGTGTACGCATCTCTTCGAAAGGTGTCCGGGTTCAATGTATCTGCGCCCTTTGAACTATCTCGCCGTCGGCGACGAACTACCTCGGCTGTTGGCGAGGCTTCGAAGGTCTTCGAACCGCGCTATCTCGGCTGTCGGCGGACTCGGGCTCGTTGTCGGCGAGAACGGTCCTAAATCCTTCGAATTTTCTTCCTCGTACCCTCGCCGTCGGTGGGCTCGATCTCGCCGTCGGCGACTCGGCCTAAATTGCATTATTTTCTTCCTTTTTGCTCCAAATCCGTTCCTTTTTATGATTTTTGCTTTTATCGCCTAAATTCTCCATTCATAGCAACAAAATAAAGAAAATACCTTTCTTTAAAGTGCGATTTCATCAAAAATAGGTATGAATTTCTTTATAAATTTTTCGAGTGATCAAAATCCACAAACTTACTTATTACTTGTCATCGAAGTAATTTTAGTACTTACATAAAAATAATGAGTTCTATAATAAGATTTTTCAATTAAAATAAATTATGAATTAGATTAATTAATATCATAATAAAGTTAAATAAAAATAATTCATGTAATTTAATTAATCTTATAGAAATAAATTATTTAGTTATCGAGTCTAAGATTTCTAGCTTACTTATTCATTTCGAGAATGACTATATTTAAAAGAATAATTACTTAAGATATTCGTATGATAAGAAATTCGAAAAACACTATTAGGTAAAATTCTAATCCATAAACATAAGTTTGGAAATATCTAAGTTTTTCCTTTAGGTTAATTCAAATGAAGCGATTTTGATAAGGCGTCTCCTCGAAGCTACTCATCATTTTTCTTTTTCTTTTTCTTTTTCTTTTTCTTTTTTCTAATGAGGATTACTGTATACTGAGAGCACTGTTAATAATTTTGAACTTCATTTTCATCTTCCTAAATTTGAAACTTAGAAATATTTCTTAGCTTATATATCTTCATAGTTTTACTTCATTGATTTTCAATCTTTTCTTTTTCACTTGAATACTTAAGAATTTTAATTTTAGAATATAGTTTTCCTTACTAAAAATAGTTTACTATATTCTTATTCCATTTAACCAAATATTTTATTCTATTTAATTAATTAAAGCACTAGAAATATTTCATTTAACCTTTTATAATAATTAAATAAAATAATTCATATTAATTAAATTGAAAAATTTACTTATAAAAATCATTTTATAATAATTTGAAAATAGAAATTGAGAACAAGTTAATAATTAAATTTGTATTTTACTCCCCCGAACTTAAATTTTTATATCTACTCTAAATAATGAAAAAGGGAAAGTAAATAAATCATACTTTGAAGTTTAGGTATTTCTTTTTTCTTTGAAATTTTTGCGAGGCTTTTTCATTTTTCATTGAGCACTTGTCTTGTTAGTATTCTCCATATATATATAACAATTTAAAGAAAATGCGAGGGATAAAATTTGAGATAAGTATTAAATACAACAATTAAAATTAACTCTACACTACACATATGAATTACTAACATATTAAAACAATTTAACTAACACATTAACAATTTTACAACTTAAAACAATACAGAATAAAATAAAAACATACTAAAGAAAACTAACATCCTATTTAACATAAAAACAAATGCAATTAACTAACACAAAAACAAAAACTAAACTACTATAACAATTCCAGCAAATTAATCTAACTAACATCCGATGTCTCACAACATAAAGTGCGAATATTATAAACATATAAAAGTTTCTAAAATAACTTAACATCAAACAAACAAAACAAATAAAGTCCTAATCTTCGACATCGAAAGTCCCGAACTATATTATCATCCCCTCCTTGATCTTTAGGTGAGAAGGCGAGCGGGGATGATGCGAGTATACTTGGGGCATTACGGAAAGATGACATCTAAATCTCCACTCCTGTAGCGACGTTCGGCTTCATGATATCGCTATCTCGTACTACGAATGTCTCTGCGGTACTCACTATCATAATCATGTCTCCTCTCCGGATTATCGATCCGTTGATCAAAATGATCAAATCTTCTCCCCATTGTCTCTCCAGCTGCTCAAAACTCCTCCTATGCGAGTGTCGGCTCATTCATCGGATCTTGTAGGGTAGGAGTGGTAGGCTCGGGAGGTTCATGGCTAGTAGAGGGTATATCTCACTCGAGTGAGTGAAATAACTTCTCACTCCCGATCTCCATCCTTCGTGGGATTCATATTTCTTTATATTAGCACGAGTTAGGGGTTTCATAGGCTCTATCCATTCCTCATCATCTCTTGCCTCTACCCAGGATAATTGGCAAAGTGCATAGATAAGACCGGGATGTCCTAGTCCTCCTCACTTTCATTTCCAGCGATGGCTAATATGTTTTTATATATAACATTTCCCACATTAATACTCTTCGCTCCGAATACGAAATTCGGAATCGCTACTATCTCTTGTTACCTCACTATGGTGGTAGGTAGGTAACAAAGTAGAACAAATAAAATAATGTCGAGCTTTAGATGTTGCATTTAGCATAGAAAGAGGGAAGTTTACCCGTTCTCGCTGCTTTATCTTCCAGACTCCTTTCCCATCAGTGAGATAGTTAATCACTTCTTCTAATGGTCCTTCCATAGTTCCAAAAGTTTAATATTCGCTCCAGGTGTCTTGAACTTCATAATATGCGTTAATCCTAGCAGCGTTGAAATCGATAAAAAATCCTCTAACCTTTACTGGTGCATCTTCAGCCTGTGTTAAATTTGCATAAAATTCTTTTACTACTTCCACAGCTGCTCTGTTGGTAACGAAACAGAAGTTTTCTCATCCTCGCTCCTTTATAACTCGCTCTACTTCTCCTCCTGGATTCTTGAAAACTCGATCTTGTATGCACTTTCTTGCTTGAATATTTTGAAAATATCGTGTTTGTGCTCTCGCATTAATGAATCGAGTTTCGTCAAAATCTAATCGTCGCTTTTGTCGTGGAGCCATTTCTCGATGCTGTGAAATTTACAAAAAATTTTTAACTAAACTCCAAAATATTACTAAAAAGGCTTCCCACAACAACTAAAATCCATTTAAATCAATTTCTATGAAATTCTTCCAAGTATTTTCTTCACATTTCAAAATTTTTCAAAATATCCCAATGTAGAAGAAATCAATGGTGAAAATCAAAAATTTTTGCATAGGAGTGAAGCACTTACCAAGAGAAGATGAAATCCGGTGTTTTTGAGTGATGAAATCGCCTCTAAATCCGAAATTTCGTGAGCCCTAGGTTAGTTTTTGCGAAAATGAGAGGTTGGGGATGATGAATAGTGTTTTTGACCGGTCAAAATATATGTTTTTCGCGACCTCGCTGTCAGCGAGATTTTTCTCGCCGTCGGCGAGCTAATATTTTTCGAAACCAAAAACTCTCGGGAAAAATCCGCTGTCGGCGAGAAATTTTTGCTCTAACCTTCGTCGTCGGTGAGATCGATCTCGCTGTCGGCGGGATTTTTCTCGCCGTCGGCGAGATTCCAAAAAATTTAATTTCCAAAATTTGTCACTCATTTTCGTCCTTGATTTGCCTTATATTATATTTTCGATCACATCATTTATTAGTTTAATATGAAGATTAGCTACTTATACACAAACAAATTCACACAACACAACAAATTAACTTTAATATTGAAATCCATGAGATGTACAAACTAACATAATTTTAAACTACTATAATCAAACTTCGATTCTCCGATCCTTACTACTAATCGGCATCGCAAACCAATCCACGACACACTAAATGCGATACAAAACTATGACGCATATCTCGATTAAGTTTGAGATATTCGAATCATCACTCCACACATAATAAAATCTAAATCAAATCAAATAACATAAATACAAACATCTTATGGAAATCTTTACTACTACTCTTCGATGTCGGAATCTTCATCTTCTACGATATTTCCGATATGACGATGATGCACAAATAAGTTATAGAAAGGCCTGAAGGGAAACTCCGAAGCGGATTCTTCGGTGATCCAACCCTTCGTCTCGATAAATAAAGAAAGCTAGCTTCAGGGTGTCCGGAATGATCAAAGTGTTCCTTCATCCTCCGATCAATGTGATCGAATAAATCGGATATATTGTCGATTGAATCTCTCGCATTCTCGAGTTCTTTCTCCATTCCTTTAATTTTCTTCATAAGTAACTTCGTTTTATACGGAATAGGCCTTCGCTATAGGATTATTCGTGAAGCTTTATCGAGAGATAAATGTAATTTCATCATTATTGTCGAAAGTAGGGAACATATACGTAGGATCGAAACGGCTTCGAGGTAACGGAACCTTTTCCCGAAGCTTCATAAGAAACTTGGTACTGACTGCATAATGCAAAAATAGTAGATGGGTGTCCTAGTCCAGTGAGCCGACCCATGCACGAATTAAACCCGATGCGGACTTAACAATTATTGATCCAACATCGATAAGCGATCCATTTTGTATACAATAATTCGATATAGCGCATTCCTTCGAAACCTTGTTTACCCTCATAGTAGGTAACAATTTAGATGAGATGAAAAAGTGCCGGTGCTTTGAGACGGGATTCAAAAGTGATGCGGAGAAACTAACATACCCATCTTCACGTATTTCCCGATCTTACGGTTCATCGATCGGATATCGAAATATCTCATTCATATTATATCGAGAAGGCACAAAATTTGAATAGTGACATACGGGGTGTTTTCATAGAGAATAATTCATTTACTCTTGATGGAGTAAACGTCACCCATCTTCCTCGGACGTAGACATTCCCATTGTTGATCGCATGTAAGTTAGAGTAGAACTCTTTCACAAGCTGGAATAACAACGGCGGACGTAGTGTAACAAAATACCTCCCAGTCATGCGCTGCGCGATCGTTTCTTATCTTCGTAGTGGAATTCTCTAATCCTCGATTGACAAATCCCCGTTCCTTGATAACTCTTTTCTTTACCAAAACCTTGTTGAAGATCCGCTGCGCTTCCGCACTCACAAATTTCCTCCGGTTAAACACTCCGAATTAGAGGAATCTAAGAATTTGGAGGCCATTATGGTGAATGGAATGAATTCTAGTGAAGAAGGCAGATCTAGAATGATTTAAGAATGGGTTTTCACAAAGGAATTGGTGTTGAAACCGTCCAAATCGGCATCCAAATTATAAATAACTCATCTTTATAACTTCCCATTGGCTCGGCGAGAAGTTTCTCGCCGTCGGCGACTCGATTATAAAGCTGCCTCCCATGTTCTCGCTGTCGGCGGGACGTTTCTCGCTGTCAGCGAGCTCGATAAATAAACTGAATTTAATTTAGGCGCGAACCTCGCTGTCGGCGAGTATCGACCTCGCCGTCGGCGAGATTCCAAAATAATGTCCAATTTTGCTCTAAATCGAATAATTTCTTTTCTCATCATAATGGTTCGAATATGTGATGATTCTTAATAATAATTGAGTAGTAAAGTTTCAATAATATAGACTAACTATTAAGATACAATAAAAATAGATAACTAATATGGGTTGCCTCCCATAAAGCGCTTGGTTTAACGTCGTCGGCCCGAACTAATTTCAATTATTAATCGAGTCGACTAAGCATTAAAACCTCTTTATAGTTAGGTCTTATACCTTCGAAATATGGTTTTAATCTATGTCCATTAACTTTAAATTTATGTCCGAGTTTTTGGATCTTTGATTTCTATAGTTCCGTATGAAAATATTTGAGTTATGGTGAAAGATCCTAACCATCGAGACTTCGATTTTCCAGGAAATAATTTCGATCTAGTATTATATAGCAAAACTTCACGTCACGGTTCAAAATTTCTACGATTAATCTTCCGATCATGCCATAATTTCATCTTTTCTTTATAAATCCGATCATTATCATATGATTCATTTCTTAATTCTTCCAATTCATTTATTTGCGGCAATCTTTTCTCACTGACTTCCTTCATATTATAATTAAATTCTTTAATTGCCCGATATGCTTTATGTTACTAATTCAAGCTAGTAAGTGGCATGTTTTTCCATATATAAGCTCGTATAGAGTCATTCCAATCGGAGTTTTATAAGCGATCCTATAAGCGCATAATGCGATATGCAATCTAATAGACCAATCTAACTTTATTTGGGTTTACAAATTTTTCTAAAATACGTTCGATCTCATGATTAGATACTTCAGATTAATCCGTTAGTACGTAGATGATAAGCGATGGATATCTTATGAGTAATATTGTATTTTTCTACTAGTTTGTGAATGTATTTATTTCTAAAATGAGTTCCTCCGTCGGTGATAATCACCTCGGCATTCCAAATCTAGTTAAAATATTTTTCATCGAAATTTTGAAACACTCTTAGCATCACACCTAGGTAAAGCTTGTGCCTCAATCCATTTGGAAACATAATCAACGACTACTTAATATATATGAGTTTCGAAATGAAGGAATAAAAGGTCCCATAAAATCTAATCCCCAAACATCAAAAATTTCGACTTCAATATAAAATTCGAGAGGCATTTCGTTTTTTCAGATATATTTCCTACTCTTTGACATTTATCGCAAGTTTTAATATATCTGTATACATCTCTAAATAGAGTAGGCCGGTAAAATCCAGATTGTAGAATCTTATAAGCGGTTTTATCGGTCCCAAAATGTCCTCCAAAATCGAATCATGACATTTTTGAATAATTGGTTCGATTTCTTCATAAGGTACACATCTTCAATAATTAAATCCTTACATTGCTTATATAAATATGGTTCATCCCAAAAATATGATTTAGTATCATGAATGAATTTTTTACGTTGTTGCAAAGTTAGCATAGGTGGTAAAATATTACTAACTATATAGTTTACTATATCAGCATACCATGGTATTTTCCACTCATTGATATTATATAGTTGTTCATCGGGAAAATTGTGCATAATTTCATTTTCGATATCGGATAATTCATGATTTTCTAATCTTGATAAATGATCCGCAATTTGATTATCGAGTTCCTTTCTTATTAACGATCTCAAAATCGAATTCTTGCATTAATAGCATCCATCTAATTAATCTTGGTTTGGAATCTTTCTTTTGCATTAAATATTTGATAGCGAGAATGATCGGTATGCACGATACATTTTGTTCCGATCAGATAAGGTCTAAATTTATTAAAACCATATACTACCGCTAATAATTCTCTTTACGTCAGCTTGTATAATTTATTTCGGCATCATTTAGAGTTTTACTTAGCATAGTATATAATTTTAAAAATCTTTTCATATCTTTGCTCAGAAGCTGCTCCTACGGCATAATCACTAGCATCACACATAAGCTCGAATGGTTTCTCCAGGTTAGGTGAAACTATTATAGGTCTTGTAATTAATTTTTCTTTTAAGAGTTCAAAAGCATTCGGGCATTCGATTGTAAATTCAAATTTCTTGTCCTTTTCGAGAAGTTGGCATAGAGGTTTAGTAATTTTTAAAAAATCTTTTATATAGCGTACGTAGAATCCAGGCATGTCCAAGAAAACTTCTTACCCCTTTTACCGTAGTTGGAGGTGGTAATTTAGCTATAACTTGAATTTTTGCGGGGTCAGGTTCCATGCCTTTTTCCGAAATTTTATGCCCTAATACAATGCCGCCGCAACCATAAATTGACATTTCTCCGATTTAGAACTAAATTTATTTTCTCACATACTTCTAATACTTTTTCAAGATGAGTTAAGCATGTGTCAAATGATGTTCCAAATACGGAGAAATCATCCATAAATACTTCTATTCCATTGTCGATTAACTTACTAAATATAGACATCATACATCTCCGGAATGTTGTTGGTGCATTACATAATCCAAAGGCATTCTTCGAAAAGCGAAAGTTCCATAAGGACTAGTAAATGTAGTTTTCTCTTGATCCTCGGGAGCAATTTGTATTTGATGATAACCGGTGTATCCATCTAGAAAACAAAAATACTTATGTCCGATTGTCTATCTAACATCCGAGTGCAGAAATGGTAAAGGGAAGTGATCTTTCCGGTGACGGTATTTAGTTTCCTATAATCAATACATATACGCCAACCAGTAACTTGTCTTATAAGAATAAGATCGTTATTTTCATTGGCGATGACGGTCACTCCTCTCTTCTTAGGAACACGGTGAATTGGGCTTACCGACAGCATCGTCGAAATAGGATATATAATACCATTATCTAACCATTTTAAAATTTCTTTCTTAACTACTTCTTTCATTATCGGGTTTAATCTCCTTTGGGGATCCGCTTTAGGTTTATGTTCATCATCTAAAATAATTCTATGCATACGGATTGAAGGACTAATTCCTTTAATATCTGCTAAAGTTCAACCAAAAGTTTTTTATATTTTTTAAAGTTTCTAAAAGTTTTTGTTCTTGAGATTCATTTAATGCGGATGAAATAATAACGAGGTAAAGTTGAAGAATTACCTAAATAAGCATATTTCAAATGATCGGGTAATATTTTTAGCTTAAGTTCGGGAGGTTTAATAATTGATGGAACTATATTCTTGTCGGTGTTTTCGGTATTATCCAAAAATTCAAATCTTTCCCGAATATAATCTAATTCTTCATTATTATCTTCGATTAATTCGGTGTTTTCTTTTTCTAATTTATCTTCGTAATATTCCATAAAATGTTCTTGTTGTAAATGTTCGAAGTATTTCCATCCAAAAACATTCATCATCTTTTTCTAGCGCAGGATATTTCATTGATTTTGCAATATTAAATGTAACTTTTTGGTCATTTACTCTCATAGTTAATTCTCCTTTCGAACATCGATCATAGCTTTTCCAATAGCTAAAAATGGTCTTCCTAAAATGATAGGAATTTCTTTATCTTCCTCCATATCTAAAACAATAAAATCTCCTGGGAAGATAAATTTATCCACTTTTACTAACACATCTTCGATAACTCCCTTAGGATAGGTAACCGAACGATTAGCTAATTGAAGGGTTACTTGAAGTAGGTGTAATTTTTCCTAATCCTAATCTCTTAAAAATCGATAGAGGCATTAGATTGATGCTTGCTCCTAAGTCACACAAAGCTTTTCCATAAAATTTTTCTCTGTAGCGCGGGGTATGAGTGAAACTACCGGGATCTTTCAATTTTTCGGAAGCTTCTTCGAATAATAGCACTACACTCTTCACTAAGTGCGACTTGTTTCATTATCGGTGAATTTTCTTTTCTTATTTAGAATATCTTTCATAAATTTTACATAATTTGGCATACGATCTAAAGCTTCGACAAAAGGTATATTGATTGTTAATTTCTTTAATATTTCGAGGAATTTAGCAAATTGTTTATCTTTTTTATGTTGAGATTAGTCGTTGAGGAAATGGTGGTGGAGGTTTTTCAACGAAATTTTTATAGGTATTAAAGGATGTTCTAAGTTTGAATCTTGTTGAAGTGTTTCCTTTTCGATTTCCACTTCCTCTTTTTGGCTTTAAATTCTTTTTGAATTTGAGGTTCTAATTCTTTTCCACTTCTTAGTTGTATTGCTTTAATTTGTTCTTTTCCTTGATCTTTAGGATTTATTTCCACATTACTAGGAAAAGTTCCAGTGTATTCTATTATTTAGCGCGGTAGCAATATGTCCAAGTTGAGTTTCGATATTTTTAATAGATGTTCCTTGAATTTGTAATTGATTTCCTTGAATTTGTAGTTGATTTCCTTGATTTTGTAGTTGATGACCCATATTCAAAATTAATTCATCCATAGATAATTTCTTATCTTTGAATTGAGGGTTATTGTTATTAAATCCGAGTGGGTAATTAGGTTTATAGTTTGGATTCGCTTGATTAGGTTGATTCATCCATTGTTGATTAGATGTGTTATTCAATTAAAATTTGGATGAGTTTTCCAACCAGGATTATAATAGTTTGAATAAGGGTTATTAGTTCTATTATTAATAGCATTTAAAGTTTCATAATTAGATTGAGATTCTATGATTTGTTCGAGATGAGTTTTCTTCTAAAGTAGGAGAGTAGTTCATTCCAAAATGATCTAATTTCTTAGATATAGCGACAATTTGAGAAGCTAACATAGATATTGCATCGTTTTCATGAATGCGACTATCTTTTTCGGATTTACTCTATCGATGAGCCATTGGAAATTATTTGTTGCAATTTCTTCGATTAGTGCATAAGCTTCATCGAATGGTTTAGACATTAATGAACCTCCAAGCGACGGCATCGATGATTGATCTTAAAGATCCTACTTAATCCATTATAAAAGTTTGAATAATCGGTCGATACGGTAGCGCATGATGTGGGCATTTCCTAAGAAGTTCCTTAAATCTCTCCCGAAGCTTCATATATTGATTCTCCATCTAACCGACAAAAAGAAGTTATATCATTTCTAAACTTAGCAGTTTTAGATGGTGGAAAATATTTGGATAGAAATTTTTGTGATAATTCTCCCCAAGTTTTAAAAGATCCGAGTCTTAACGAATTCAACCACATTTTAGCCTTTTCCCTTAATGAAAAAGGAAAAAGTCTAAGTCTTATAGCATCGTCAGATACTCATTGATATTTAAAAGTAGCACAAAGTTCTAGAAAACTAACAAGATGTAAGTTAGGATCTTCAGTAGGTGAACCACTAAATTGATTGTTTTGTATCATTTGGATAATTGCAGGTTTAAGTTCAAATGAATTAGCGACTACATCGGGGTTTTGAATAGTTAAATGAATTTCATCCGATGTAGGGTTGGCATAATCTCTTAACGGTCTTGGTTGGTTCATATTTTGAATTTCGGGAATATTCGCCATTTGTGTTAAATTTATAGTTTGTTTCTTTTGTTTTCTAATTCTTTTAATTGTACGCTCTAATTCGGAATCGTAAGGTATTAAATTTTCGTTTCAAATTTGCGCATACAATTTTAGAATAGATATTAATTTATTTATTATGATTATTTTAAAATAGATCCGTTACTCTAGTAAATTTTTCTTACTTTCCCAGCAATGGCGTTAAAAACTTGACCCACGATTTTATATTATGATATTTTTAATTTAATTGCAACGACGCCAAAAACTCGACCCCGCTATATTATATGTATAGAATTGTAATTGTTTATGTTGTGGATGCTACGCAAGTATACGTATCGTATCAAGTAATACGAGGCTACTAGTGGAGTCTCGGTTATCGATCCCACGAGGAAATAGAAAATTAAATAACAACTAATTTTAAAATAATAATAATAATAATAATTTTAAAATAGTATACGAAAATTTGGAATTCTAAATTTAAGCGCAATAAAGTAAACTAAGTATTTTAATTAGGTAACTTAACTAAGTAGAAAATTAATACGTATTGAAAGTGCGGGAAATTAAACTAATTGCTAAATAAGTCTTAACTATTCGGAAAAGTATCTTTCCCTTGTTTAGAAATTTAAGTGATTGATGAATTTAAATAGATAATTTTAAGGTATTGTGACAAATAGGAGCATTCCTATTCTTTACCCTTTAGTCAGGGTGTAAAGAATATTGACTAATCCTATGTTTGATTACTCGAATCGCTGGCTAGTGGCGGGAGGATACCGACTCGCCACTCGAGCTCCACGTTCCCTCGCACGAGGGCTAACATCTATACTTCGACTCTCAAACAATGGGACCGAATTGAATATTTTAATCACGTCACACTAAAATGCTCGGTTCTACGCCCAGATGATATTATTTCCTATTTATTTGCACCTTCCTTCCAAGGCTTTTGAATTCCAGAATATCAGATGTAATTTTTACTTATAGTTGATATTCAACATATTTTAACAAATCAAATGGCCGGTTTGAAAGTAAATTAAGTTTTAAGTAAAAATTATCACGATTTATTAATATTTAAAAATCTTCATTTTTTGTTCATCTAGTCACTTAATTTCGTAAACGGGGAGAAAGACTAATAAACTACTCAAAATGCATGGGAACTAAACTAAGCATGGATTTCATTTAAAGTTAAAAACAATAAATACAAATACTTATCTTGATTTATCCCGACGGACTCCTCGTAGTTCCTTTGACTCTTCCTTCCGAGTACATCACGACTCACTACTTACTCACTAAACTCACTCGAGACACGATTTGACACACAAGCCGCACTTAAAGACACTTAAAAGGCCGATTTTCGGCCTCTATATATAGAGGTAGGCAAAGGTCCAAGAGGTGTATAAGCATCTCTTCAAAAGGTGTCCAGGTTCAATGTATTTGCGCCCTTTGAACTATCTCGCCGTCGGCGACGAACTACCTCGCTGTCGGCGAGGTTTCTAGAAGGTCTTCGAACCGCGCTATCTCGCTGTCGGCGGGCTCGGGCTCGCTGTCAGCGAGACAATTATAAATCCTTCAGAATTTTCTTCCTCGTACCCTCGCCGTCGGTGGGCTCGATCTCGCCGTCGGCGACTCAGCACAAATTGCATTATTTTCTTCCTTTTGCTCCAAATCCACTCCTTTTTATGATTTTTGCTTTTATCACCTAAATTCTCCATTCCTGCAACAAAATAAAGAAAATACCTTTCTTTAAAGTGCAATTTCATCAAAAATAGGTATGAATTTCTTAATAAATTTTTCAGTGATCAATTAGTTGATTTTAATTTTATATATATTTAAGAAATAATTTTATTTTAGTGAACAAAAAAAAAGAATTTTAATAGAAGTTATGTCAAGTTATTAAAGGTTCCTAGGAAAATTTAATCTCAAGACAAGAATACTACAATCCTATATTATAATCTACCTTAAATTTTTCAAAAATTTTACGGTTTAGATATTGAATTATTTGAGAGCAAGTGATGTTTAAGTTTGGGCGAAATAAACATTTAATGAAAATTTGATTATATATGTTCTATTTTAATCTGATCTTATGTTAATTTTACACTTTTGGAAGATATTTGTGATGTATTGTGTAGGATTCAAGGAAAAAAGATTTATCGGAGTTGAAGAACAAAAGAAATAATCTTAGTAGAGAAGCAATGCCTAGGCATCGAATTGGACCGCCTAAGCGCTCAAGAAGATTGAATTTGGTCACAAATATGAAAAATGTCGAAAGTAGGTGATGCTAGCATCACCTAGGTGACACGGACTATATGCTTAGGCACTAGATATGGGCGCTGAGGTACCCAATGCCCTAGAATTGTGACCCTAGTAGTAAAAAAGTGGGCGTTATGAATATGGTGCCTAGGCGTCAGGACCAGTGCCTAAGCGCTAGTTTACATGTTTTGATGGTTTGAATAAGCGTTAGTTTACGTGTTTTGATGGTTTGAATAGTTCGCAAGCACTGATTCACATTCCAAGTCATAAACTCCTATTTAGTTGAAGGAAATTGGGTCCTTTCGATATTCTACAAGGACGAGATTGAGGAGAAAATGCTAGAGCAAGAATATCCAAGTGCAAGTGAGTGAAGAGAAGAGTGATTGTGTGGTTTTTGAGTGTGCAAGTGTGTTTGTATTTCAACAATTTCAAATGGAGAAGAAATATTGACTAGTTGCAATCTTTTTGGAGTTTTTCATATGATCTTCTCTCCTCAACTTATTTATAATATTTCGTATTAATGAAATGATTGTTTTGTTGTTCTCAAGCATGTTTAGCAAGTAGAATTTATATCCTTATTTGAATTGGTGATCTAGGAATGTGAAGTTTGGATTTCCTTATATGATTCTATTGGATTTTGTATATGGCGGTGTTTCAACCTTCTATTCTTTTCTTACATTCAACTTAACCGGCTGGATAGTTAAAACATATTGTGAACTTTGATTTTTAGAAAAATCACATTAACCTAGAAAAATATAAATATTATTTCTAAGTTAGCGCAATCCTTTAGGAAAAATACATTCTCGGGTTAATCACTTGATTTAAGAAATTAAACCAATATGATTCTCGAACTTTCTTAGATGTCAGGGAGCAGAAAAGGTGGAGAATTGCTCTTGATTTTCACCTACTATTTGAATCACCAAATCAAGCTTATATTTCTCGAATAACCAATTCACGGGAGTATTTTACTAGCATAAAAGAACTCTGTTAAAATTCTCACATAGTTAGCTTCGGTTTGTTTTATTTCAAAAATTAGCATGTGACTTTTCAAAAATATCAAAACTTCATATCTTCAAGTTCGATTCAAAACTAATAGGCTGGAAAATTTCATCTTTATAATTCGCTCGTTTCTCGTGGGATCGATACACAAACTATGTTTTGTATACTATTTAGACGACACAAATACATACTTGATTCACCTGTGTTTTGCAGCATTTTGTCAATATTAGAAATTGTCAGCTCCGGTGGATGAAGTTGCAACAACAAGGGAGCAACAACAAGTGCTAGGGACAGTTTTTTTTATGCCAAGATTGGAGCCGCAACAATAGGCCAGAGCATTAGTCATTAGACCACATTGCTCGGACACATACCTACAACCACCATTTGAATGCTTGTAGTGACTGGTTAGTCGCTAATGGAGACTGGCTGGGAAATCTTTTGGACTGTCACGAAAGAACCTACCTGACTCGATGATAGGATATTTCTCTTCTTCACCACAAATTTCTTCCACTGCTCGCCCTCATGGTGTGGTTTATCCTTCTCCTCATCAAACAACCAGCAGATCAAGACCTTGTTCAAAACAATGATTTGGGAGTCGGATAATTTATCTATTTCAAGCATTCAATTAGTGCCAGTCTAAAGAGAAGGGGAACATAGGGAACCAATAGCAGGAAATGTGATGCAAGTAAATTTGGAAAGCAAACACATACACATCCTATTACAAGTGGTTAAGGGCAAGAATGTAAAAAAAGGACAAATCTAATAATCTATCATACTTTATCCATTGTACTTTAATTCTATCATTCTTATCGCAACACATCATCTCTAACACGCGAGAGATTTGAGGAACTAAATACGTATAACAGAAAGGCATTTGGCCAAATCAAACAGTCCCAAGCTAGGGCAGATCAATCTCGTTCAAGTGAGACAGGAATACTAGGAGTAAGAACGTTTGAGTGGCGAGAATCGAACGGTAGACAATCGACCGACTAGATAGAGGCTGACCCATTCGATGACAGATCAATCAGGGGCCTAACTAACCCAGACAGTGACTACTCAAAGGACAGTAGAAACGGGGAAGAATTGTCGAGAACGCGATAAGGGGCGAAACAACTATCCTCAATCTGACCATACTTAAAATGAAAGAGGTGGAACCTAACTTTTTTTAACCTCAGTCGTAATGAAAAAAGTGGGAGGAGGTTGGATCATCTCATGCGACCTCAAGTATTTTATTATGTTGGCTCGATAGGAACCCGATTGTGAGTCAGACCCACTCCCATGGAGACGAAACACTCATTAGCATAGTCAGGTGGCCACAAAGCACAAGATATCCTGATCAAGGTTGCAACTGGCCAGCCAATTGAGATGCTCTCTCTACCAAACCAACTATAAAGTCATATGGTTCTAGAGGCACTCAACCTAATTGGCTAGATGGTCAAAAATATCTGAAGGCGAGAAAATCTCTTAAATGAACCACCTAAAAGGGCATATGGTCAAAGAGGTTTAAAATGACTGACAAGCCAGATAGGACAATATATTCTCATGAGAGAGTCGACTAGAGCATCACATAGCTCTAGAAATGTCGTAACAGGTGGCTATGAAGCTGAAGGCGTCGAAAGACATGATGTCCTCATAATAGAGCTGACTGAGAGGTCATATTGCTCGAGAAGCATCAAAGTATATGGCTACATATAGCCAAAGGCATCAAAATATGAGATACTCCTAACATAGCCAACTATAAAGTGTCATATGGATTAAGAAACATCAATGATTGTGTCTATAAAGCCAAATATGCTCATATAGAAGAACCAGGAGAAAAAATGTATGTTTTCAAGAGACTTCAAGGTCAAATGGCTATAAAATTCGATGTGCCTCGAAACGAGGTGTTACCATCAAAGGTCGGCCAAGTGAAGATGACAGTTCCAATAACTAGAACATCAGATGATCAGGGAGATATGTATCCTGATCAAAACAATCTAGGAGGTATGTATCTTGTCTATATATCAAATAAGGCAGGAGTTATGTATCCTTCTCAAATATATCAAATGACACGGGAGTTATATATCCTGGTCATGAAGTAAGTAGGACAAGAGTTATGTATTTTGCCTGTGCACGTCAAATAGTACAAGAGGTATTTATCTTGTCCATGCATGTAAAACAGAACAAGAGTATGTATCTTGCTTATGTATCAAATGAGCAACCGCACTGTGAAATAACCTGAGGTAACATGCTCAGAATATAGCCGGACATAAATTACTCTAAGAAAACATGGATCCGTGGTAAAGACAATGCAACATGTTACTCAACATGGAAGACATAACCAACCAAAGTAGTTGAGACTATCAAATAGGATAAGAGGTAAGTTTCCTGACTATGCATATCAAACGGTACAAGAGGTAGGTAGCATGATCATGCATCAGATGAGCAACAATACAACTAAACAGTCTAAGGTAATATGCTCAAAGCATATGTTGGATGCACAAAGAGATCCAACAAGGAGAGATGTTTCTCTAAAGGATACAAATCTCAGTTGATCGAGGTAATCCTATCAAGCATCAACACAATCATACATCCAAGTAATACGACAATTCATGGATCAATGGTAAAATCAATACAACCTACTACTCGACGTGGCAGATATAACCAACTAAAACAATAGAGAAATGTTGGATGCACAAAGTTATCTGGCGATGAGAGATGCTTCTCTCAATGGGTATCGATCTCAGCTGATCGAGGTACTGAGCATTAAAAAATGCGTTCGGACATCAAAGTACTCCGAAAAAACATGGTTCAATGGTAAAACCGATACTACATGCTGCTCGACGTGGAAGAAAGAACCAACTAAAGCAATCAAGATTCAACGTGTTATATGACCAGGACAGTCTAACAATCATAGTGCTTCACAAGCACTAGCGAGGTAATTCTCATAGAGGATTTCCCCACAATTTAGTAAGGTAGCTCTTGTTGGGGAGGCATCGAATATCTCGATGTAGTCATGGGTCAGTTAGTGGACTGACATAGCATGTCATTCGACGGGGATGAGAGCGCCATCCAAGCTGATAGAAAATATCAATGAGTTAGATGACCAAAATGGTCTAACCACAAAAGTGTTTCACGAGCACTAGTGAGATGACTCTCGCTGAGGAATCTTCCACTTAGCAAGGCAATCCTTGATGGGGAAGCACCAAATGTCTCGATGCAGACATGAATCTGTTGAATGATTGATACAACACGTCTTTCGATGGGGGCGGATAGAACCATCTAGGTGGACTCACAGGTCCAACCGTTGACAGCAGATGGGGAGCTTTAGACATCCCTAGTACGATTAAAGATACTGATCGTGCCTTTACTAGGATTGGCTTCTTAGTAATGGTTGAATCAGGTGCCTCATTATCTCGTTTATGACCGGCAGTTAAGACTTGAATCATTTGGTCGTCTTTTTAGTCTATTCATGGATCGGTCGGCTTTGGTCTTCCTGACTTTGGCTCGAGCGGCCGCACTCGACCTAATAAGTGGTCTTCATGGTCAGTTGACGGCCGAACTTTCCAGAAACATCTATTGACGCAATTGGCACCCACAGTTCCTTATTATTTATTTTCCCCGCAAAAATCTGACGAAGCTTCCACATGCCGATTTTACGAGAATGTCCTCGTATCTTCTTCTTCCCGAGTATTCACCCTTCCCACTGCTCTCCCCTTATCGAAAACAACTCAACCGTTCTGCTCTGCTGTACTCTGCGGTTTTATTCTTCCAATTTTGAACCCACTTACCAACAATGGAAGGAGTAGCAGCTGACAGCTTCATCCTGGTCAAAGTGGAGGAAGACGAAGAAACAGAGACTATGGTCCCTCAGCCATTACCAGGCCTTCACGAAGCAGCGCAGCCACCATTCTTGAAGAAGACCATCGACATGGTTGAAGACCCAAGCACTGATTCCGTCATTTCATGGAGCAGTGCTCGTAACAGCTTCGTTGTATGGGATTCCCATATGTTTGCCACCAAGGTTCTCCCTCGCTACTTCAAACACGGCAATTTCTCCAGCTTCATTCGTCAGCTCAACACTTATGTGAGTAACTTAATTAGTATTCTGGATGAGCAAAGATTGGATTTTGAGGTTTAAATGCGCTGAATTTGATGGATGCAGAGGTTCAGAAAAGTGGATCCGGATCGATGGGAATTCGCAAATGAGGAATTTTTATGTGGGCAGAAGCATCTTCTGAAGAACATTAAAAGGCCAAGAAATATTGGCCAGAGTTCTGGAGAACTGGGTCAGCTTGGACTAGAGGCTGAGGTTGAGAGACTGAGTGCAGAGAGACAGCTTCTAATGCTTGAGAAGAGCTCGAGCGAGCAGCTGGTTGCAATGGAGGAGAGAATGCTGGATGCTGAGACAAAGCAGAAGCAGACAATGGCTTTCCTTGCGAAAGCACTGCGGAATCCTGATTTCATTCATAAGCTTTTAGTGAGGAGCCAGCGAGGGATGGAATTGGGGAGCCCTGGGAAGCAGAGGAGATTGCCAACACCATTGCCGGAGAGCTTGCAGGTGAGTCAAGAGCCTGATCAGTTATTCGTTAGATTGGAGAGTGAGTTGAGAAATGAAGCTGAGGTTGAGGACATGGAGCAGAGTTCGGTGGAGATGTTAGATTCGATGTGGGAGGAGATATTTAGTGAAAAATTGGAGGAAGCGCCGGCGGTGGAGATTGATGCAGAGGTGGAGGAGTCGGCTGTGGAGAACTGCGAGTGGGGGGAGGATGTGAAGGATTTGGTGGAGCAGATGTGGTTTAGCAGCTATGATTAGATCAACGATGATCGCATGATAGGTATAGCAGCTAATAATAGCAAAGGCAAGCGGCAATGATTATTATTTAATTGATTTGTTTAGAAATTGATTAAGGTTTGATTTCATCAAAATTGAACTAAAAGATAAGTTTCAAATGCGTCAAAGAATTAAACTATATATATTAATTTTTATCGATCAAATGTTAAATTCATAAAAAAGGATGCATTAAGTTGATAATGTGACAAACTAAACAGCTTACAAATCTATAGGTTTTGGAAGCATCTCCTTCCATACTATTATAGTTAAGCTGATCCTTTCACTTGTAATATGTCATCATCTATTGTGGTTATAAGGTATTGTATTAATTTAATTAAACATATGGATAATTCAGTGCTCTAGGCAACTCTTTTATATTTGATTTATATAAGCATTGATTTTTTAAAATAGTTTTAAAAGATTTATAAGATTATGGTTAACAAAAGAATGTTTAAAGGAAAGTTATTATGCAACGTAAATGTGATGTATATACGCATCGTAAAGGTGATGTATATACGCATCGGTTTTATTTTATTTTATTTTTTCCTTACTCTAGGTTGGTTAAGGTTGAGTTATTAACAAAAGGGCTTAATAAGATTTAAGCTTTATTATTGAGAATTAACCTGAATTTGTGGTAGCATGGTATGACCTTTAGTATGAACTCAAGTCAACTTTTTATTGGCCTTGAGTTAGGTCATAGACTTCATGTGTATGCGATACATAAAGGCAATGATGTCGTATAAATAACCACTTAAGAATTTTGGGATTAGGATGATATTTTAATTAGATTGTGACTTGATGACACCAATGTTACGAAGTATATGATTTATAGTACTCATGATTGGGTTTGCTCGCTTAGTACATGCGTCTTCCTAATGCGGTTTTATTTTGAATAAATTTATATTAAAGAGTAATTTCGTGCAGAAAAAAAAGTATCTGCATTGATCTAGCAGAGATCTGATGGCCCATAAGAGAGAATATGACGAAGGCAGATCCCCTGCAAAAGGATCGAGAGGCCAACCAAGTTGGACGAGCCAAGTCAACTAGGCTAAAGCAGACTTAGTCGAAAAGCAGGCAAGCAACCCAAGTATAAGCCATTCAGTCGGAAATGAGATAAGAGAGCATCTGAATCTTCAATTGTAGGAAAGCCGACTTGTGCGATAACCTATCCTGCAGTAGAACGTGGATTATATCACAAATAAAAAGAGAAGCAATGCAATTAGTATTACCTCATAACAGCGAGATTGATGATAATATGGAGTGCACCAGGGAGTTTGTGGTGCAACAAATACAAGATCTAAATGATCAAATGTTAGAGAAGATCTGAGGCATGATAAATTAAAAGCTAGAACGGGAAGTTCGAGATGACATTTTGAATAACGTAGAAGAGTTCGCTTGATCTTTTTGTGGAAGGACAAAACCCAATATGTTGACATTGCTAGGTTGGCACCGGTCGATCAACATCAGGAAGGGCTTATTGAAGCACTGTGGCAACCAAATAATACAATCTCCAGGCAGATCTCTGACGCTGAGCCACTAGAATGATTCAAGATCACAACACTTGAATCTTATAAAGGATGGACGAACCCAATATACCCCATTGCTTCTGTCAAATCGACTGTATGTCTTCTTAAGATCAATGATGACTTCTTTCAAAATATGTCTTCACAAGATCAACGATGTGCTGACATGCCGACCCTTTTTTACCACAATGAGAGATTAGGCCTCAGGTTGTTTAATGATTACCGTGGAAGTTATCACATCATTCACAGGTTTTAGGTAAATATTAGTTGAACAGTTCACTAGTGCTCAGAAACCCTAGAAGAGCTCGCAGACTTTCCTATAGCTTCACCGGGAATAGAGTCCATTTTAAGAAGGAAATGTTAGAGGTTTGGGATTTAGAATCCACAGTCACTCATACGACCCTCACATAAGGATTGTAGGAAGAACTTTTTTTATTCACGTGGGGATTAAGATGAAAAAAGACACCAATTGAGTTGTTGGTGCTAACCAATAATCAGATGTTGACAGAAGAGTACAAATCCCCCAGCTTTATTTACAATATAACAAAGCAATCTTCATCTGCTAAAAGGAACCGCCCATAGAGAGGGGTGGAAGCCGAGACACAGCCCTCAACCTCCTACTTGAGCTCGCTTCAAAGATCTACAATGACACTAGGGTAATTGGGTGACCGACATAGCCGATTAACAAGAACACTGAGCCTTATACACTGATCAACGACCGACCCGATATATATAGTGATCGCCACCTACTAAAAACATAGCAAAGTAGACTCCTGTAAGAGCCTCAATGGTCGAGATAGGGGAGGACATCTAAAACATTGATAACTTCAAGAAGGTACTCCGATGAAAGTTGGAGTTTATCTTTAGGACCTGAAGAAGCATTATGTGTAAAATTGTTGTCACTATCACAAAAAAAAATGTGTTGACACCTCCGGGGTCTGATTGAATATTTAACCAAGGCTGGGAACCTTATCTTCATGTTCTACATTGTTATGTTCATTTCTCATTTCTATTTTTATTAATGTATGTAATATCAAAAATAAGAAGAGATATTTATAAAATTGTGCCCTAAAGTAAGATTAGATATCTACATTTTAGAATTTCATTTAAGGAAACAATAGATTTAATTATTATCTAGTGTGATTCAATAAGAGGTAAAAAAAAAAAAAGTTTTGGTGACATAAACGTTCAATTAAGTTTTGAAACCATTAAAATTAGCTACAAATAAAATTAACTCATCAAATATATATACAATTAATAACTTACCAATTCAGATAATTTATTTTTTAATCAGTGTCCATTAAATTATAGTACTTTGAGTTTGGTTAGGAGGTTGAGAATTTGACCTAGAAAAGAAATGGCATTCCAAAAAAAAAAAAAATGCAAAAGAAAAAAAAAAAAACTAATCAGATATAGTAATCCTCTTTTAAAATTAGAAAAGAAAGACTAAAGAGAACCAAAAGAGAAATAATGATTAAAAAGCTGAATTTATAAAGAAAAAAATGGCAGCTTTTAGAGGAGAAGCTTGGAGTTAAGGTTGAAATAAAAATTGGTATCAATTTCCTTCTCTAAAAGTTAAAGAATCAGAAATTGTTTTAACTATTAATTCAAAATATTGTATTCAAAAAAATAGTGATTGAATTGACATTATTTAATTGATTAGTTGATTTTAATTATATATATATTTGAGAAATAATTTTATTTTAGTCAACAAAAAAAAAGAATTTTAATAGAAGTTATGTCAAGTTATTAAAGGTTCCTAGGAAAATTTAATCTCAAGAGAAGAATTGTGCAAGTTGAATTTTCTACTTGCCTCATTTCTATAAAATACTACAATCCTATATTATAATCTACCTTAAGTTTTTCAAAACTTTTAAGTCTTAGATATTGAATTACTTGAGAGCAAGTAATGTTTAAGTTTGGGCGAAATAAACATTTAAAGAAAATGTGATTATATATGTTCTATTTTAATATGATCTTATGTTAATTTTACACTTTTGGAAGGTATTTGTGATGTATTTTGTAGGATTCAAGGAAAAAAGATATATCGTAGCTGAAGAACAAAATAAATAATCAGTAGGGGAGCAGTGCCTAGGCATCGAATTGGACTGCCTAAGGGCCTAAGGAGCTTGAATTTGGTCACAAATATGAAAAATGCGAAAAGTAGGTGATGCGACAACAACACCTAGGTGACACAACCTATACGCCTAGGCTTTATATATGGGCGCTGAGGTGCACATTGCCCTAGAATTGTGACCCAAGTAGCTGAAAAGTGAGCGTTGTGAATATAGTGCCTAGGTGTCAAGATCAGTGCCTAAGTGCTAGTTTACGTGTTCTGATGGTTTGAATAGTTCACAAGTGCTGATTCACAATCCAAGTCATAAATTCCTATTTAGTTGAAGGAAATGAGGTCCTTTCAGTATTCTACACGGACGAGATTGAGGAGAAAATGCTAGAGCAAGAATATCCAAGTGCAAGTGAGTGAAGAGAAGTGTGATTGTGAGGTTTTTAAGTTTGTATGTGTGTTTGTATTTCAACAATTTCAATAGGAGAAGAAAGATTGACAAGTGGCAATCTTTTTGGAGTATTTCATATGATCTTCTCAACTTAATATTTCTTATTAATGAAATGAAACTGTTGTTGTTCTCAAGCATATTTAGCAAGTAGAAGTTATATCCTTATTTGAATTAGTGATGTAGGAATGTGAAGTTTGGATTTCTTTATATGATTTTATTGGATTTCGTATAATGTGGTGTTTCAACCTTCTATTCTTATTTTCCATTCAACTTAGCCAGCTGGATAGTTAAAACATAATGTGAACTTTGAGTTTTAGAAAAATCACGTTAACTTAGAAGAATACAAATATTACTTCTAAGTTAGCGCAATCCTTTAGGAAAAATAAATTCCTGAGTTAAATCACTTGATTTAAGAAATTAAACCAGTATGATTGTTGAACTTTCTTAGACGTCAGGGAGCAGATGAGGTGGAGGATTGCTCGATTTTCACCTACTGTTTGAATCACCAAATCAAGCTTATATTCCCGCATAACCAATTCACAAAAGGATTTTACTTGCATAAAAGAATTCTGTTAAAATTCTCACCTAGTTAGCTTCGGCTTGTTTTATTTCAAAAATTAGCATGTGACTTTTCAAAAATATCAGAAGTTCATACTTTCAAGTTAGATTCAAAACTAATAGGCTAGAAATTTTCATCTTAATAATTCGCTCGTTCATCGTAGGATTGATACATGGACTCTGTTCCATACACTATTTAGACGACACAAATACATACTTGATTCACATTTGTTTGCAGCATTTGGTCAAATATTAGAAACTGTCCGCCCCGGTGGATGAAGTTGCAACAACAAGTGAGCAACAACAGGTGCTAGGGACATTTTGTTTTCTACAAAGATTGGAGCCCCAACAATAGGCCAGAGCATTAGTCACTAGGCCACATTGCTCAGTCACATACCTACAACCACCATTTGAATGCTTGCAGTTACTGGTTGGTCGCTAATGGAGACTGGCTGGGAAATCTTTTGGACCGTCACGAAAGAACCAACCTAACTCAATGATAGGATATTTCTCTTCTTCACCTTAAATTTCTTCCTGTGCTTGCCCTCTTAGTGTGAGTTGTCCTTCTTCTCATCAAACAACCCGCAGATCATTACCTTGTTCAAAACAATGATTTGGGAGCCAGGTAATTTATTTCAAGCATTTGATTAGTGCCAGTCTAAAGAGAAGGGGAACAGAGGGAACCAATAGCAGGAAATGCGAAGCAAGTAAATTTGGAAAGACGACACATACACATCCTCTAACAAGAAGTCAAGGGAAAGAATGTAAACAAAGTACAAATCTAATAATCTATCATACTTTATCTATTACACTTTACTTCTATCATTCTTATTGCAACACACCATCTCCAACACACGAGAGATTTGAGGAACTAAATACGTATAATAGAAAGGCGTTTGGCCGAATCAAACGGTCCCAAGCTAGGGTAGATCAATTCCGTTCAAGTGAGACAGGAATACCTGGAGTAAAAATGTTTGAGTGGCGAGAATTGAACGGAAGAGAATCGACCGATCAACTAGAGGCCAACCCAATTGATGATTGATCGATCAGGAGCCTAACTAACCCGAACAGTGACTACTCAAAGGACAATAGAAATGGGTTATGTCGAGAACGCGATAAGGGGCGATTGTCTAAAGACGAATCGGTGAAAGTGGGCTAACAACCAAAAATGTTTGGGGCATTACCGACAATTTTCAAATAATTCTAAAGTTCTATAAATACAAGAACAATATGTTACAGGGAAAAATAACCAATACAAAAGAAGTGAGCTTCTATTCAAAGATGTTATTTTCTCTCCTCCATACACTATAATTCAAAAACAAATCTGGATTCAAAACACTTATTATTTTAGTTTAGAGGCACTCACATAAGTGCCACAAAATTCTTATGTCTAACACTTGAACTTTGATTTTTACATTTATACCAACAAGAATTTTCATATCACATCAAAAATATCATTATGTTAACATTTAAAAATTGAAATATATTTTTTCATGCATAGACAAAACGACTTGTACGTAGAAATTGAAGTTTGGTTGTTAGATATGTAAAGTAAATACATGAGAATTGAGTGGTATGCATGTAAATCTTTCATATACTAGGTTTTTTTTTTAACATGAGAATTGAGTGCCATGTATGTATGAAAATCCCGTAAAGTTTCGGTGCCAACTTATTATCGTAGTGATTCTCCACTAACATAAATAAATATGGGCTCTACTCCTTCAGTTAATGTACCAAGACCTCCGAAAGTGCTTGCTATCAAATTTTATTTTGGAAGATTTACGTGCATACCACTCAATGTTTAAATTCATATAAATAACAAAATTTTCCAACATGAAAAAAATAGATTAACAAAAAAACTATAATTAGAAAGAAAATTCAATCTTACTTTATGAAAATTTTATTATGAAAAAATTTAACACCAAAATTCTAATAACCCGCAAGTCAATATAAATATAATATTCAAGGACAAAAATGACAAATTTCTCAAGGTTTTCAATCGATGGACAAAATGCTGCACAAATAGCTTCGCGTATAAAAGAGAGTCAGAGAAACGACAAAATATTACTTCCGAACTACGCATGTAGAGTTACGTGCGGAGCCCAATCCATGGGAGTCACGTAGAATCCTGCAATAAAGCAGAATAACACGGGAATAACACGAAGGAATATCCCTCGTATTACTCCGTGGTTAGCGGTGTTTTGGGAGGAATAACGCGGGGAATATTCCTCCGTGTTATTCCGCTTTATTCATGTGTTATTATGATAGTACTGTAACACCGGGAATATTCCCTCGTATTATTCCGTGTTATTCAACTATTATTGTGATAGTATTGATGTGTTATTATAGTGGTGTTACAATACCACCACAATAACACTTGAATAACGCGAAATAACACGGAGGAATATTCCCCGTGTTATTCCGCATTATTCCCCGTATTACTCCGCCCAAAATACCGCTAAACGCGGAGTAACATGAGGAATATTCCTTCGTGTTATTCCCGTGTTATTCCAAATTATTACGGGATTCCACGTGGCTCTCATGGATTGGGCTCCGCATGTAACTCTATGTGCGTAATCCGGATGTAATATTTTGCACAGAGAAACAACGTTACCATCTATACATTCATTGTTTCTAAAAGCCAAATGAGGGCAATAAAATTTGAATCCTGTTCATGATAAAACCATAAATTATAGCAATAATGGCATTTATGTATTAGATGTATAACAGAGAAAAACATTTATATATATATATATATATATCAATGGCTGAAGCATGTATTTACATTGGAAAAAATTTAAGAAAGCTATATCAATGCAGAAATAATTAGCAGGAATAGCAATGGTGTGGAAGTACAGAAGATAACTAAATAACACAATAGGCTTTAGTCCAAAGCTCTCCTCCTTTTCCGAACAACTCCTACAGAATTAGATGAAGAAGAAGGTGATGATAATGTAGACTTATCATTTTTTTCCTTGTCCTCACTAAAAGCTCTGTCGATATCATCTTGTAGTTCAAGGTACCTCTTCATTTGCTCCACCGAAGCGTTGTATCCAACCGAAGATAAGTCGAAAAGATCGTCATCCATAATTTTATCCAGATACTCTGAGCACCGGGGGAAGAATCGTTTGCCGAGTTCAACTGTAATGAAGCTACTGAGCTCGTCAGAGAGAGACTTGGTGATTTCTTTTGGGCCTATTTGTTTTAAGGCAAGTGGTTTTGGATCTTACTTTAAATGAGTTCCAACGTTTATTTGATATAGAGTTAAGGAATGTGAGCTCTAATCTATGAAACTAGTTTTCAAAAAGATGAGAAATTAGTTTTTATTATGATGGATTGTGAATCACTTCCAACGTTTTTTCCAAAATAAGGATAAAATAATATTAACTTGAAGAGATGATTGCGTGTTACATTAATAGTTTTTTGGTTTGTAGTAATAGAGAATTAATATAGAATTACTGAGAAGATGATTTATTAAAAAAAAAGTAATTCATAAAAATAAATAGGTATTACTGAAAATTTATGTTAAAAAATGGCACATTAAGGGAATTTTAGGAATTAATATTATAGTTTGCATTGTGGCAAAATCCCCACCCATATTTCAAAGCAGATGAAAGATAAGATTTGTATAAGTCGGACAAACAAAGACAATGGCTAAGAGTTACCGAAATAAAAATTTCAGTAATACCTGTTTTAGAAAGAGCATTTATTCGGGCTAGATGCTCTTCCTTGATCTTGAATGGTTCTTTATTTAAGTCGACTGTGGACACCTGGTTTGCAGTAGTTCCCAGTGTAAACTCCAAGGTACCATCAACTTGAGCAATATCCATGGCGGCTTTTGCCTCCATTGGAAACAACATCTTCGCAAGAGCAACTGCGTTGTGTTTATACCCAAGAAAATATGTTTTTTTAAGAAAAGACGGACAAAATAATCATACAAGTATTTCCAATTTTATGAATTGCAGTTCATGGAAGAGCATGTCATGTAAGGAATCATGTAACGACCCACTTAGTGGGATAAAGGCTTGTTGTTGTTATTGTTCTTGTTGTTGCAGTAGTAGTAATAGTTCATGTAGGATCAAATGATGAAATTATGAACCAGGGAACAATGCCTTGGCTGACAATCAAGTTCTGAATACAATTTAGAAACCTATCATGGAATCATGTAGTAAGTAAAAGGCAGGCTCAAAAAGGCGATATAAAAAAAAAGGAAGAACAAGAAAATGATGCAATATATAAGCAAATACCACTCTAATAAATGGCTGCTACAGAGCGAAGATAACAACAGCCGATGATGAGATTGAACATTTAACACTGAAGACTGCAAGTTTTTTATTTTGTGGTGAACTGAAGTTGATGGAACAGAGTCATTGAGCAGTTACGATTGCAAATAATAATTTTGAATTCTACTATACTCCTCTGGAGTGAAAAGAAGACGAGAGAATATGTTTTTATGCTCTGCAGAAAACAGTGTGCAATAAAAAAAACAACTAGCTGAACACAAAGGCTTCTATATTATATTACATTTTATTTCTAATACCGGGTCTTATTTATTGCATATAAAATTATGTCAACGGTTAAGAAAACAGAGGAAGCTACAACCATTTTCTAACTAGTTTCTCAGACCATTAAAAATAAAGAAGTTACTCATAAAGCTGATTAAATGATTTCAGCACGTTATAGCATAAAGTCTTTCTCATTGCGAAATGTTACTTAAACATTGAATCACCTAAAGCAAAGAGAAGCATTTCTTTATCTCAGTTAAAAACAATAATAGAGCTTTATGCCAAATAGCTATATAAGGGAAAAGAAGACAACTACTCATAAATTCACAAATGAATGGAACAAAGCGCACACAAATACCACCCAAGAGATGAAGGAATAAAAAAGAGTGAAAAATTACTACCTCTGTTCTCCAAGTACAATAATATCCCATGCTGGTCATTCCCGGCCACTGCTAAAGAAAAAGCTTGGCCAAGGGGCGGAATTTTTATTTCTGAATGCTCCAATATCCCAATACATAAGCGCCCCTCTTCAAGAGATGCCCTGCCATCTGCAGTGGTCCTATAATAGTCAACGTACTTTGTAACTCTCTTGGCAATTTGGACAGCTTTTCTTCCATCCAATGTAAGGTCAGATGGCCGTGCTCCTTTTGTAAGGAGAGACATTAATATCTTAGGCTCTTTACGCGCAGCAGCAACATGCAGCAAAGAATAGCCCCTAGGATTCATATGGTTAACATCTGCATGACCATAATCTAAAAGTTCCATTGTGATTTTTGTGTCGCAGTAAGCCACAGCGTAATGGAGAGCATAAGCATCATCTAGGGAAGTGTGCCCCTCCTTCAACAGCAATTTCACTAACTCAATGTCATCCGAGTCTAAAGCTCTGTAAATTCTTCTCACATGCTTATCTGGTACACCAGGGCCTTTTTGAAGACCAAGACTCGAACGTGTCTCCATGACTTGCTTAACTATATCCAGGGGCAGTGTCCTTTCTAGAGTTACAACATCCATGTCCGATTTGACAACAATGTCTACACACTTAATAAGCAATCTTTCACATGCTGTTCCGCACGAATTTGCAACACAAAGGAGTATTGGCATTTCATCTATGGCTATCTTGTCGAGAATATCAAGGAGATGCCTCTGCACAACATACAAGTCCGCGAGGGGAAATAGGATAAATATATATCAACCAGGAATAGACAGCCATGTACTCTGACTTAGTTTGCAAGATAGTATAAGAAATCTGTCTTCTCAAAAAATTAAAAGAATGTCTGTAAAAGGGCCGTACGTCAAATTCAAGAAGCCCAGCAAACTTTCTATATATATATATATATATAAATATATATATATATATATATATATATAAATATAAACACGCACACAGAGATACAGACACACGTACCACTCAATTCCTATATATTTACATACATAACACTTAACATGACATGCATGCCACCAGTATATTAAAATGAGGGTGTTTTTTATGTTATAGTAAGGATTTTAGTGGTATAAATGCAAATAGTAAACTTTATGTGTTAGTTACGTAAATACGTAGGAATTGGCTAGTATGTAAATTAAAACATTATTTTATTTTATTTATTTATTTACTTATTATTATTATTATTATTATTATTATTATTATTTTATTATTTTAGTGGAACTCCAAATCGCCAGTTTTGAGAGAAAATATTGCAAATGAAAAACGTACGCAGTGCTGCGTGCGGCAGATAAATATTGTCGTGTAGAACACATCGGGCCCACATTATAATAGATCTGCGGAGGATTTTAGAGTGGAACCGTAGAGGTTATTGGGGGTTATTTCGATTTTATTGGGGTACGCGAAATAATCTCTCTATAACTTACGCGGTTCCATTGGAGTGGAAACCGCAGAGATTATTCGGAGGTTATTGCGGGGTTATTTCGGTTTTATTAGGGTTTTAACTCCAACAAAACCACAATAATATGATAATAATCCTGAATAACCTCCACGGTTTCATTTTAATAACCCCAACAATAATCTCTAATAACCCCCGCAATAACCCCGCAATAACCCGCAATAACCTGTAATAATCCCGCAAAAACTTCGCAATAACCTTCACGGTTTAACCCCAATAACCCTCTAAAAACCTCTGCGGATTCATTATGAGGTGAGCCCGATGTGTCCTATGGCAATATTTAATTGGCTGCCGCACACGAAGCGCTATTTACGTGTTCCATATGCAACATTTTCTCCCGTTTTGAGGACAACGGGATAATAGTAACACCACTGGGTATTGTTGACGCTAGTTCTCAGACTTTTCTATTAGCAATATCTGTAATTACATAACTGAACAGTAGTTGCAAAAAGATCACAACTTCGAATCAGCTCATCATCTGGAGACGACCTACCTAGCCCACAATTCCCCATAAAGAGCCAAAATAAAAACATTTAATTACCTTTTTGGGGGCGAAATTGCAGATAAATAACCTACCTTATTTAGTTCATTCAAAATTAATTATTTATAGCAGAAAATACGATAAAGAAATCTAAGTAACCAGCCATAAGCAGCCAAGCAGGGTTGACCTAACTTCTAATCTATTCAAGTTCACCGGCATCAGACTTTCAGAGACATTGCGAGAAAAAAACAGGTGCGGCAATTTCAAGAAATAAACTAATTCAAATAAATTTATAAAATCAATTTCTAGAAAAAAAAAAATTCACAATTTCAATCAACTTATCATCTGCCCTAACTACATATGCAAACCTAATGCAATAAAAGCAGAGAAAAACCCCAAATTCTAACCTGAAATAGACTGACGAGTTCGGAGATCTTGAATGTGAAAGATGCAAAGAGCACCTCGGCCATAAAACCAACCACCGGCCGGCAACCAACGTGAAAGCATTCCTCATCGGCACACATACAGACATGCTTCGGCAACTGCCCTATTCTTCCGGTGTATAGATAATCAATCACTAGAAACAGGGCCTCGAAACCCACATCGAATCCATCACCCACTAATTCCTTGATATCGATCCTAACCGGAGACGCCGGTGCTTTCTCCTTTCCCGAAAAGAGATCTCGAAAGAAAGAACTCCGCGCTGAGAGCAAGCAACGGTGGACGGCGAGCTCATTGGGGCCGACGGCAATACAGGCGTCGGAGAAGAAATCGAAGTCAGGGTTTTGGAGGAGAGAGAAGAGGTGATCTGAGAGACGGCGGAGGCTCTCTATGTCAGGTGAGGAGGGATCAACGCCGTCCGCGCAGTGGACGCTGCTGCCATTTTCGGAATCGGAGAGGCAGGGGAACTGAATGGTGTCCATCATCGGAACCGGAGGCGAAGGAAGGAGGTTACAGGATGTAGAAAGGTAGTTGATGGTCCATGGGAAGAGTACAGTTGGGGTCGGAGAAGGGAGAGGTGGATTTATGAGAGCGAAAATTATAGAAAGGCGGAAATTTTAATATGAATCTGAAAACGTTTCTTCTTTCGTCAAGTATCGTGTTTTAAGTTTGGATAGGATTGCAGACTTCCAACGATTCGATTTGTTAGAATTAAATGTTATAAATATAGTATATTTTAAAATGTTTTAGAGCTATTTATTTCATTATTAAAATATATAGAATTTTATAGTTTATTGAAATTTGTAAATAATATATGTTAAAGCATATATTTTTTTATCAGGTTATATTTTTTATTTAGTTTGATTTGAAGTTATTAAAAATAATGTATTTTAAAATATATTTTTTTGTCCGGCACTTGAGAGGGCTTGGCCTACGACAACGACGGGTGGCTCAGCAGTTACGACAACGGGCGGGCAGGCAATAGTGGCAAGCGATGGGAGAAATGATGTTGGCGTGTGCCTTTAATGGGGCGCGACGGCGAAAATAAAATTAAGTTCTTTACAAGGCTATTTGCTAAAGTATAAAAAATTGGTGAAAACTAAGAAAGTGAGAGAAAAAGGTGCATTACAAAAAAATGTTTTAATTATGGAAAGTTAAAGTTGGTGTCAATGATAAGTTTTTGTTGCCTAGCACTAGCACGAATTAATATTTTTTGGGTTGACAAAAGTAAAATTAAAGGGCAATGATGTCTGTATCAATATTGTATATTATCTTTACTAAGGATAGTGCGTGTTAATATTGTTTGTGACGGTGAGTGATAGTGTTGGTGTACATCTATGCGTGTATCAGTTGTTGATCTTTTTTAATTATTTTTTTTTGTCAACTTCTCATTCACTTCAAATCTTTATGACAAACA
This sequence comes from Papilionanthe hookeriana x Papilionanthe teres, assembly GCA_022702705.1. Lineage (NCBI taxonomy): Eukaryota > Viridiplantae > Streptophyta > Magnoliopsida > Asparagales > Orchidaceae > Papilionanthe > Papilionanthe hookeriana x Papilionanthe teres. The sequence goes on along the minus strand of CM040422.1, from coordinate 110,934,087 downwards.
TAAACATAAAATAGAATCAAACGTAAGTAATTTCAATCAGATCAAAGAATTGGACCGAAACGAAGCCTAATAAGAGAGTATTCCAAAAGTATCATTTTCTTACAATGAAAGTATCATTTTCTCTACAGATCATTATTGTGCTTGAAATTTATGCTATAAGCTACATTTGGCTCATTAATATTGTAATGTATGAATATAATGCATTAAGTTTGGATGGCTTTTGGATAATGTTTTACATGCAATTTTATGTGGCGAGCTTTCATGCATGAGAATTGGTCCAAGTAAAAAATTTTTATCAGAGCATCGTTTTACAAAATGAACTACATGAATGAGTTCAAATTGTCAAAACCTTTTGAAATGAGTCCTTCCGTGTCAATATCAGATTTTATCTTTGGGTTCATCTAATCTACGCTAATTTGGATGACAATTAGAATAATTTGAACGATAACATGATTTTTCCCTCAAAATTAACTCAAATCAACTCCAAGCTCAAAATACAGTCTAATTGATCTAGTACGATCAAAATTGATATATTTGAAACTCTTCTGAATTATCATAAAAAATATCAATTTTCTTTCTTCTAATATGGGGCATGTTATTTTACCTGAATTTTCATGACTTGGAGACCAATTAAACTAAAACTAATTGTACCATTAGATTTCGTGATATTTTTTTCTTTTAGATGAACTAGGATTGTCATTTTCTCCATATCTACCAAATTTTAGTCCCTAGGCTACCTATGCCTTGAGGTGGTCCAACACACTAGGTGTGCCCAGACCTCGAGGTGGTAAACCCACATCTCCCCAACATACTGACGCCACACAAGCCATCATTTTGGTACCTCTCGAGGGCACCCGGGCACACCTGTGCTTCTAAATAAAAACACAATTTAGCTATGCCACTTGGCAAATTGGATACACCACCGCTGATCCAACTTCTCTAGTTCGATTTTGAACACATATGATGCCTCCTTTCATTCAGCACCACTCTTCACCTCTAGGTAGGGACACTCTCCTCACTCTCGCCTCTTCTCCCTCCCTAGGTCACTTCTTCACTCTTATACTCAGTCGGTCGTGCAGTTTGCTTCCTCATCCATAGTTCTTTGACCTTCCCCACGTTGTAAGCATCTCCTTCTCTTCTTCTTTGACTTCATTACTTCTTCTCAACACTTCTTATTTCTACTTCCTTCTTCAGACTTCTCACTTCATTTCATTCTTCTTCTCCTGTATTACTCATTACTCCACACTTCTACATTTCACACTTCTTCACTTCTTCACACTTCTTCAACCTTCCTCTTTCATTATACCACTATCTCTCTCCCCCATAAGTTCTCTCATGTAAAATACATTTAAAGTATAAGTAATATTCATGGTTTTCTTGCCATTTTAAAAGTATATAGAAGTTTCTCTCCATATATTTTCTTCCTTATGCTAAATGCATACACAACCTATCTTATAAGTTTTATATTTATGATTAAATCACATGTAAATGTAGTTCGTTTTTGCTTTATTTTTAAATCATGTGTAAATGTATTTCTTCTCCATGTGTTTTATCTTTATGTTTAAATTATGTGTAAATGTAGTTTTTCTCCATGCATTTTCTTCGTTACATCAAAAGCATATAGAAGTTTTTCTCCATATGTTTTATTCGTTACGTCAAAAGCATATAGAAGTTTTTTTCTCTAAGTGTCTTCACTTTTTGTTTAAATCTTATGTTAATTTAGTTGTTCTCTATTTTGTTATCTTCCGTCTGACAAAACATCTAGAAGTTTTTCAGATGTGCTTTCTCTTTATGTTCCAAGTAAGTTTAAGTACAGCCTTATTCATATATTTTTCATCATGTTCCACATATTAGTAAGTGTAGTCTTATCCATGCTTTTTTTTTGCATTTATGTGTGTGAAATAAAAAATAAAGAAAAAGAGAATAAAAAATGAGTAGAACCTCTCATGTGGAGGTTATCTTTACTATGTACAAATTTAAATGTTTATTGGGTATCTCTTTGAAATATCATGTGGTTAATAAACAATGAAACTGGAATTTAAAACCTTTTAAGGAATGAGATTTAAAACCATTTAAAACTATAAAATTTTTTTAAAAAAAAAATTTTAAAACATTATTTAAAATAAATTTTAAAACCTTTCAAGAAATGAATTATAAAACCTTCTAAAAAACAAAATCTAAAACCGTTTAAACAAATGAAATTTAAAAGCTTTTAAAATTAAAACTTCTTTTCAATGAAAAATTTTATAACCTTTCAGAAATAAATTTAAAATCTTTAAAAATAAAATTAAAAATAAATTAAAGCCTTTTAAAAATAATTATAAAAACTTTTTTAAATAATTTTAAAAATCATTTGAAAATAATATTTAAAAAATCCCTTAATAAAAATAATTTAAAATCTTTTAAAAATAATTTTAAAACCTTTCAAAAAAAAAATTAAACATTTTAAAAAGAAAATAATAATAATATAAAATCTTTTAAAAATAATTTTCAAAACTTCTAACAAAAATACTTTAAAAAACTTTACAAATATAATTTAAAATCTTATAAAAATAATATGAAACATCTTAGACTTTATTGGTTCTCTATGATGAAGTAATCTATGGTTATTAACAAATGCTCCTCAAAATACCTACTTGTAAGAAAGTCTACACTAGTCATCACTAAGGTATTAAGTGGAGACCTGTGAATGTCTGATTGGTTCATAACTTAAGGATACTAATTAACCTAGGATGATGGAAATTCATGGGCATCCTAATTAAGGGCATCATACCCACAAATTAGTTTAATTCGCCATTTAGCATCCTTATAGAGTTTGGGCCTATTTTAGGGGCTGTTTGATTTGCTGAAAAATTAAGTACAATTTAAAGGTTTTTGTTAAGTATTGTTATTACAATGTTTTTGAAATACTTTATGGTCGTTTGGTTCACTGCAAAATGATTGCATGACTTTTTATTTTGTTTTGTTTGAAGTAGACTGAAATTAATATAATACTTTAGTGGGAGTCGGGCGACCGCAGCGGTGGGAGGCAAGCAGAAGGCAGCAGCGGCGATAGGAGGCAGCAGCCGGCAGACGACAGTTAGGGCAGCGGCAGCTGGCGGCAAGTGACAACAAGTGGTAGGGCCAGCAACAGACGACAACTGGCGGGGGGAGGTGGCAGGCGGCGGCCGACAACAACGGCTAGCGGTGGTGTGTGGTGAGGGACGGCAGGCGGTGCGGTGTGGCGATGGGTGATAGTTTGCTAATAGTATTTTAAAATGTAATTCAAATTCAATCAAATTATTCGAATTCTAAATTCAGCCAAAATGAATTAAAGAATGAACTTTAAATTCATTGAAATTTTTACATTGTACTAGTACTTCTTCATACTAAACGCATAATTTCTCAAAATCCCACAAATTAATTATAGTACACTACAAATCCTACCAGGCAAACAATCCATTAGGCTTAGGTTTTCACTTCCATTTAGAAATCCTTCTAGTGAATCATATCCCTTAGTCTTGGGTTCACCTTCTAATAATTTTTTTTTACTTTGAATCCAACCTTTTTCAACTCAAATCTTTTTCAAATTGAATCGAGCAATTCAAATCTAGATTTTCAAATCAAATCTAGTCTTAAAATTAAAACCTAACCTTTTTAACAATATTATAATTCTTATCCCCAGTGTACACCTTCCCAAAGTTGGCTAAACCTTTTTTTGGCCTAACAGAACATCATTAGATTGTATATCTCAACTTTTGATTCTTAAGAAAAAATCTTTTCATATCTCTAGTCTATCCATTTGAAGCTTTAAAACATCAAGTTTGAAGACACCGACCTCATAATCCTGCATAATATAAGCTAATATTTTAATCAAGAGTTTTTGCAGAAGCAACAATTCCTGAGATGTAATTAATTATGATTGCTTATGCTTGTTAGACCCTAACAAAAGAGAAGATAATTTTTAGTTTCTAAGACCCATAAAATTTATAATTTCTCATTTTGTTGATCATATAAATTAAGGTAATATTTCTACTTCTTGTTGTATTATATTTTTCTCCAAATGACACGAAAATCATTAATATATAAATATTTTAAAATTTGTGGTGGACATATCGAGCTCATAATAAAGGATTGACCTAAATAGCCTTTCTTTTTCTGTCACCTTTGTAAGTAATCGTGGGTTACTTCTGCTAGGGCACCTACAAAGTCAAATGGGTTTTTATGTATGGAGTCCTATATCTCCTAGTCCATAGGACTATTTAGGGGAACTTAAGTGTCTAACAAAGGCTTCTACACTAAGACTAGACCAGGGGTGCGTATGTTCTTGGGTTTTATTTCTAAATTGATGAACCTAAGGTTCACAATTAATCTATCTAGCTGTTATTTCAATTATTTAAGCTGGTGAACTTTAGATTGTAGTTGGGTTTGATATTCTAATTTTAATATGGTTTAATCTCCATGCTAGTCGGTCAACTTGTAAATCAGAGCATTCTAATATTCAAAGTTTTGCATTTGGTTCACTTTCCTCACTTGATATTCTTCAATTTAGTTTACTATTCTATGTTTGAAGTTCATATGCAATATCCAAAAGAAAGGTTTCATATGTATGTTATATTTCTTTGTTTAACACTTAGATTTTAAGTTATTGTACACACACACACACACACACATACAGATATATATATATATATATATATATATATATATATATATATATATATATATATATATATATATATATATATATATATATATATATATATATATATATATATATATTCAAGACAAAAAAATAGGTTTATCCCATGAACACATTAAATATTAGGCATGTAAATAATATGCATTAAATTTTAAACAAACAAATATATGGGAGTTTGCATGAAAGATTCATGATTATTTAAGTTTATATTTTTATGTGTTAAACACATAAAGGCCAAGTTAAAAAATATATACTTTCCTATTCATTTGCTAAACATATAGAAGTGTAGGATTTTGTGCAAATTTGCATGACATACTAGTAAGCTTATGAGATTTGTAAGTTTGCATGAAGATCATAAAATCAAGTGATTTGAAAGTGTAAATTCAAGTGACTTGAAAGTTTAGATGGCACTACTAAGATTTATTTTAAAAAAATATTTTGAAAATTTTTTTAGCTAAGTCTTAAATAATGTCAGATTGATAAAGATTTGGTCAAAAATATTTTAAATTTGAAAATCCATTTAAGCTTACTTAATTTTTTTTGAAAGATTTGATTGATTTGAACATTATTTATATATTTATGCAAAACTATTTTTTCAAGAGTTTAAGTATTCTTTTATCACATTTATAAATTAGATAAAAAATGATTTTTAAAATTTAGGAGCACATCTAAATTTATATCAAATTAATTTTCAAAATTTTAAAAGCACATTTAATTTTATATAAATTTATATTAAAAGTAATTTTGAGAACTTTGATATCACCATTAAATTTATATAAATTTATATATTAAAATTAATTTGGAGAATTTTATACACATTTAAAATTATATTAAAATAAGATTTAGTGAATATTTGAGAATATTTTAATTTTTTATTAAAAATGATGTTGAGAACCTTGGAGCATATTATATATTTATATAAATTTATATTAAAATTAATTTTGATAATTTTGGAGAAAATTTAAATTTATATAAATTTGTATTAACAATAATTTTGAGACTTTTTAAAGCAAATTTAAATTTAGGTGAATTTATATTAAGAGTTATTTTGAAAAATTTTGCATAAACCTAGCTTAACCCATAAACATACAAATTTCCATGAACCAGACATGAACTTCCAAATTTATCTTAGTTGTCATATAAAGATGCAAATTAATCCAAATTCTCACAAGAAAATTCAATTTTTCCAAAATTTGTGTCTCAAACATGTTATTGTAAACCACCACATGAATTTGCCTAAATTATGACATGAACAAGCAAATTTATTCTAGGCCATCAAATGAACATAGTAATCACAAAAATTGGTGAATACTTATGAATTCGTATCTCATAAATACATAAGAATATGAGCATATAAATACATGAACACTTAAGCATGTGAATACATGAATACATCAACATGTGAATGCTCAGGCCTGTGAATAACATAAGGACACGCACACAAATGTGTGTGTGTGTGTGTGTGTGTGTGTGTGTGTGTGTGTGTGTGTGTGTTGAACTCACTTTTTTGATGGTCCGCCTACTTACATGCACCTAAGCCCCAGACTAAAGTTATGCCCCCTATAGCCTCATCAAGACAAGCCTAAGCCCTCAGGCTAAGCTGGTTTAGGGGTTTGGCCTAATGATAGGGTTTTGTGTTGTTGTCAATTGTTCAGTTGAGGTTCAATCTCTACTACAAGTTTTTTTAGTATTTTGAATGATCATCCTGGCAAAAAGTGTTAGCACACCTTAATAACATGCAAAACAAATCTGGAGTGATGTCCGACTTTTGTTTTCAGCAACCCTGCAAAATAAAGTTAGCATCAAATATTTTAATTAGTTTGTTTTTTTTGCTATTTTTATTTAAGACAACCCGGTCAAAATGCCCATGACTTTCCATCATCCCGGGGTCTTCAGGTTCCCTGATCTACTTAGTCAGAGAGTTGGTCAAACCTACTTGGACAGGAAGATTCTTGTCAGCAACCATAGGTTGCATCGTCCAAGTGATCTCGTAGACCTGGGTGGCAAGGTTTGCGTTCTTTGTTCATTAGGTTCTCATTTGAGTATTAATGTCTTTTCGGATTTTAGGGGTTGAATTATTTAGGTTTCTTAAGAATTCTTAGCCTATTATATTTTTTTGTCATTTTGTGTTTTGTTTTTATTGTTTTGAATGACTCGATTAAGGCCTCATGGTTATGTTGTCCCAAGGTCATTGGGGTTTGCGGTTTGATTAGTCACAAGTGACTGAAAGATACTTTGTTAGCAGCTATGGGTTACTTCCTCCAAAATACCTTCTCAGACCATGTTGTCTTTTATGGTTAAAGTTTAAATTTTTATGTCTTTTAGGGTGGGTTTTATGTCGTGTCTTTTCGGTTGGTTTATACCTTGGCCCGAAATTGCCCCTGACTGAGGATAAGTGTGCTTTTATTCTTGAATGAGAAGCCAAATACTCCTTAACCTCAATTCACCTATGTCCGAGTTAAGTTGGGTTCGGCTTAGCCCAGGCTAGGTTTGGCTAATCCAAAGTGAGTCTTTAACTAGTCAAAAGTAAGCCCACATTCAGATCAATTTAAAATTGGTTTAAGTCAACCAGAGTTTAACAGGTTTGACCTAGGTTGACCTAGCTTTACTAAAGTCAAGCTGAGTCCGATTTGATTTGGACTAGATCTAGGGCAGGACTAATTTGAACCAAATCTAACTGAGTTAACTTTGAGTTGTTCTAGGTTAGGCTGAGTTGGATCAAGTTAATGTTTTAAAGTAAAGTCAAATTTAGCTAAAGTTAGACTCGGACGAAGTCTAAGCTAATTTAGTTTTAATTTATCCTTTTTATAATTAACCCTTAGTTGAATTAGACTTAAGTTGATTTAAACTCAATTTAAGTTGAACTTAAATTAAGTTTGACATTTAGTTCTGATTTTGTTGACATAGGTTAAGTCAGATTGAGGTTGATTTGGTTAACCCAAGTTAAGTTGGGTTGACCCAATGATTTAGTTAATTTGGTGAACCCGAGTTAGGTCTCAGCTCAGTGAATTAGTTGATTGGGTTAAACCAAGCTAGGTCAGGTTGACTTAGTGATTAAGTTGATTTGGGTTAACCCAAGTTAAGTCAAGTTGATCCGATAATTTAGGTTGATTGGGTTAACATGAGATTGGCCGGGTTGACTGGGAGAATCAGTTGATTGGGTTAAACCAAGTTTTATCGAATTGATCCAGTGGATCGGTTGATATGGGTTAACCCGAGTAAGGACGGGTTGGCCAAGTGATTTTGTTGATTTAGTTAACCTGAGTTCGGTCTAGTTCACTTTGTGATTTAGGTTGATTGGGTTAACCCCAGTTAGGCAGGTTGACCCGGTGATTTAGTTGATTGGGTTAGCCCGAGTTAGGTTGAGTTGGTCCAATGATTAGGTTGATTGGGCTAATCAGAGTTTGGTCTGGTTGAAGCAGCAATTAAGTTGATTGGGTTCATCTGAGTTAAGTCCAGTTGACTTGGTGATTTAGTTTGATTGAGTTAACTCGAGTTAGGTCAGATTGACACGGTGATTCAGTTTAATTAGGTTAACCCGAGTTAGGTCGGGTTGGACCATTGATTTAGGTTGATTCAGTTAGCCCAAGTTAGGTCGGGTTGACCCAGTGATTCAGTTGATTGGGTTAATTCAAGTTAGGTCGGGTTGATTCAGTGATTTAGGTTGACTGATTAACCTAAGTTAGGTCGGGTTGGTAAGGTGATTCAGTTGATTGGGTTAACTCGATTTAGATCGAATTGGCTTGGTGTTTTAGCTGAATTAGGTTAACCCAAGTTAAGTTGGTTGACCCTATGATTTGGGTTGATTAGGTTAACCCGAGTTCGTCGGGTTGTCTCAGTGATTCACTTGATTTGGGTTAACCCGAGTTAGGTCGGGTTGACTTGGTGATTTAGGTTGGTTAGGTTAACTCGATTTAGGCTTGGCTGACCCAGTGATTTAAGTTGATTTTGGTCTAATTTGGGCTAAACAAAGAGTTATTTAAATTAGGTGAGGTCCGAGTTAGATTTGACCTAGGGTGATTTGAGTTGAACCAGGTCTAAGTTAGGTTAGATTTAGTAGGGTTTGAGTTGTGCTAAGTCTAAGTTAGGTTAAACTTAAGGGATTTTAGGTTGGACTAGGTCTAAGTTAGGTTAGACCTAAAATTGTTCATGTTGAAATTATGTCTAATTTGGGTTGGACATAAAATGGTTCATGTTAGGGTTGGGTCTAATTTGGGTCAGACCTAAAAGGGTTTAGGTTAAACTAGGTCTAAGTTAGGTTAGACCTAGTCAGGGTTTGGATTGGACCAGTTCTAAGTTAGCTTAGACCTGGTAGGGTTTAAGCAGAACTATGGTTGTGTTAGGTTAGACCCGGTTGAGTTTAGGCTGCAATTAGATAAATTTGAGTTAAACCTAAATGGGCTTGATGTTGAACTATGTCTAAGTTGAGTTAGACTTGGGGTATTTTTGAGTTGAACTAGGTCTGAGTTATGTTAGACCTGGTGAGGTTCATGTGAGACAAGGTCTAAGTTAGGTTAGACCTAGGATGGTTTGAGTTGAGCTAGGTTTAAGTTGGGTTCAACCTAGTAGGGTTCAGGTTGGTTTAGGTCTAATTTAGGTTAAACCAAGTTGGGTTTGCGTTGAACTAAGCCTAGGTTGGATTAGATTTAGGATGGTTTCGGTTGAGCTTGGCCTAAGTTGGGTTTGACCTAGAAGAGTTCAAGTTAGTTTAGGTTTAATTTAGGTTAGACCCAGATCAAACCTAGGTTGAACATGAGCTAGGTCAATCTGACTAGGGATCAAACTTGACCTCAATTGGATTGGGTCTTATTGTGGGCCAGCTTGGGTTAGGACCAGATTAGTTTAGACCTAAACCAAGTCCAAGCTCAATTTGGGCTATCCCGGGTCATTAAGGGTGGTTTCATGGTTAGAGGGATAACCATGTTGTTAATCCCTTAAGTCCAATATTAGGTTAGGCCTCTAAGGTTTGTTTAGTGTCCTGAATTAACTTTAGAGGGCAATTTGGGCCAAAGTGTAAAATATTGATTTTACATTTTCCCCCCTAGATTTGTAATTTTCATTTTTGGGTTGTAATTGTAAAAATTGTCATTTTAGGGTTTAATTTCATAGCTCTAAATTTTCCTATTAATTTCATTTTTTAAAATTTTATGATTGTTTATAATTATTTTTCAAAATAATTATAAATTTGGTAGAAATTTAATAATTTTGATGTTAGGGAAGCCCCTTTACATTGGAAAAAAAAAAGAAATGTTTCCAAGAATGGAGGGTAGAATCACTGAAATTTTCATATTTTTTGGGCTTAAATATAAATTATAATAATTAAAATATTCTCTAGAGCATTTAATTAATTAAAAATTAAAATATAAATTTTTTTAATTTTATTTTCATTATTTTATCCTCTGTTCACTGAACCCAAAGACATTTTTATTTTATTTTTGTGATTTTTCTACAAAAAAGTTGTGCATTTTTAATGTTTTTAGACATTTTATGGATTTAATTACATAAAAAATAGAAATTTCTACTTATCCAACTTAGCATCGTGTCAACAATGGTGTCCTTGAAATCCCACACGTCCTTTGTTGATTGGCTGTGCTTTCCATGCAAGCGCCACGCTGTCCCGCGGTTTATTGCATCCCACCTCCTCTGTCCTGTGGTCCGGCTCGATCCATGTCATTCATTTCTAATACACGGAAATGGACAACATCGGTTCATCGTCCCCATGGGACAGAGAATTGAGAACTATCGATGATCAAACCCTAAGATCTCACTCATCTCTCATCCAAATCACTTTGGGCTTGTTCCTACACCTTCATCTAGTCGAGATGAAGCTTTTTATATGATTAGTGCACATGTATTGTTGGCAGAGAGCTTCTCCTTGATGTCACAAACCTCCTCGTTGCTTCAATTTGGACTATGAATGGGTCTAAGTAGGACCTAGACCAAAGGGTGCCACGGTTTGGTATTGGGATGTGTTAGAGGCCGCAAGAAGGCTCAATTTCGATTGGGAAGAGTGTCTTAAGGCTTTTGTGAAGCTTGTGAGAGGGTTAGTTCTGAGTTTTGAGAGGGTTGATGTCGATGCTGAAAAATGGCCCTAGGTTTGCGTGGTGAAATTAAAGTTTGGTAGAGGGGAAGACTTGAGGACATCGGGGATTGATTGCCTTGGTCGAGAGAGAAGTTTCTCTGTTGAGAGCAAGGGTTTTCAAATACTAAGTAAGGAGCTTGGTCATGTATGAAGGCTCTCGAGGTATGGGCTATTTATAGTCATGGGAGCTTGGGGTGGAGCTTGGCCGGGCATGAGGGAGTTCAGGCAGCTTCTTAGAGAACTTTCAGAGGGATTTCAAGGGCTAGTAGGGGGAAGCTTTTACATATGTCTGACAAAATATTAAGTAACTTTGTATTTAATCTAAATATTAGTAGGGGTATGCAATCGGTTGATTTGGATGATTCATTTTACAATCTAGTCAAATCAATTAAAATTGGAATTCAGAAAAAAGAGAAAACAAAGAACCTACCAAATTTTTGCTAACACAAAACCATAAAATATAAAAATAATTTAGTTTAATTAGTCCAATTTGAGATAATCTGAAAATTTAGCATTTGGCCTAAAACAATAAAATCTTAATGTTTTATTTTAAAATGAACTTTTTTTTTTTAATTTCTTATCTCCTCGCAATCTTTAATTTAAAAAATTTAAACTTTCATGCAATAGCTCCATTTATTTATTTTTTTCAAATAAATTTCATTTCCTAATTATAATATCATACAATTTTTTTAGTTTCTTTTGTTTATTGAATATTGAAAACAATTTAGTAACAAAAAAACTAAATATTAGAATTTTAAATATATAAAAAAATCATTATTTAGAACCCAACCGAATCAAAATGTTTCAGTTTAGAACAAATGATGTACACCCTTAGTTTTACCCAAGTAAATACTTATTTGATTATGTTTTAATAATTTTATAAGTCTACATAAAATATTAAAAAATATATATTAAACAAGCAAATGCAAAACAAATAATAAAAAATAAAAAAAATAAAAAAAAACCAAAATAAATTCAATCCTGTTCCAGTTCACCGAAATAAATGCAGTGGAGCCGGATATGTTGGAAGGGGTGTGGAAATAGCGGAACGCCATTGGCTACAGTCAAATGATTCTAGAAGCGCAGGGCCGTGCAACACGAGCTGAGGCTCGGGATTTGTTCTAAACACTTTGCTGTAATTAGAATACATCATTAAGCAGCTTGATCTCACAAATAACAGCCATCAATGAGTTTAAGAGGATTTAATGATATTGGGAGCAATGAACTGCATTGATCATTTAACAAGTCTTGGTCAATGTTTTGAAATATGTAAATACGTTTGAATCGATTTAGGTTACGAGTCGGGGGTTGTTGACTCGATTGATCGAACCGGCCTAATTATCAATCCAGTAAAGTAATTAGATGCATAATGATCCCATAAATATATAACAATTACAGAAGTTAACATGTTCTAGATATGTATTTGTTCAATGTTATAATATTAGTGATAGTAATAGAAGTTTTTCATTATAGTGTTGCATGAAAATTTTGTATATATAAAGATAAATGACCCTTAACACACGTGATAAAATTTTTTAGGTCAAAGCTATGGAAGGGGAAACCCACTAGAATTTCTCAATTGAAATAATTTCATTTAATATTATTGAGCACAAATATCTACCATTTTCCATAACCATTGGAGTAAGGATTACAAGCTTTGAACTGATAGAGTCTATAAAAGTAACAGAGTTTATTGAATGGTGGTGTGGGCATAATGTAAAATGTGGAATATGAATTGATACTGAGAAATGATGAATATGTGATAAAAAGTATTGGTTCCAGAATACATTAGGTGATGGAGAAAAAGAGTGATAGATATTAAGATCAATGTAAATTAGATAACAAGGAACATGTGATGATTACTCTTGATATTAAATTAGAGATGGGGTGATTATGAATGTTAGTATTAGTTGTCTATGGGTGTTGATGGACTACCAATGTAGAATATCAAAGTCAATCAGTTAGTATCGACTATGATGAATAGACAACTAGTGATACAATGTTAGAATCTGCTTATGGTTATAATTTTCACTTTAGTAGAAATATTTCCTTTAAATATGTAAAAATATGACCTATTCTAATATTATGAAAGTGTATTCTAGTGATTTATTCCAAAATTCTAGAACCTCAAGTGGGCGATTGATAAAAAGCCCGTCTTAATTTGTGAATGTTTTTTAAAAATCTAAATATCTTAATGAACCAATAATTGAATGATCTTAGATTCACTGGATTAGTCATAATGAAGTACTTTTTTATAAGCATCCAAAATTTGGAAGACATTTGATCCCTTCTTAATAAGCATAAGTTTATAATTGTACTTCTATATGGTTAATTTGGGAGCATTTACAAATCATGGCATTCATTATCTCATTGAACAATACAATATTAATTATTAATATATTAAATAAGATTCAAATGATGTTTTGGTCGAAATACTTTATGAATTTTTTTACAAATTTTTATTAACGTTTAAGTATGTTTAAATAAATTTTATTTGAGATTATAAAATGCCCTAAATATATAGGCACTAGAATATGTAAGTTAAGAAAATTTTTTTATGACTTTAAAAATTTAGGACATAAAATGACAATGTTAGGGCATTCTAAAGTGTGTCCACTTTATTAATTTCAGTGTGGACATCACCATAGGAATGTTAGCCATGTAATTTTTCCACAACATATTTTCTTTCTTAATTGCCATTGACACATTTCTTAATTTGAAAATTCTTAAAATGTTATGCATAAAATTCTCCAAAAAAAAAAAATCACATTTAAGAAGTTTATTGTGATCTAGAAAAGTCAAAATAAGATTTGGATGATTGTAATAGGATCGAAAGAGACCAAAGAAGATATTGGCTTATGTAGTTGTAGATGAGCCCAACCAACAAAGTAAGAATTGATTATTGGCTCTACTGACGCTATAACCCATATAAAGCTTATTTGCAAAAAGATCATTTTTTTTGTATTATAAAATTTAATTTATATTTATTCTTATTAATGGAATTCATGTAATAATGTCACAAAAAAATCTAAAAATTCACAAGAAAATTCAAATTATTTTTAAGAAGATTAAAAATCTCACTTATTCTTTTCTCCTCCAAATCTTCTAAATACTCTCAAGTTATAAAAGAAACTCTATTTTTTTTCTTAACATCTCTTTGATCATTCCTAAATATACACACAAAAAAATCTTATAAGAAGTAGCAGGCAACATTTTGGCAATACTTTTACTTTTTAAATACGAGGAATTTATAATTTATTTTTCACTTAATGCTGAGAAATATATTGTAGTAATTAAATCTTTTTTATTTATACAAAAAAACTCTTTTTAGTGGATTTCATGTGTAAGAAGAAAATAAGTGATCAAAATCTTTCGACTAATATGCAACACATTTAAGGAATTAAAGGGTCTAAGCACAAATCCATTAATGTATGATACACATCGATAAGGAATGGATATAATATTTGAAAGGATAACATAAAAGAAAACTACATTGTGGTTGAAGTCCTTCAAATAGTAGGGCTTATAATTTCCCTCGAAGAGATGAGAAAAGTCTTGGTGTCTAATAGATTCTCAAGAAAAGAGTATTTGGATCAAAGAATCTCTTACGCCTAAGTTGATAGGAATATGAATTATCATGTATGCTCTTAACATAGAACCACTAATAATTCTGTGCAGCTATTTAAAACAGTTCTTATTCTTCTTGTGTTGCAGGAAGTGAGTAAACCTTCTTTATCCTAAGAGAGTAGGGGTTTCAAACAAGTTTATTCCATTTTCATGGGTATTCTTCTCAGTTAGTTTCCTTTCGATATCAACTTGTTTGTATTTCTTGTGAATTCTCGTATTCCTATTCTTTCATTGAGTCATGATTAATGATCCCCGATAAATATTTATGCTTACGTTTTATTTCCTTTTAAATATATCTCTTTCTTTACAACGACGCCAAAAACTTGATGCCGATGCAAATGAGAGTTTAATTGATATTATTATAAAATGAGATTTTACGCAAGTATACGTATCGTTATCAAGTAATATAGAGCTTTCTGATTAAGCCCCGAATATCGATCCCACGGAGATCGCGGTTAATCACAGCTGCTTTCAAGAGAAGTTCTAGTCTACAATAACATGCCCTAGCTTGGAAAGTCGATAAAGGTTTGGTTTTAATAAAATCCTACAATTATCAATACTATATTACCTCTAATCCTAAACTAAAACACTTAGTAAATCAGAAAAGTGAAGTTTAATATAATAAAAGTACTCTTCCTCATGCAATGAAATTAGTCACATGCGCAAAATTAAAACAAATAGAGAGAGTGATTGTTACAAATAGGAGAAATTATATTCTTTACCCTTATAAAGAACATTGGTTAATTTAACGCTTTAAAATTATGAAGATGAGTTAAGCAGGGAAGATACTAGCTCTCACTCTAGAGTTCCCTCGATTCTCTCCACCTGGGGGCTAACATCTCATATTAAAACTTAAAACATCAAACCGAATTGGGGCTTTAGCCTGTCACTCTAAAGTCCTCTAATTCTACATCCAATAAAAAGAATATCTCCTTATTTATTTTCACTCAATTATATGGACTGCATTCTCACCCATATAATCTCATGTGATTCTTACTAATTGTTGATTGAGACAATACCGCATTGGTTCTTACATGTTCTCACAACAGATTTTAACATGCAAGTTGATCAAGTTTACATGTAAATGAAGAACAAAGTAAAATCTTCATAATTTATTCTCACTCTACTTAATTCTAGATCCTACACATGCATACTAATTCATTTAAAGAGGGAAGAGTAAAGAAAACTACTCACTACACATGGAGAAACAACAAGAACTTTTCATTGCTTAAGTCTTTAAAACTACACAAACAAACTACTAAATCAAAATCAAAATACAATGAAACTACTTATCTTTGATGAAAATCAAAAAGCAATCTCCTTCAATCCTCTCCATGAACAAAGTAAAAGAAAAGAAAGAAATCTCTCACTCTCTCTTTCTCTCTCTCTCCTTGTTGCCCCACTTAGGGCTCACGGCCAAGTCTTCTTCTTCTTGGCCTTCTTCTCCTCTTCTAATAGTTCCTCTCCCTTTTCTAAATCTTCTTCTTCAAGAGTTTCCAAGCCTTAATTATAATTTCCCAAGAGATGCTTAAGTGTCTCTCCAAAAGAGTTCACATTCAATGAATCTTCCAAAGGGATGCCTTAAGTGCCTTTTCACTCCAAGAGACACATCCCTTCAATAATAACTCCTCATAACCACCCCCAACTCTTCTAGAAAGTCCATTTTATAATTCCAATGAATGCCCCTCGTAATAAGCTTCGCAACTCATCGAAAATCGTCAAAATCCAAGTTATATTGAAGAAATTACGCCCAAAACTGTCACTGGCGCCTAAGCGCCGTCGGTTTGGCGCTTAAGCTCCAATGTCTGGCGGCTAAGTGCCAAATTTGGCGCTTAAGCGCCAGACACAGGTACATAAGTTTCCAATTCGACCCGTTTTAGCTCGGTATGCTCCGGTTTGACTCGTTTTGTTTCTTTTGCTCAATTTACTCCAAATTCTTCAATTTTATGCACCTGCAACCAAAAACACAAGAAAACATACCTTTAAAGTGCAATATCATTAGAAATAAGTATAAAAATGTGCATAAAAACACTATATATTTTAGGTGTATCAAAATCCCCCAAACTTAAACATTACTTGTCCTCAAGTAATACTACACTTTTAAAATAATTTTTTATAGATTAGAGTTAATGGGTCATCCTTTAGAATTGATAAGTTTTGTTCTAAAAAAGTGATAGTTCAACTTAGAAGAACTTCTAATGAATTAGACTAGCCTAAGGTCTAAAATATTTATCATCAAACTTGGGAATTTGTTTTCCTATCTAATTTAGAAAAATGCAGATTTTTCAAATTTCGGATCCTATGAACTTTACTTTCTCGACTTAAGAACTCTCTTAAAAATAATTTAACTAATATATGTATAAAAAGCAAGCTTATGATTGTTCTAAGTTCTTTACTTTAGAAAAACTCAAGTGAAACCAATTTTTGATTATGACCTCTCCTCAAGCTTCTCCTCACTTTATTATTATTATTTTTTTATTTTTATTTTTACATGTGAGGATTACTATATCTGGAGAAGTCCTTAAATGATTTTGAATTCCACTATCCTCCTCTAAAGTTAAAACTTATTACTTTCATTTACTTTAAAAGATATACATACATACATACATACATATATATATATATATATATATATATATATATATATATATATATATATATATATATATATATATATATTTAAGTACTTTCTAAAAGAGCCTTAAATGTTTGAAAATAAAAATTCTAAGAATCCTTAATTTTCCAAAAATACATTTCTTCTTAATAAAGATAGTTATTCATTTTTCTATGTTCTCCAATAAATATCTTTAACCCTAGGTTCATCCTTTTCACTAAAAATATCAACTAAGTTATCCTACTCCATTTTTATACTTAAAATTCTAACATTCTTAAGATGACTCCACATAACAAAAATCATTAGAAATAAAATACAAATTATTTGTAATACTTTTGAAAACAAGTAAGGTTTAAGTTTGAAACATTTTTCTTTTCCCCCCAAACTTAAGCTCAAACATGTGTAACAGTGAAGTACAAAAATATGAGGTGGGAAAAGATCACATTTACCATTTACTACACATCCTACAAAAATATCAACAAAAAGCACATCGTAGAATATTGCAGTATAAAGTAAATCTATCCTAAACATGCTTGACATAACACTATAGAGGAATTTTAAATAGCAGAACAGGTATAAACTAAAAATTAAATAAGAACACATTTTAAACTTTATAAAGGAATTGCTAAATGCTAACAAGTTTAAAATATTAAGATAAGTTTTGTTGTCTCCAAAGACTCATTTTACTAGACTCACAAACATAGACACACAAACATCAATACATACATTCACAGATTTCATAAGCAAACAACAACTGAGGTTAATTTGATCTCCTTTTTACTCACATTTCCCCTCCTTACTTTCAATTTTCTGACGAAAGAAACTACACTTATAATGTGTGTATATTATAAAAATTTTTATATGGTTATCACCATTGGACCAGAATTCCCCTATTATAAAAACTCATGTGTTTCCAATATCAGGTTTACTCTAAGTCTTAGTTATACACAATCTGGTAAATAAAAGTAGTGCAGTTCATTCAGATGTTGTTCACTAGGTAAGTTCATAACCTTACTCAGTAAAGACAAAGTCAGAT
Source organism: Papilionanthe hookeriana x Papilionanthe teres (assembly GCA_022702705.1). Taxonomy (NCBI): domain Eukaryota; kingdom Viridiplantae; phylum Streptophyta; class Magnoliopsida; order Asparagales; family Orchidaceae; genus Papilionanthe; species Papilionanthe hookeriana x Papilionanthe teres. The sequence goes on along the minus strand of CM040422.1, from coordinate 110,916,047 downwards.
AAAGGAAGTAATAGAGTTGAAATGAAATGGTCCAAGTCCAAAATCTACATGTTTCAAGGTAATGCTCAGCTCCGAAAACTAAGACGTAACAGACTCGTCAGCCTACTAATACCAGAAGTTATATAAAAATTTAGTCAAGACCAAGGCATAACCTCACAACATTAACCCAAAACACTTTTACACATCAAACAAGGATCAAAATCCAACATCTCACTATTATCCAATCAAACATAATAACAATCATCAATCAATCTGATCAATCCTCACAAAAGCAAACAAAATACAACACTAATAATCATAACTCTCAAGCACACTAAATCAAACTACACTGATAACTATGGGTTGCCTCCCATAAAGTGCTATGTTTAACGTCATCAGCCTGACAAATGATTCCTCCTTGATCAAAATTTAATTTAAGTAATCCTTGATCAATCGTTAAATCATTTTCAGATCCAGAGATTCCTACAACATCCTCAAATTGTAATTTTTCTTTTAGCTCTTCTTTTTAGGATTGATTCGTATTATTGTTCCACATATTTCTTTCTAGATCCAATATTCTTCTAATGATTTTCTCAATTTGCATATTAATATCTTCCTTGAAATTTATAAGAAATGGATCTCTATAAGTTACTTTAAGATCTCCCAAATTTTGGATCAGATTCTCTCTAGATAATTCAGATTCTAAATCAAATTCTTCTGGGATATTCTTCTATCTTATGTTATCTTCTATTGGTCTTTCAAAATACTTATCCTCTTTTCTCAACTCAAAGTTCATTTCAAATATATCCTCAAATTCTCTTACAAGTCTTAATTCGATAACTTTATCATGTTCATCATTTAATTCAAGTTCTTCTTGTGATTGAGTCAAATCTGAAGATATAAAGACTGGTGGTGTAGATGAATTCCCTGAATAGGTAGGCTTTAAAATTGTGTGGGGTACATTCATCTTAAGTTCATGAGATTTTTCAACAGATGAAATTAAAAGTTTACTATTTTCGGTGACATCCATCATTTCACACCTCTCCTGAACATACATACAGTCTTCTTTAAATAACATTTTTGAATCATCATGAAAATCCATTTCAATCTCATCTGTTAGCTTACTCTCAAAACTTTCTTGGAAATGGTCTTTACTTAGATAATCAATTTCATCAATCAAAAAACAATCATCATCTTTTCTCTCAGCTGGATATTTCATATTCTTTAATACATCAAAAGTTACTTCCTGGTCATTAATATTCATAGTCAACTTTCCTTTTTGCACATCTATTATAGCTTGTCCAGTAACAAGGAAATGTCTCCCTAAAATAATTGGAATTTTTTATCTTCCTCCATATCTAATACAATAAAGTCCACAGGAAAGATAAATTTATCCACTTTAACAAGCACATCTTCTATAACTCCTTTTGGATAAATGATAGATCGATCAGCTAACATAAGGGTTACAGTAGTGGGAGAAATATCGACTAAACCTATCCTTCTAAATATAGATAGAGGCATCACATTAATGCTCACTCCTAAATCACATAAAGCTTTTCCACATAACTTTTCTCCAAATGCACAAGGAATTGTAAAGCTACAAGGATCTTTAAGTTTATGAGGAAGCTTTTTCTGAAGTATAGTGCTGCACTCCTCACTTAGTTCAACTATCTCGTAATCCCCAAGTTTCCTTTTCCTGTTTAATATCTCCTTCATAAACTTTGCATAACTTGGCATCTGTTCCAAAGCTTCAGTAACAGGAATATTTATTGTTAACTTCTTAATTACTTTTAGGAATTTTGAAAATTTTTTATCCAACTCATGTTGTCTAAGTCTTTGAGGAAATGGAGGTGGTGGTCTTTCTAAATTGATTTTTGTTGGAGATATTAATTTTTCCAGATCCTTGGAATCTTGTTCTTCAGGTCTTTTTGTTTCCTTTGTTTCTCTCACAACTTCTTTCTCTTTTCTAACCACATCCTCTATCTTTCTTCCAATTCTTAATCGGACAGCTTCTACTTGTTCATTAGTGTTCTCTTTAAGATTGATCTCAGTGTTGCTAGGAAGTGTTCCTTAGGATATATTGCTTTGTGAATTAGCAATTTGTCCCAATTGATTCTCTATGTTTATAATCGCAGCATTTCAACTTTGTAACTGATTTCCCATTTGCAATACCACTTCTTCTATAGACATCTTCTTATCCTCAAATTATTGATCATTGTTAGAGACTGCTGGATATGAAGGTCTATAGTTTGTGTTTACTGATTATTCCAACTTCCATTAGGATTTGCATGATTATTTTCCCATTTTTGGTTTCCACCATTAGTAGTATGATTCCAGTTAAATTTAGGATGGTTCTCCCAACCTGGGTTGTAAAAGTTAGAATATGGGTAGTTTGTGGTATTTAAAGTCTCATATGATAAGTTAGAATCAATCATATTCCCTAATGAACTTTCCTTACTTACTGGAGTTAATTGAGGCTGGTTCATTCCAAATTGGTCCAACTTCCTTGATATTTCAGTAACCTGAGATGCAATAATTGCAATCACATCTGTATCATGAACACTAGCTACCTTTTTAGGATTTACCCTTGTAGAGGGTCATTCAAATTCATTTGTAGTCATTCTTTCAATTAATGCATACGCTTCATCAAATGGTTTTGACATTAATGATCCATCAGCGGCAGCGTCAATTATAAACTTAAGGGATCCTACTAACCCATTATAAAAAGTTTCAATGATTAACCAATTAGGCAGAGCATGGTGTGGACACTTTCTTAGGAGTTCCTTAAATCTTTCCCAGGCTTCGTATATTGATTCCCCTTCATACTGATAAAATGAGATAATATTGTTTCTAAGTTTAGTTGTCCTTGAAGGTGGAAAATACTTAGCTAGGAATTTCTGAGTTAACTCTTCCCAATTTTTAATAGAACCAGGTGCTAATGAGTATAACCACATTTTAGCCTTATCCCTTAGTAAGAAAGGAAAAGGCCTTAGTCTAATAACATCGTCTGACATGTTGTTATAACTAAATGTAGCACAAAATTCTAGAAAACAAGATAAGTGTAAATAGGGATCTTCTGAAGGAGTTCCCCCAAACTGGTTGTTCTGTACCAATTTGATCATCTCTGGATTAAGTTCAAATGAGTCAGCTTCTATGACAGGGGTTTGTATAATTGAGTGAATTTCACCTGTCGTAGGATTTACATAATCCCTCAATGATTCATGATGATTTTCTAAGTTATTATTTTCATTATTTTTCATTTCCATTTTAAGTTTTTTAAGTCCTTTCTATTTTTTGATTTTTTTCTTTTTTTCAAACTCGGGATCATAAGACACATATCCTACAGATCTTTTAGTTCGCATAAATAACACAACATACAATACATTAACAATTAAACAAAAATATTTTCAACACAAAAAAACATTTTCACAAACACCTTGCTTTTCACACAAACAGTTTTTACGACACTACAATTTTCCAAGACTAAGACTAAATACTTCAACTAAAATCCTCCTAAAAGTCAAGATCTACCGTTGCGACCCCGACAACGGCGCCAAAAACTTAATTCCCGATAAATATTTATGCTTACATTTTATTTCCTTTTAAATATATCTCTTTCTTTACAATGACACCAAAAACTTGATGCCGATGCAAATGAGAGTTTAATTGATATTATTATAAAATGGGATTTTACGCAAGTATACGTATCGTTATCAAGTAATATAGAGCTTTCTGATTAAGCCCCGAATATCGATCCCACGGAGATCGCGGTTAATCACAGTTGCTTTCAAGAGAAGTTCTAGTCTACAATAACACACCCTAGCTTGGAAAGTCGATAAAGGTTTGGTTTTAATAAAATCCTACAATTATCACTACTATATTACCTCTACTCCTAAACTACAACACTTAGTAAATCAAAAAAGTGAAGTTTAATATAATAAAGGTACTCTTCCTCATGCAATGAAATTAGTGACATGTGCAAAATTAAAACAAATAGAGAGAGTGACTGTTACAAATAGGAGAAATTATATTCTTTACCCTTATAAAAAACATTGGTTAATGTAATGCTTTAAAATTATCAAGATGGGTTAGGCAGGGAAGATACTAGCTCTCACTCAAGAGTTCCCTCGATTCCCTCCACCTGGGAGCTAACATCTCATATCAAAACTTAAAACATCAAACCAAATTGGGGCTTTAGCCTGTCACTCTAAAGTCCTCTAATTCTACACCCAATAAAAAGCATATCTCCTTATTTATTTTCACTCAATTATATGGACTACATTCTCACCCATATAATCTCATGTGATTCTTACTAATTGTTGATTGAGACAATACCGTATTGGTTCTTACATGTTCTCACAACAAATTTTAACATGCAAGTTGATCAAGTTTACATGTAAATGAAGAACAAAGTAAAATCGTCATAATTTATTCTCACTCTACTCAATTCTAGATCCTACACATGCATACTAATTCATTTTAAGAGGGAAGAGTAAAGTAAACTACTCACTACACATGGAGAAACAACAAGAACTTTTCATTGCTTAAGTCTTTAAAAATACACAAACAAACTACTAAATCAAAATCAAAATACAATGAAACTACTTATCTCTGATGAAAATCAAACTCTCCTTGTATAGCAAAAGCAATCTCCTTCAATCCTCTCCAAGAACAAAGTAAAAGAAAAGAAAGAAATCTCTCACTCTCTCTTTCTCTCTCTCTCCTTGTTGCCCCACTTGGGGCTCACGCCCAAGTCTTCTTCTTCTTGGCCTTCTTCTCATCTTCTAATAGTTCCTCTCCCATTTCTAAATCTTCTTCTTCAAGAGTTTCCAAGCCTTAATTATAATTTCCCAAGAGATGCTTAAGTGTCTCTCCAAAAGAGTCCACATTCAATAAATCTTCCAAAGGGATGCCTAAAGTGCCTTTCACTCCAAGAGACACATCCCTTCAATAATAACTCCTCATAACCACCCCCAACTCTTCTAGAAAGTCCATTTTATAATTTCCAATGAATGCCTCTCGTAATAAGCTTCGCAAAGCATCAAAAATCGTCAAAATCCGAGTTATATTGAAGAAATTACGCCCAAAACCGTCACTGGCGCCTAAGCGCCGTCGGTTTGGCGCTTAAGTGCCAATGTCTGGCGGCTAAGTGCCAAATTTGGCACTTAAGCACCAGACACAGGTACATAAGTGTCCAATTCGACCCGTTTTAGCCCAGTATGCTCCGGTTTGACCCATTTTGTTTCTTTTGCTCAAATTACTCCAAATTCTTCAATTTTTTGCAACTGCAACCAAAAACACCAGAAAACATATCTTTAATGTGTAATATCATTAGAAATAGGTAAAAAAATGTGCATAAAAACACTATATATTTTAGGTGTATCAAAATCCCCCAAGATTAGCCATGGAAGATGGTTCAATTTTAAAGACTAAAGGGACATTGCACCTCACATAATAATATAACTGATTTCAATCCATCATTTCAACAGAGTTAGGGGTTTCAGAAACTTCGATGACTTGGTGAATTCCTATTTTCTCAAAAGTATTTTGAATCTTAGGAACAAAAATATTAAAAATAGTCAGAACAATGGAACTTCTAATAAGTCTCTTCTTCAAGGGCAAAGAATCTTCTTCATTCTTGAGGCTAAATTCCCTCAAGGGTTCCTCTTCATTACAACTTGGGGGTCTACTGTGGAAAAGCTAAGATCACCATAGGTCATTTTGAAGTGAAAAAAAAAATTCCTAACTTAATAACAGACCCACCATTCAGATGAATTAGAGTAAGTGTTAGGTTTCTTCCTTTTATTGACCTCGGTTTTGTTTAGGTCTAGTCTTTCTTTAGGAGCATAGAATGTAGCTGTAGGTCTTTTCTATTGACTATCCTAGTGGACTAGTGATAGAACCCTACCCCATTAGCAATTTAAAACACTTCTTTACTTTTCTTGGAGTTACAAATGTTTGATACTAACATCTAGCACTCAGTAGGTTGGGGCCTGACACGCCTAAAATATATATGTTTTTTTCAATATCATTTTACTAATTTTTGATGATATTACACTTTAAAGGAATATATTTTGTATGTTTTTTAATTTTAGGTACAAGAAATGGTGATTGGAGCAAAAGGAAACAAAAACGGTGCAATTTGGAGCAAAAACGAGCAAGAAATGAAATTCTGCCCTGACACCTTTCGATAAGTCTTTTTATGCTTAATCTCTTTTATACTTCTTGCATATTTTTGAATGAGATTACACTTTAAAAAAATGTTGTTTTTATGCTTATTTTGTAGGACTATCTGTTACGAATGCAACACAACCGAAATGGAGCTGAAACGGAGCCAAACGGAGCAAAATGGTGGAGCTGTGCAAAAGTCTGCTCGCCGAAGGCGGCCTTGAACACGCCGAGGGTGAGATTTTCCATAAACGGCCGAAATATGACCAAAAGCTCGCCGACAGCGGCCTTGAACCTGCCGACAACGCCCGGGAAGGTTCTAGACCGACTTTTGGCGGTTTTGGGCCGAAATTCGACTTATTTGGACGCTTTTTCGAAGGGGTACTTAAGGGAACTCTTAAAAATTCGTCCACACTTTTTAAATTTGTGAAGTTAGGAAGAGAAAAGAAGAAAAACAAGAGAGGAAAGTAGAGAAAAAAAAGAGGAATGTTTAGGATTCTTAGATTAAGAGTGGAAATGTAGATTTTTACCCTTTTAGAGAGATTAGAGAGGAGATTTTGAGAGAATTTGTAAGGGATTGCACTAGCATTGCATGGATCGATGGGAGACTTTGTGGGAGAGATCTTTGTCTTTTTTTCAAAGGGAAAAAGCTAAGTGTTGTTCTTCATTATCTTAGAATTTTGTAAATAATTACCTAGTGGATTTGCTTTGGTTAAATGAAGTTTCTGTTGTATTTTCTTCATGCTTTGTGACGCATCTCTCTTACTCTTTATTTTTCTTTGAAAATAGTGACATGAGAAGATTATGCCATTATTTTCATTTTACTTTTCTTTTGTAGTGAGTAGAAATCATGTTTAGGATTTTGTGATGCTTGATATAATTAAATTTAATTATAAATGTGATGATTTTTACTTGCACTACATTTACATTACAAAAAGAGCTCGTTGTAGTGTTAAAATTCATTGTAATTGCACGACCCAAAAGGGCGGTGTAATTCTCAACAAAGTGGAACCACATTCAAATTTCATGGATGGTGAAGTTCATGGGAGTTGAGTGCAAATAAATAGGGAAATAATATTAATCGGGCGTAGAATTGAAGATTTTAGAGTGACAGGCTAAAATCCTCAATTCGGTTCTATCGTTTGGGTGCTGAAGTGTAGATTGTTAGCCGTCAGGCGAGGGGAACGTGGGAGCTCCGAAGTGAGAGCCGGTATCCTCCCAGCCTAGCCACGAATTCAGTAACCAAGCATAAGATTAGTCAATGTTCTTTATGCCTGGACCAAAGGGTAAAGAATAGGATTGCTCTTATTTGACACATAAAATATTTAATGCATCTCATTCCAATACATTATCTATTTCATTACATAAGAATAGTAGTTTTTAATATCTCAAAATTCTCTAAACCAATTCATCCAAAAAGGGTTCTTTAGAATTATTATTTGCACTTAGTTGTAGTTACTATCATTACATTTAACACTTGCATTTAGGAGTAGTTTCTAGATAAAACATAATTTTAATCAACATTCCAAACTAAGAACTATTAGTAGTAGACTAGAATTTGACTAAAGACCTCTTACTTCACTTCCTCGTGGGATCGATACTGGGGTTTTTAAAGAAAACTCTATATTACTTGAAACGATACATATACTTGCGTAGTACCCATAGTTTCTAAAATATTTTACAATTTTTACATTATTTAAGATTTTGCACACTAGCCGCTATTTATAAATCGGGTTAAGTTTTTTGCCATCTTTTGGAAGGTAATTTACTGCGTAATTGCGGGTCGGGTCAAGTTTTTGCGCCATTGTTGGAGAAGCTATGGTAAGAAATTTAGGAAAATTTTAGTTGAAGTAATTAGGCTTAGACTTGGAAAACTGTCGTGTAGTAAAAACTGTTTTGTGTGAAAAGTGTTTTTATATGAAAAAATGTTGTGAAAAAATTGTTTGTTTGAAAAATAAGGTGTTCGTGAAAATGTTTTGTTGTGTTGAATATATTTCATCTATTATTTGTTTAATTGTTAATGTATTATTTGTTGTGTTACGTACGCAAAACAAAGGATCTGCAGGACTTGTGCCTTATGATCCCAAGTTAGAAAAAAATAAAAAAATAAAAATAAAGAAAGGACTCGAAAAACTAGAAATGGAAATAGAAATCTTTCAAGATAATAACTTAAAAAATCATCATACTTCATTGAGGGATTACCTAAATCCTACGACAGATGAAATTCACTTTAGTATACAAAATTCTGTCGTAGAAGCTGATTCGTTTGAAATAAATCATGAGATTATTCAACTGGTGCAGAACAATCAGTATGGGGGAACTCCTTTGGAGGATCCCTATTTACACTTATCAAATTTTATAGAACTTTGTGCTACATTTCGTTATAACGGTATGTCGGACGACACTGTTAGACTAAGGCTTTTTCCTTTCTCACTAAGGGATAAGGCTAAAATGTGGTTATACTCACTAGCACCTGGATCTATTAAAAATTGCGAGTTAAATCAGAAATTCCTAGCTAAGTATTTTCCACCTTCAAGGACTACTAAACTTAGAAACGATATTGTCTCATTTTGTCAGTATGAAGCAGAATCAATATACGAAGCCTGGGAAAGATTTAAGGAACTCCTAAGAAAGTGTCCACACCATGTTCTGCCCGATTGGTTAATCATTCAAACTTTTTATAATGGGTTAGTAGGATCCCTTAGGTCTACGATTGATGCTGCTCGTGGTGGATCATTAATGTCAAAATCATTTGATGAAGCATATGCATTAATTGAAGAAATGACTACAAATGAATTTCAATGGCCCTTTACAAGGGTAAATCATAAAAATGTAGCTAGTGTTCATGATACGGATACGATTACAATTCTTGCATCTCAAATTCCTGCAATATCAAGGAAGTTGGACCAAATTGGAATGAACCTACCTCAATTTACTCATGTAAGTGAGTAAAGTTCATTAGGGCCTATGATTGATTCTAACTTATCATATGATGCCTTAAATACCATAAATAACCCGTACTCTAACTTTTACAACTCAGGTTGGAAGAACCATCCAAAATTTAAATGGAATCATACTACTGAGGGTGGAAACCAACAGTGGGAAAACAATCATGCAAATCTTAATAGAAGTTGGCATAACCAGGAGAACACAAACTACAGACCTTCATATCCACCAGACTCTAACAATGATCAACAATTTGAGGATAAGAAGATGTCTATGGAAGAAGTGGTATTGCAAATGGGAATCCAGTTGCAAAGTCAAAATGCTGCGATTAGAAACATAGAGAATCAACTGGGACAAATTGCTAATTCACTTAGCAATGGAACCCAAGGAACACTTCCTAGAAACATTGAGATCAACCTTAAAGAGAACACTAATGAACAAGCAGAAGCTGTCTAATTAAAAAGTAGAAGAGAGATAGAGGATGTGGATGGAAAAGAGAAAGTTGATGTGAGAGAAACAACGGAAACTAAAAGACCTGAAAAACATGTTTCTAAGGATCTGGAAAAATTAATATCTCCAACTAAAATCATTTTGGAAAGACCACCACCTCCATTTCCTCAAAGACTTAGACAACATGAGTTGGATAAAAAATTGTCAAAGTTCATGAAAGTACTTATGAAGTTAACTATAAATATTCCTTTCACTGAAGCTTTGGAACAGATGCCAAGTTATGCAAAGTTTATAAAGGATATATTAAACAAGAAAATGAAATTTGGAGATTACGAGACAGTTGCACTTAGTGAGGAGTGCAGCGCTATACTTCAGAAAAATTTTCCTCGGAAACTTAAAGATCCTTGTAGCTTTACAATTCCTTGTGCAATTGGAAAAAGATTATGTGGAAAAGCATTATGTGATTTAGGAGTGAGCATTAATGTGATGCCTCTATCTATATTTAGAAGGTTAGGTTTAACTGATATTTCTCCCTTCTGTTAGCTAATCGATCTATCATTTATCCAAAAGGAGTTATAGAAGACGTGCTTGTTAAAGTGGATAAATTTATCTTTCCTTTGGACTTTATTGTATTAGATATAGAGGAAGATAAAGAAATTCCAATTATTTTAGGGAGACATTTCCTTGTTACTGGACAAGCTATGATAGATGTGCAAAAAGGAGAGTTGATTATGAATATTAATGACAAGGAAGTCACTTTTGATGTATTAAAGACTATAAAATATCCAGCTGAGAGAAAAGATGATGATTGTTTTTGGATAGATGAAATCGATTATCTAAGTAAAGACCATTTCCAAGAAAGTTTTGAGAGTAATATAACAGATGAGGTTAGAATGAACTTTCATTATGATTCAAAAATTTTGTTTAAAGAAGACTGTATGTATGTTCAGGAGAGGTGTGAAATGATGGACGCTAACAAAAATAGTAAACTTTTAATTCCATCTGTTGAAAATCCTCATGAACTTAAGATGGATATACCCAATACAATTTTAAAGCCTATCTATTTAAGGGATTCATCTATACAACCAGTCTTTATATCTTTAGATGCGACTCAATTAAAAGAAAAACCTGAATTGAATGATGAACAAGATAAAATTATTAAACTAAGATTTGGAAGAGAATTTGAGGATAAATTTCAAAAGAACTTTGAGTTGAGAAAAGAGGATAAGGATATTAGAAGACCATTGGAAGAAATTCCTAAGGAATTAAAAAAACTTATTTCCTCAACTAAGATAGATCCTCCATCATTTAATAGTTATAAAGGAGAAGAATTAGAAGATAACTTAAATCATAAGAGTGACATAGAAGAATTTGATCCTGAATCTGAATTATCTAAAGAGAATCTGATCCATAATTTGGGAGATATTGAAATATCTTATAAAGAGCCATTTATTATAAATTTCAAGGATGATATTAATATGCAGATTGAGAAAATCAATAGAAGAATATTGGATCTAGAAAGAAATATGAGGAATAATGATATAAATCCAACTAAAAATGAAGAGCTGAATGAAAAATTAAAATTTGAGGATTTTGTAGGAATCCCTAGATCCGGAAATGATTGGGCGATTGATCGAGGATTACTTAATTAGAATTTTGATCTAGGTGGAATCATTTGTCGGCTAATGACGTTAAACCAAGCGCTTTATGGGAGGCAACCCATAGTTATCAGTGTTCTTTGATTTAGTGTGCTTGAGAGTCATGATTGTTAGTGTTGTACTGTGTTTGATTTAGTGTGGATAGACTTGATCTTTATGTGTCATTATGGATTGATAAGTTTGATTATTGATTGGTAGATGTTTGGATTATTAGTGCTTTGATCTGATCTCTGTCTGTTTCTTGAGGGAGGTGAATCCTTAACTTCTTATTATGGCTAGACTTAATCTCTTGTAGTAGTTGGATTAACGAGTCCACTATGACTTGGGTCTCACCCAGGACTTGAGTTTTACAGAGAAATCATGAATTTTGAACATTGATAGTTCCATCTTAATTTGTTACTTCCTTTCTACAACTTTATTTTCATTAGGTAGGAGTCGTGAACCTATTTGATGAACACCATATGGATGATTTTACACTATCTTTATAACTGTTAGAGGTGCTTAATTATAAGGATTAGGTGATGCCTGAGATTGGTGCCTAGGAGCCAATATATCAGGGGTAATCTTATCTTTGGGATTATAATCTATAAAATCATTTTAAAAAGTACCTAATTTACTAGTGTAGTGATTTCGTTAGAAATTGGAAGTAAATCAGTGAGATGCGATGAGTTAAAGGATGAATTGACCTCATTTATCTTATGTGTGTTTATGTTTGTGTTACAACTTTATTTTGGTCTTGAAGAACATTTTTATATTCCCATGTTGATACATGTTATGCTAGTTAGACTTTTATTTAGTGAATTTCATTCTGACATGATTAGTTTAGATTTACTTTATGCTGCATATTGTTCTGTCCTAATGAATACTTGCAAATGATTTTGATAGACACTTTTGGTAGATAGAATTTCTAAACTTTTTTTTCCCTACTTATATTTTTTGTACTAAATGTTATATATGTTAAAAATTATGTTTGGGGGTAGGAAAAAAAATAAAATTTTAATGTGAAAATACTTCCTTTTAGTGTAATTTTATTACAAGCATGTTTTAGGTTAGCTTTACTTCTCTGACAATCATTCTATCCTGATTATGCATGTATATGAATTTGATAGGATGTTGTAGTAGTAAGTAGATTCAACCTTTACTTTTTCTTCCTGCTATATTTTATGGAATTAATTGCAAAATATTTTTGAAATTTAAGTTTGGGGGGAAGAAAAATATTAACTTTTATTTGTTCTCAATTGTTATATTTTCAAAAATTATTGGCATAACATCTAGCAGTTGAATCTCGCTTGAGATAACTAAAACTTTTTATTTTAGTTGAATATTATGGAAGGATTGGATGAAAAATTTTAGTAATAAAAGTTAATTTTGTAAGGATAAGATAATTGGTATAAAAGAATTTGATTATAGTTAACTATTTAAAGTAAAGAAAACTATATTTTTGAAATGTTAAGAAACTTAAAGTATTGTGTTAAGAAGAGATTATGACTTTATGATGAATAATAAAACTCATACCTAATTATAAAGTAAGGATGTGTTTCAAGTTTGAACTTTAGAAAGAGGAGAGTGAAGTTCAAAATCATTAAAGGCTCTCCAGATATAGTAATCCTCATTTTAAAAAAAGAGAAAAAAAGGGAAAACAAAAAGAGAGTGAAAAAAAGGGGATTGAAAATGATCCCGAAAGAAAAGAAAAAAAAGAAACAAAAATATTTATGAGGAGAAGCTTGAGGAGATGCCTAATAAAAAATTGGCTTCACTTGAGTCACCCTAAAGGGAGAACTTGATTTCATTTACGAATTTATATTTAAAGTATTGGCCTACATTCGATGAAGTTTGCATGAACTCCTTTTTACATAATCTTTCAAGGCATTCTTAATGTAACAAATTATGGTTTATCTTGAAATAAATAGAAGACTAGAACTCTTAGACTTGATTCTTGAATTTTCTTATACTTGTAGTGTTAACCCGAGTTACTGAATTTCTTTCTAAAAGTCTAACCAATATATTCTTTTAAATGAAAATTTTAGTGTCTTACAGGTGAAAAGTATATTGCCTTGAGTTATATTTTTATGTAGTAAAAGGGTTACTTGAGGACAAGTAACAGTTAAGTTTGGGAGATTTTGACACACCTAAAATATATATGTTTTTTGCAATATCATTTTACTCATTTTTGACAATATTACACTTTAAAAGAAAGTATTTTTTATGTTTTTTTTGTTTTAGGTACAAAAAATGGTGATTGGAGCAAAAGGAAGCAAAAACGGTGCAATTTGGAGCAAAAACGAGCAAGAAATGAAATTCTGCCCTGACACCTTTCGATACGTCTTTTGATGCTTAATATCTTCTACATTTATTACATATTTTTGAATGAGATTACACTTTAAAAAAAGGTTGTTTTATGCTTATTTTGTAGGGCTATCTGTTACGAACACAACACAACTGCAATGGGGCGAAATGGAGCTGAAACGGAGCCAAACGGAGCAAAATGGTGGAGCTGTGCAAAAGTCTGCTCGCCGAAGACGGCCTTGAACTCGGCGACGGTGAGATTTTCCATAGACGGCCGAAATATGACCAAAAGCTCGCCGACAGCGGCCTTGAACCCGCCGACAGCGCCCGGGAAGGTTCTAGACCGACTTTTGGCGGTTTTGGGCCGAAATTCGACGTATTTGGACACTTTTTCGAAAGGGTACTTAAGGGAACTCTTAAAAATTCATCCACACTTTTTAAATTTGTGAATTTAGGAAGAGAAAAGAAGAAAAACAAGAGAGGAAAGTAGAGAAAAAAAGAGGAATGTTTAGGATTCTTAGATTAAGAGTAGAAATGTAGATTTCTACCCTTTTAGAGAGATTGGAGAGGAGATTTTGAGAGAATTTGTAAGGGTTTGCACTAGCATTGCATGGATCGACGGGAGACTTTGTGGGAGAGATCTTCCTCTTTCTTTCAAAGAGAAAAAGCTAAGTATTATTCTTCTTTATCTTAGAATTTTGTAAACAATTACCTAATGGATTTGCTTTGGTTAAATGAAGTTTCTGTTGTATTTTCTTCATGCTTTGTGACGCATCTCTCTTACACTTTCATCTTCTTTAAAAATAGTGACATGAGAAGATTATACCATTATTTTCATTTTACTTTTCTTTTGTAATGAGTAGAAATCATGTTTAGGATTTTGTGATGCATGATTGAAGTAAATTTAATTATAAATGTGATGGTTTTTACTTGCACTTCATTTACATTACAAAAAGAGCTCGTTGTAGTGCTAAAATTCGTTGTAATTTCATCAACCCAAAAGGACGGTGTAATTCTTAACAAAGTGAAAGCACATTCAAATTCCATGGATGGTGAAGTTCATGGGAGTTGAGTGAAAATAAATAGGGAAATAATTTTAATCGGGCGTAGAATTGGAGATTTTAGAGTGACAGGCCAAAATCCTCAATTAAGTCCTATCGTTTGGGTGCTGAAGTGTAGATTGTTAGCCCTCAGGCGAGGGGAACGTGGGAGCTCCGAAGTGAGAGCCGGTATCCTCCCAGCCTAGCCACGGATCCAGTAACCAAGCATAGGATTAGTTAATGTTCTTTATGCTTGGACCAAAGGGTAAAGAATAGGATTGCTCCTATTTGGCACATGTAATATTTAATGCATCTCATTCCTATACATTATCTATTTCATTACGTAAGAATAGTAATTTTTAATATCTCAAAATTCTCTAAACCAATTCATCCAAAAAGGGTTATCTTCAGAATTATTATTTGCACTTAGTTGCAGTTACTATCATTACATTTAACACTTGCATTTAGGAGTAGTTTCTAGACAAAACACAATTTTAATCGACATTCCAAACTAAGAACTATTAGTAGTAGACTAGAATTTGACTAAAGACCTCTTACTTCACTTCCTCGTGGGATCGATACTGGGTTTTTTAAAGAAAACTCTATATTACTTGAAACGATACGTATACTTACGTAGTACCCATAGTGTGTAAAATATTTTTCAATTTTTATATTATTTAAGATTTTGCACACTAGCCATTATTTATAAATCGGGTCAAGTTTTTTGTCATCTTTTGGAAGTTAATTTACTGCGTAATTGCGGGTCGGGTCAGGGCCATATGTGAGGGAGCTCAAGAAGGGATTCACATAGGATTGCATGGACTTAGGGTTAACTCTAGGTGGAGTGGCTTTGGTCAGTTTTGCACACACACACATCCCTTCACAATTCCATGACTGGTTCCCAATTCTTTTGGAAACTCTAAACCAATCACCCTTAGCTGGTTCCCCATTCTTTTGGAAACTCATATGGGTGTCCCCCAAACCCTTAGCTTTGGCTAGGGGTTGGCTAGGACCAACATATGGAGGATCTAAAATGGGACTTCCCTTGGTCTCATGGCTCAATAGGGGTGATTCCATGATTAACACTCAATTAATTCCAATTTTACCAAATTCCCAATTTTGACCCTTCTTGGTCCCAACTTTTCCAAATTACTAAAACACCCCTAAACCCTAAATTTTCCCAAAATTGCCCAAATTCTCATTTTCTCTTCAAAAATCATTTCAAACCACTCAAAACTACTCAAATTACCCAAAGCACCCAAAATTTCCTAAAATTCCCAAAATACCACAAAAATACCTAAAATTACCAAAATGCCATTCACACCCATTCCCAAAATCTCCAAAAACACTATAAATTTTCCCAAAATAATTTCAAACCACTCCATTGAGCCTAATCTGACCAAATTAACCAATCTTAACCAAAATCCCAAAATTGCCCCTAAAGGCCCAAAATCCTCAAATTAACCCCAATTTCCACCAAATTGACTTCAATCTCACCCAATTTCAATTCCAAATCAAAATTCATCATATCCAATCTAAATTAAACCAAATTCAAGCCCAATTGAGCCAATTCACAATCAAATTTCAAAACTAATTTTAAAACCCCAATTTTGCCTAAATTCCTAAATCCTATTAAATTAAATCCCATGAACAACCAATTTCTCCAAATTTAATTTCCAAACTCTTAATAACATTCCTTTAGACTAAATGGAACCATCAATTGAACCAAATCCAAACCCTAGCCCAATCCAAACCCAAGTCTAACCCAAATGCCCAAAAATTGACCATGAGCCAAATTCCACTAAATTGAACCTCCCAATCAAGTCAAAATCACCCAATTCCTTTTCAAAATTTCTCATGACAATCATCTACATCAATTTGATAAATCAATTGAACCAAGTCTTAGCCGAAACCCAACCTAAACCCAAGTTTAAAACAACCGACTTTGAACCAAAACCCCAATTTGATCAAATCCATTAAAATTGACCAAGCCATTATCACCACAGCCAACATTTGAGCCCTAGAAGCCAAGCTAGATCCACCTAGCCTAACCTTGTTGAGCCATGGATCAAGGGTCCCTTGATTTGGGGGATTTCGTCCCATATTTGGCTAAACCAAGGGAGATCTTTGCTATCAACTATCAAGCCACCTAAACCATCACCATTAAACTCCCCTGGATCACCTAAACGATCTGGCCATCGGCCCTGGCCTGGCCGACTGGCCTAGTCATCGGAAAACCCAAAACCGAGAGAGCCTCCTTCACCATTTGAACCAATTACACTCATCCAATGTGCATAGATCCCATTGGTGGATTGCGCTATTCTTCCCTCCACCTAAGCAATTGATTGCACCCACTGGCCAGCCCTAGTGGCCACCATGGTTGTGCCTATTTAACTACCAACTCCTATGGTCAAAACATAGAGAGTGCACTGAACCTTGGGGAGACTCTGCCAAATTGCTTCCAAAGCTTCTCTAAGGCCTCATGAGTTCAACCCCATTGTTCCCAGCTATCCATTGCCACTGCCTGAGGCTAATTTTCTCACCCAAGATTAGGCTAGGAACAGGACACCCCACCAAACTCCACCAAACCTCAAATCGATTTGCTCATCACCTTCACTAAACTAAACAATGAAGTTGTACACTGAAAGCCCCATCTTCCAGCCACTCTTTACCTGACTTCCACCTCAGCCTCTCAACCTGTAGAATGAGTTTATACACAGACCCTTCACTAGAGCCGAGTGACACTTCCAGTAGGTTCGCCAGGTCCCAATGAAACTTCTTCAAGAACCCAATCGAGACCTAACCTCTTGGGCTAAGGCATAGACCATTTTCCCTCAAATCGAGCTAGGTTTGGGCCTTTGTGAAGAAAATTTTAATTTCATGAATGGTTAGCTGTATAAATAGGGTTTGTTTTAGTAGATGAAGTTGTAACAACAAAACCCATGTGATTTGTTTGAGTGTAGAGAGATATTAGGGTTGGAAGCTGAACAGTTCTCTGTGCACATCAGTTGGGGACGAAGACGCTCCGTCGTCCGATCGCGCGTGTATTCAAATGACGCTTCAGATTGCGCTGAACGAGAGGATAGGACATAAAGCACGGAGTTGACTGACATGATACTGTCAAATAAAAGCGAGACGCATAGCAGTTCAGAGCCGCCTGACTCAGCGTTGAGTCGGATAATTAGAAAAATAGGTTTATTTTGATTTATTTTAATTCATAAACTTATAAAATTCATAACTTAGTGTAGAAAAATTTTTAAAATAAAAGAAAAATACTTTGTTACTCAGTCAACAGAGGAGAATAAATTAGAACAAAAATCAAAATTATTTATCATGTATTTATTTTTAATTAATTAAATACTAACAAAATCCTTTAAATCATAATTAATTAAATATTAATCACCATGACTTGAAATTTTTAGAGCTTCGTTCTGTTGTTAGGAGTGTTGTCTAATTTTTTGAGAGTCGGAGAGGATCCCAACATAGAAGCCCTAAATTTTAAGTTAAATCATATTTGTTTTAGTTAAAATTTTAATAATTAAATATAATTTAGAAAAAAATATAACATTTGCTTTGGTAGGTTTACTGTAAACAGAGAACCCTAGGAAAAATATAAATGAAATTTAAGCAATTAAAAATGACACTATATGTAATTATCTCATTAAAACTCTTAAAAAATTAAATAATTAAAATGTAAATAGAAAAATACAAAAATGAACCAACACTATAAATAATGATCTTATTACCTCACTGTAAAATTTGAACCCATTTGAATTAATTTGATCACTGAATTCATTTTTCTAAGTAATAATGACATTTTTGCATTAGAATAGTTATTAAATTTAAAACATAATTAAGAAAGTTATAAAAAATAATTTTGGGAGTTCCTTGTGATCAGGGGCACCCAAGAAAAATAAAATCAAGCCCTAAGTAAAAACTTTACTTTTAACCTATTTTCTAATTTTTAAATAATAAAAAATAATTAGAAATCATAAAAATCACAAAAAAAATAAAAGTGCACTAAAATGTTCTAAATTATTTCTTGATCAATTAAAAGCAATTAGAATATTTTTTCTAATTTTTTAAAAATTATTATGAATTTTTAAAGGTTAAAAATGTATTTTCCCTAATTTTCAATTAAAATAATTACAATAAATAAAATAAAATTCACAAAAATATGAATTTCGCTTCTCTAGGTTTCCTGGGCTCAGAGAAATTTACGAAAAATATAAAACCTAATTTTTCACTTAAATACTATTTTATATTTAATTAATACTCAAAATAAACACATAATTCTAATCACTAAAATGAAATTCAAAAAATCATGAAAATTAGCCTAACTGGTCCTCTGACCTAGGTGACCTCCAATAATTTTCCTGAGGACAGATTGTATACCTTTTGATAAGCTAATGAATTAACTTGAAAAATACTTATTTTTGCATTAAAAATAATTCTCAAAATAAAATAAAAATAAGAATATTCTTGACTCTTCTTGTGAAGTCTCACATGGGTAGTCCCAAGCCCTTAGCCTTTGGCTAAGATGGATAGGACCAACATGTGAAGATTCAATAATGAGTTCCTATAGGATCAATGAAGCCTTAGGATGACCTTGGGTGGCTTGGTCTTGGTCTCTCACACACATACACTTGAACCTATCACAATTCCTCACATATCCTAAACCTTAAATCACTCACTCTTGACTACCTCCTAACTCCTTTTGGAACTCATGTGGGTGGTCCCAAGCCCTTAACATTTGGTTAACGTGGCTATGTCCAAAATGTGGAGGATCCAAAATGAGTTCTACTATGGTTCTCATGGCTTTAGGGAGGCTTCATGGCTTGCATGTTCACCCTACCCAAAATTACTAAAATGCCCTTAAAACCCTAAAAATCCTAAAACTTTTCAAATTTCTAATTGTTCACCAAAATTCACTCTAAATAATCACAAATTATTCAAATTCCCTAAATTTACCCCAAATCCCCAAAATCCCAAAAATCCCCAAAGTGCCCCTATGGCCCCAAAATTCTCATTTCTTCACTGAAAATCATTTTAAACCCCTCCAAATATTCCAATTGATCTAAAATAATCTATACTTCTCAAAATTAATAAAATTAACCTAAATTCAAATAAGTGCTAAAATGGGCCAATTTTCACCAAAATTCTCAGTTTACTCCAATGCCCACTTCTACTTCAACTTAATTTCATCACATTTAAGCCCAGAGTAAATTTCTTTTGATGAATATTCTTCATCTAGCCCACCATGATTAAATTTAAAAGTCCACTTTAAAAGCCTTACTTAAATAATTTTAAGAGCCCTTGAAACCAAGCCCAAGCTTTTAATTCCTTTTAAAAATCCAAAAGCCCACATGACAAGCTTCCTCTTCATCATCAATTTTATCAAACTGAACCTTATGACATGTCATCCATGATCAAATTATTCTCAAAACAAGTCTCATGACAAAACCCATCAAAAATACCATATTTACCCAAATTTTTTCATTTACTTTAATTAGGTTTGATCCGAAGTTCAACTTAGTGATTTTAGTGCTTTTGGTATGGGCTTAAGTTGACTAGTGGTTTTTGGTAGATTTTGGTGGTTGATGTTTAATTAATTAGTTTTATTTGTTTATGTATTAAGTAGGTTTGATTTTAATTTTCTTCAAGGACGTTGAGTATTTTAAGCTTAGGGTTGAATTTAGTGTATTTTTGTTGTTATTTTTTCTTAGGATTTTATTTTTTCAGTTTGTGGAAGGCAATTGGGTAGGCTCCAATTATAGCTTTAATGGTTTAATTTTTTATTTAAAATTTTGTGGTTAGGATTTTTTTTAGTTTATGGTTTGGTACAGCGTGTAAACACTTCTTTAGCTTAGAACTAGCCTCATGTCAGTGGGCTTCTTATAGACCAAAGAGGGTGTAGGAGTGGTCAATGGGTCATCACAGGGATTCCTAGGACTCTAGGCTTCATGGGTTGCCTAAGGCATCCTCCATCCGTAGGAATTCAACTTGAGCTTCTGGCAATTTCAAACCCTCATCATCTCAACCAGTAATTGAGAATTTGAGCTTAGCTTTATGAAACCCTAAGTGAATGTAGAGTGGGTTTGAACTCCTAAGTGTGTGTTGGTTCCATTTCTAGGCACCTTAGAAGGCCAATAGGAAACCCTAATGCTAGATCCTAAGCTTCTATAGAGGGAAAAAGGGCCTCATAAAAATGAGATCGATGCTCACTTTTGAAGGAACCTCCCTAAAAGGTAAAGAAGTAGGTAGTTTAGCAAATAAAAAACTTGTCATAATAATTAATGGTAAAATTTTCACATATGAATGGCACAAAATAAATGTATCAAGAGGATCCTACACCTTCACTTCATCCTCCAAGATAACCACCACCTCTGCTTTTTTAATCCTTCTTAGAATATGACCAAATAAGGCATAGGACCCAACTATTTGATTACCCCAAATAGTACACGCCTAACATTATCATCATATAACATCTTTATCATCACTATCCATGATGAGCTTGGTAGTGAAAGACCAACACTAACATCTTTAGAAGGATTCAAGATGACCAAAAGATCACTAATAATAGCAATATTTGCAAGAGTTTTGATCTTGTTGCTCTCGTTAACTTCATCCTTTATCCATTGTAAAGGAGAAGAAGAAAAGGAATCTTCTTGATCCCTTCTAACTATATGCTCATTATTTCTCTTTACCAAGTTCATTGCAAACTCCGGGCTGGAGAATCACATGGTGTGATCCATTGTTCTCCGGATAAAAACACAGAGACTTTGAAGAAAAAAATAACGCTTCCAAATGGTTAATCTATAAAGCTTCAAAATTTTAAATTAAACTAGTTTTTTGTTTCAAAATGATTAATGAACTTGACAGAAACATGCATTATTTAATCATGTAAGTCTTTTTTTTTAAATTTTCTTCTAAAAATATAAAAGAATCAAGAAACAAAATATTTATTTATATACGATTTATTGGCCTAATCCAAGATGAGCCACCTAAGTGGAAGGCTTCACCATGTTGGTTTAGGCCATGAACTCTCCAATCCGTGGTCTTCATTGGACAAGTGAAGTGATCACCCTTACATAGAAAGATGAAATTATGCAGTGGTGTTACTACTAGCTAACAACATATTAATATTTGTATTACTCGCTATAAATTCAAAGCACATTACAATTAACTAATCACTTATTATGTATTTCTTGTAAATACCAAAATACTTGAGCTATAAAAGGAAGATAAAGAAAAATTTTAGGGATATTGATCAAAATCCAAAGCATAAATATTAGAATAATACACTAAATGACTCTCTCTCTCTCTCTTTTTGTTTGTCTATATCTCTCATTTACTTTCTCTCTATGAATCTATCTTTTACAGGTCTTCTACGTTTGAACTATTGTCAATAGCTAAATTTGAACCTTACATCCTCTTAAGTATAAATTTCGCAGTTGTTAGCACATTAAATAAATAAACAAAATAAATCTAAACATAAAATATAAAGTTGACTATGATATGTGAAAATAATACAAGCAAATGTACAATAGTAAGATTTACATGATCAAGCCTATGATCCTCACACATCAACACCTTCATCGCTCAAGGACTTTAGAATTGCCGTTAGACATACATATGGTTCTCCAACAAGCAAAAGCGCCAGACAAGGCAAAATATTAGGTTTAGGCTTTCAGAGTAGAAAATAAAAATAGAAGGCACAAAACTAAATAAATAATGAATAATTGAATATAATAAAATTCATAAGACAGAATTAATAAAAAAACTTCTGTTGAAAAAGACTATAACTTAGACATGAAAGGCTTAACTTTATTTATCTATCTTTGCGTATGGAATGATGTAAGATATAGATAATGCCGATATGTGCGATTATCAGCAGTACTTTAACATCATATTTGTCAAACTCTATGACTAATTGGAAAGATGCCTATATTTTAATGCAATTATTAAATCTTATACTTAATGATTTATTTTCTCTAATAAGATGAGCATTTGTAACCGACCAATTAGAATTATTCGTATTATTTTCAAATTAAAGGTTATTTATTTTTAATTCGTAGAATAAAAATGGGAAGCGCGAAGGACAATGTTGGCGATTGGACACAAAGGTAGCAATAGTCGACGGTACGTGCACACATGAGCCACAAGGTGGAGAAAATAATATCACCGGAGCCTGAATGTAGAGCTGTGCCCGGACTTTAATTAAAATTTAACGCCCGTAAAATTTATAAAATATTATTTTATTATCTAAAAAGTGGAGAAGTTCGAAGCTTATGGACTATCGTGTATAATATGCTTGTATTGGAGATTTCCTTGAATACAATTATGTTGTGCACTATAATTTTCACATCGAATTGTTTATTTGGAAGTCTTTTTACTTAGTACAACATGGTTGTGCTAAGAAAAATATCCAATAAAATCACACTGTACACCATGATCGGGTCGAAAAGCTCGACTAATATTGATTATTGTGTACAACATGTTTGCACTGAAGGTTTTCTTGAGTATAACCATGTTGTACAGTATGTCTTTCACATCGAATTGTTTATTTTACTTGAATCGATTGTCTCGATAAGACGAATCAAACAAACCTAAGATCACACAATTTTAACATCGTTAAAACACTCAAATTTCCATTAAATACTCTATAATCGAAGGAAATTCTCTGAGCCATCCGATCAAAATGATTCATATTCTAGCATTAAATGCACCTAGAACACTATAAATAGGCCCCACCCCTCACATGAGAGGGGAAACCTAGAGAGAGAGTCTAAGGCCATGAGGATAAGCTACAGCTCAGCATCATCGCCGACCGTCATCGACCACCGCCTACCGTCGACCTCTATCGACCACCGCCTAACGTCGTCGACCATCGCCAACTTCCGTCGACCTCCGTCGACCACCACCTACTGTCGTCGACTACCGCCGACCTCCGTCAACCCCGCCTACTGACGTCGAACAACGTCGACCTCCGTCGAACACTGCTTATCGCCGTCAACTACCTCCGACCTCCGTAGATTAATACCAATCTTCATCAATCACCACCAACCAGACGCTGTCAGTCGAAGTTGTAATCTGACACATGTAATTACCCTTTTCCGTCTGTGGGACAAGGGATTTCTGTAAACATCAATCAATAGTGGGTTTTCGCAACTGGGTCAGACCTTGTATAATTTTTTCTTTTACGGGTTTTCCACTTAAAATCTTCTGGAATCATTACCGCTTGTTTGTCTTTCATCTGTAAGTGTACTAAATTTTCGTACAACGCTAAGACAATAATCCCTTACTCTACGACCGTAAATTTTTTAACATGTATCAAGTTTTTTATTGTGCCTATATAAAACCTTAATATAATTGGCTGTCAACTTCAACTCATCTTTCAGTATTTTTCACTCAATTTTACTTAATCAAATAAAGAGTAATTTTACTCTCTCTCTCTCTCTCTCTCTCTCTCTGCATAAATTGACACATTCATGCATGTATCTCCACCCTGTATGTCAATGTTGAAAATTAGTCCCACTTGTCATTAAATTTAGCAAACCACATATTCATCTAAAATAGAAAAAGCAATAAAAAGGACTGATAAAAACAACGCCTTTATGTTCCTTTCATTCCTTAAATTGTAGCCAAAGCTTACGCTAATAAGCTGCGAATATAGCATAGAGGCAACGATTAATTAATTAAAATTGGAATTCTTACATTATATTGAAATGGAATTTTAGAGGCATATTAAGAGCATTAATATAATATTTAGAACCGTCTATAGGTTCGAATATTTCATTATTTTAAGAATAAGTAAACAGATCACATTATTTAGAGAAGAAGATGTAAAGTTGAAACTGTCTGCATGGAAGCTATGTCTTCTTCCTATTTTTGATGCGATGTTTAATTTGTAAATTTGTAACTTAGCACATATTCATTGAACTTAGCCTTTCAGATTAGAGAGGACAAAAATATTTTTTATGTAGTTAATGCGCTCTGAGCTAATCACCACTCAATTATGTAGTAAGCTATTTTGCCAATATGATTCTAGAACAACGAATTTTAAATGCGCTATTATTTTTCCAGAGATTTTTAATATCGATTTTAAATATTTTTATCAGTATTTTTTAAAGATGTCTTAATATAAATAATACCATTTTTTTTTCTTCTTTCTGTAATGCAACATCTCAACTTTATTTTTACATTTATACTATCCAATTCGTTCGTACCATATCAAAAGTATCACAAGCTTATGTTTTAAAAAGTGATTATTCATGCATGTATATTAAAGTGATTGATATGTAAAAATTGAAGTTTATGTATTAAATATGTATTAATTTTGCATATGAGAATTTAAGTTTTATAAATGAATATTACTCCTATGTTCTTAATAAATCATTTTGTTCTGCATGAATCTCAAAGCACATTTTGATCGAAGCTTCAAAAACTGCACTTTGATTTATGATTTAGCACAAGGCCTTAGGGAGACAAACCGTAAGACATCAAAGATAATTCGACCAGTATCCAAGTGGGCCCAAATCATGCACTTAAAACATAATTAAAAGAATTAGAATATATTTTCATGGACCAAATGATCTTCAAATCCGGCAAGTTTATAATCAAATCAAGCTTCTCGATGAGCCGAATCTAATAGAGCTCAAGATCACCTAATGTCGACATCATTAAGAAACTTAAAAACACATAACATACCATCCAATCAAAAAGATCACTATGGTTCATCTGATAGAGTAGTTCAGATTCGTGCAAGTTTTATGGAACATGTCACTCATAAAATCTATAAATAGACACTCACTCTCTTTATGAAGAGGTTTGACCTCATTTTTGGGTCACTTTCAGCTTCTGGAGTCATAGGGAGCTTCCGGAAAAGTCCTAGTGCCTCTAAACCCTATGTAAAGCACAGTGTGCCCCCTTTGGACTGACGTGGTCACGCCAGGCCTAAGACGTGACCATGCCCAGGCGTGGTCACCCCTGCCTGGGGTGTGACCACGCTTACGCGTGGACACAACCTAACTTGGGTGTTGCCACATGCCCAGTTCTGCTTGCGTGGTCATCTCCGGTCAGCTATGTCGTTGATCTATGACTTTTGTTCACAGATCCTCATCCCTACCGTCCATTCGATCAGATGGTCAGAAAAACTAGCAACCTTTAACGGTTGCAGAAACCACTAGAGTAATCTAGACCGTTGGTATCAAGTATGATCAACTGCATAGAATAGCGGTGTCGCCTATAAAAGGCTTTTGTTCGTCCCTCTCGAGGAGGGAATCAAGGGAAGTACTCCAGTAGTAATGGAATCAAGCGGAGCGTGCCTTAAATGTAATGAGCACTTCTTCTTCTTCTCAGAGTGACCTCTTCAGTGGTCAAAATAGTTCTTAGGGTCTATAGACAAGTTCCTAGGGTTTCAGGTTGATTTGGGCAACCTGGGATATGTCTAACCCCTAGTAGTTAATTTGGGTGCACTTGAGGCATGTCTAACCACTAGTGGTCAATTTAAGTTCTCATTTGGTCAAAACCCTAAACTCGCTCAACCAAAGGGTTGGGAGCTTGAGCTTGCATAGGTGGGGCCCAGGAAAACACAACCCAAAATTAGAGTCATGTAAAATTGGGTGGAATGAGTTCTCACAAAAGTGCGATCAACAAAAAGGTATAGATTCAGAATCTTTAAATTGAGCCTCGATTTTGTCTTTACGAAAGAAAGCAACAATGCATGTCCACTTAACTGTATAGATATGTTCATCTCACCTAGATGAAGCTATAAGAATACACCCGATGCGATTTGGTGGATTGTAGAGAGATCTTAAGGTTAGATCATGAACGGTTCTTAGTTTTTTGTCTCGTGAAGACAAAGAATGGATGTCATCTGTTTCTATGTATTTGAAACGAAAGACAGAGATCAACCCAAACAGCGAAACCGCGAAGAAGAATGTACCTGATTAAAGCCACCTCAGTGGCTTTTATGGAAAGTGTGACCAATGGTGGAGCGCCATGTGGAAGTTTAGAGGGTACAAGGAATGACGTAGAAGATGAAGAAAAGGAAGAAGAAAATGCTAGCTTCCCTAAG
This sequence comes from Papilionanthe hookeriana x Papilionanthe teres, assembly GCA_022702705.1. Lineage (NCBI taxonomy): Eukaryota > Viridiplantae > Streptophyta > Magnoliopsida > Asparagales > Orchidaceae > Papilionanthe > Papilionanthe hookeriana x Papilionanthe teres. Next base: position 110,889,441 of record CM040422.1, on the reverse strand, counting down.
TTCTCCTCAAGCTCTCCCCTCAGGTCTAGCAAGTGAACTCTAGCTGAAACATGAACCTTTTGCCTATTTTTGATTGATTCATTAGAGCTGCATGAGCCAATCAAATTGGAGGAAAATTTTTGTCTGATGTTTAATATACAATGGAAATTTCACATTATATCCATCCATTGAGCTCTTGAGAGGTGGATGCCACTAGTAGCACTCTCATTTGTCCCTCCAAACTCACTATGGTTAATGGGGTAGCAGCTAAGAGAGAGGGAGGTAATAGTTAAAAATTTTGGCCACATAAGCTGTTGGCCTGGCACGACCATGCTCGAAATAGGTGTGGTCATGCCATGTCAAAGGGCTTAAACCTTGATTTTTTTTAAGGCCAACATGACCACGCCTGAAACTGGCTTGGTCACGCTAGTTCTTTGGCGTGGCTACGCCACCTTTATGGCATAATTATGTCGTGCTTTCTATCTTGAGCATGGTATGGGGTTATTTTAGCATGACTACGCTAGAATTGGGTGTGGTCACGATAGTTCAAATTTAGGGGAGGTTTCGGGCGAGCTCCATTGGCCTCAGAAGGTTTTGAATGAACGAGAAATAATCTTTAGCCATCGTAGAAGGCCTACGAACGTGTTGTTGCAACAGAATAACCCCTCAAAATTGTGGTCATCCTCGGATGACACTAAGTGGTTCGATACCTTAACTCTTACCCTATAGTGCGTGTGGGCAAACTTTGTTGCTCAAGTTGGCCAAAGATGGGTCAAGATCGATGGGATAAGATCTCTAAACATTGAGGCAAGTGTCAAACATGTCCCGAGTCAAAACCAACTCCATCTCACAGTGAATATTACCCCGGTAGGGAAAAATCGATACCGACCTTAATTTCATGCTCATGGCATGCACTACGAAGTTTGGTAGGATGTCTGGGATGACAGGAAGCTAGGCATAGTCTTGTATCCTCAGATAGAAATCTGGCTCAGGTGACATTAAAAATTGATGGCAACAATGACAATGTAAAGAAGAGTGTGCAAATAATAGTGCCATTGATATAAATCTCGTTACTTCGATGTTAATCAACAACAATCTGAGGGCATAACTCTCATACACATTCAACACTACCTAAAATAGAGAAATAACTACACCTTCATTCCATTCCCCTGAAGGTTACTAACATGAGCAATTCATAAAATACAAGTGTTCAACCATGTAATTAATTATACTACTTAACCAAATTATACTAATGAACCTAAGACACGAAATAAGAAATCCAGAATCCTATATAAATATAAATCACATCATTCACCACTAACTTATAGCCACCCTAGATCTCTTTTTTATCGTATTGTATTTTATTCCACCCAAGTAATAGCTATCATGTTGCAATCACATCAGTCTTTTTCATAGGTAAACATTAACCCAACAATCCTCATAGGCAACGTCTTCCATTGGAAGGGAGAGCGACTTGATGCGATTGATAGAGAGGGATCGTCCTCTTTAATTTCCATCTTTTGGGTTTATTCGGTTGCAAAGATTCGAGTGAATTTAAATGTATTTTTATTTACTAATTTTATAATAATTAATTACATATAGTTTATTGCATGTGAAATTTAATCTAAAATATTAATAATAAAACTTAAAATCCTTACAGATTTTTAAAACCCGCTTCTACTATATTGATACTATTGTGAATTTCAATTTCCTATTGTGAATTTTAATGTTTTGTTATCATTAATAAAATTCTATCTATTTAAAATGGCGACATAATAAAGAGTCGTTTTCTATACAGCAAATTTTTCTAGAAAAGCTTTAAGGAATGCGACGAAAGTTGTTTAAATAAGATATTATTATTATATTATTTCATTCTCGCATGTCAACTTTATTTTTTTCTGATTCCGCATGTGACTGATTTTGTTAATTTATATTATTTTGTTCACTCTCATAATGATTAAAATAACAGAAGTTCAAATACAATGAGAGTCTGAAGCAAAGTTACAAAACTGACAAATAAAATAAACTAACAAAGGTATACCATTTGGTTAATGATACATTGGGAGATATCTAAAAATACTCTTGATTAAAAGAGTTCTGCTTATAATTAAGTGATAAATAGTGAGAGGGTGTCACAAAGGAGAATTATCTTACAGGAGCATCGCTTCACCATAATCAGCTCGAAGAGTTGGTTTCCATTGAGTGCACAGTCAAGTTTAAGTCCTCATGTTAGCTCCTCGTATTCTTCACATTCTTCCTCGCAAAGACTGGGAGCGACATAGAGTGGAGAAACAAGCACTTGCTGTCAGAAGGCTTATAATCCTCACACCTCCCCACTGACAAGTAAGCATTAAAGCTCTTCTGGCAGCAACCGTCGAAAAAATGTATTAAATTCCCTAGGAATATGTTTGGATCGCAACATTTCCCTTCTGTACAATATGACTATTCGTGTACTAGGGTGACCTTGATAGTCCACATAATCTGATGTCACATTCGACCCAAAGAAAAAGAAAATTAACATAGTTCGCCATGGATCGATCGCTACTCAAGAGGAGGTCACCTTCGCGGTCGGTTCCATACCGGTTCATACAAACCCCCATTATTTTCCGCTAAAAATTTTCAGGTGCAAACGTAATCGGTAGAGGCCCTGTCTTTTCCTTTCTTATAGTAAGAGAAATGGTCAGCAAACCACAACAGTATACCACACTCTATGGGAGCGAGTCTCGCTTCCTATAGAATTACCTAATCTCGGGGGGCCCCTCTGCTTCTTACGTTTGGCGGCCAGCATTTCCTTAGTGGTCTTTGCTTGGACCACCTACATGATGTCTGAGGATGCCATTGTTCCTCGGTCATCTTGTCTGCCAACACATTGGTAACTGTTGCCTCGGCAGTGTACTGGGGGACCGATAGGTGGTGACTGGTCAGCATCGCCTTATGGATGTCCATACTCTCCAGAAAAGACTTCAACCGATACACCACCCGCTCTGACGGCTCGATCTGAATCGCTTAGGTACCAGTGCAAGAGCCAACCATAAACTTCATTTTATGTTCCTTTATTTTATTTTCCACTCCCAACAATGGAGCTTCCTTACCAGGGAGTTTAGCAGTGTTTGTGTCGGAATAACCCAACAAGTGTTGAAGAGACTTCGGAGCTCGTCATACAGATGCAACCCGAGGCCGTATTTAAACTGCTCTTGATACAATATCGGACCTACCCATGGCGTCCATCGCTTCCGACTCCAGCAACATTCGAAGAGCGACGCTGTCACGTAAAACATATTTCTTCTGCAATAATAACATCACCTCGTTCTCTGTCAAAAACAAAGAATCAACGACCATGAGGGAGCCAAAGAGGGTAGAGGTATATTTCAGAGCCTTTTAAAAGAACAGGAGATGAAAGGAAAAAAAAGATAAGAAGCACATAGAAAGAAACCAAGGTGCGTAAAATTAAAAAAATTGTTTCTTTGCCCTACTTAAAAGACAAATGCATAAAATGAGGCGTCACTTAATGATAATTCTCACACCAAACATCTTTCAAATTTATTCAAATGTCGTTTCAGTTTCAAATAACTTTATTGCAGGTCACAAACATTGTGTTTTATCAATGAGTTCTCTAAGGCCTCAGTTGGGACATATCCCCTTCGAGTAAACCTTTAGAGAACCATCTCCCCACCTAGCCTAAGTTGTTCGACCCAGTCTGCCTTACCAAGGAACCTACCCAAGCCCATCGACTCATGAAGCACTCCCAGCTAGCACAATGCCATGATCAGCTCGCTTTGCAGGGATGCTCTTCGCTTGCAGGGTCGATATATCTGAACCCCTGGTTTCCGATGGGCTGATAACTCCCGCAAAGAATCTACGATTGAACCTCCAACCACTCCCTCCGATGAACCAACCATCACCGCCATGGGCTTGACCCCCCTGCATGCTGCTCCATGAATCCAGTGCAAGACGGCCACCGCTCTGTTTGCTCCCATTCAAAGCCGAAGGTGTGTAAAGGGTCTGGGGACTTGTGCCCTCCCATCTTTAGAAGCTCCACATATTTGACATGAAACTGGCTAACACAGTAGGAATTGACTCCGTAGTGTCTTTCGAATGCCCACTGTTTTTGCGATCCCCTACTCAACCAATTCATCTGCATAGGTCAAGAAATTTTTTAAAGCTGTCAACAACCAAAAAGATTTTTACATACCCATAAATCTATCTGTAGAGGAAAGGATCTTAAAAGGATCCCCCTTGCACCAAAATACCTCTACGTTCCCGAAGAAGCGGATGAGGAGCGATGACGATTGATTCCTCCGTCTGCTCCTTTCTGATTGCCTCGACGCCTTTAGCATGCAGAGTCTACTTGCCCTCAGAGCCTACACCCGTGCCAGACTCAGGGGTCGTGGCCTCCTGGTTATGGACATTCAGCATTTGCCGCTTGGGATCCCCAGAGAAGTGAATTTGATCAGCAAAAGAAAGTTTGGGCCTATACCGTTTCCTTTTCTTAATCTTATCCTTCTTTGCAGAAACCAAAGGCTAGTAGCCCAACTTGGCAAGAATCTTTGGTCCCACGGTGATCCGGCTTGGACCATCAGCCATGATGCAACTCGGTTAGCTAGGAAAAATTATGGTAACAAATACCATGCCAAACTCTTGACTCTATTTGTAGAGCACACTGAGCACAAAATCCAAAGGGAAGTTAGTTATCGAAGTGATTTCCGTGATTTTATCGACACTAATTGTTAAATAGTTTCCTTGTCATTATCGCAGTTATTACTTTTAAGAAGTAGAAAAACTTGTGGAACTAATATGTATATATTAGAACTGCCAACATGAATATCAAAACAATCCAACATATCAGAATGGGTGGCCGGGTGATAAGGCGTCAGACCAAAAGACCATGATTCGCTCAATCAACTACTGACCGCCTAGTCAAAGTCAATCGACATATTATGGTGAAGATTCAATCTGCAGACCACACCTGCAACTTCGATAGTCTAGAGGTCTTTTCAAGGGCTTCTGATCGCAACTAGTCGACATATCAGCTTTACTTTAGCAGGCGGTATCGTCAACTTGTCGTTTGGATCAACTAAATCTAAGCGAGTCGATCGACTAGTTACCATCATATTCAAATTCAAACTGTCATACAAAGTTGGTTGAAATAAACATAACTAATCGTATTAAGGGGAGTTTCCTTAACCGTTCTATCATTTCAGTAATTGTACTAATACACCTCTATAAATATGAGGCAAAAAGACGAATAAAGGGGCTTTTCCCTGATTTCCCTACAGGAATTGGCCAAATTACTCTCTCTATCTATTCTTTCTTCTGCAGTTTCTAACTCTCGGGGCGTGTTTACAAAACACAACCTAGGATTGAACACTTTGATTAGAAAACATTCAAAAAAATTTAGCTTTTTATAGCAATTTTCAGCAATCAAATTTGTGAATTATTATAGGTAAGAGTATCAATTCGAGTTGATGAATATTCAAATTCAGATCTGAATTAAAGTATACAACATAAGCGAATCTTATTGACCAATTAAATTTAACAGTATACATGTGTATTTTTAATGTATTAGTGGCTTTTCAAAACTTGAATGCGAATAATCGTCTTGATCAATTTTATTGATTTCAGTTTCTTAGTTTCAACACAAATATAATCCGAAAAATAATCGAGTCAACGTACATATAAATTATAATTTGAATCACGATTATTATGTCATGTCATTTATTGATATTCCTAATATAAATATACATCAAAACCCTTGCTCTACAATAAAAGGAGGGGTTGAGAAAATCAGATCGGAAGCTGCACCAGTAGAAGAGGAGGTTTAAGGTTCAATTGCTGAATCTGGGTTGAACAGAAGGTTAAATCGGGTGACATAAATACCGCCTTATCTATGCATGAAAAAGCATATTTCATTTTTTAAATGTTTAAATTACAGTATTGTTGGCCAGATATGAAAGAATTAGGTCAAAAATTAAGATACGTTGTGGGAAAATGAAACTTATGTGGAAAAGAGATTGAAGTGTTATAAATGTAAAGAGTAAAATTTATGTGTTAGATATGTAGATACATAGGACTGGGGTGGTATAAACTTATATTCCCTTCTCTTAAACTCTACAAAAATATCTAAAATCATACATGCATCTAATTAAATTTTAACTGAATTGGATTAAGCCGTTAGGGTTTAGCGCATAAACCATCAAATGAGGCTTTAGAGTTAGGCAATCGATTTGGCCATTAGGTTTAATCGATTTAGGCCGAGTCAGTGCAGAGATGGCTTTTTGGCCCCCTCGTAATCGGACCACCGGCTGGTTCACGATTGAACCGGCCAGTCTAGCCCAATTTTTTAAAGCTTGATATAAAGTCCTACAACTAAGTTCGAGTTTCTTTTACTGCTTCTCAGAGTAAAAAAATAAAAAAGCATATAATATCTCTTTCGAGTTTATAAGGAGAAGAGTGATTTGCGTATGACCGTAAGAGAAATACCTTTGTTGGCGCATTGGCGGTTAGTGAAAATCCGAAAAAGTTGACCATTCAAACCTTGATGTTTCCCTCGATAGGCCTACCAAATAATTATATATAATTTTGTTATTTTGACCCTCAATTAATGAATTAAGGTAAAAGGGCACTTTCGTAATGTGGTATCCTCATCTACCACATCTCACCTACCGCTCACCTACCTCCCACCTACCACTCTCTTTCTTTATATAAATAGAGAGGGTGTGGGGCTTAGGAGAGCAAGGGAAGAGATCTTAAGCTACTACAAAGGAGAGATAATAGCTAGAGAGCTAGAGAGGTGGAGAGTATTTTGAGGTCTTGTATCAAGGTGTCGCTTGAGAGAGAGGCTATAGAAGAAAGATGAGGGCTCATCTCTATGTATAAGCTATGTATTCTCCATTTCTTTTGCCTTAGTGAAATATTTGATTGATTCCCTCCCGTGGACGTGGACGTAGATCTAGTTGGATCGAACCATGTAAACGATCTGCGTTTGCTTGTGTTCTTTGCGTTTTCATTTCTATGCCAGGAAGTACATATATCACAACAAATTTAATAAGCATAAAATTTGTGTAGAACATATAAAATTGTTTATTATGTGATACATAAGCTAAAATTATTATCTCCCATAGTATTAGACTAAAATCTTTTTTAGCCATCAGCTAAACAAAAATAATTTTAAAAATTTAAGACAAATAAATTCTTTGGAGATTGAAAAGCTTATCTTCAAGTTATTACACCACATAATGAATTTATTAAGTGATAAAATATATTTTTATGATATTAAAAAATATATTAAAAGTCTGCAATTATCTACTCTAAATTACAACCAATTCAACATTCATAGAGATAATGTCCACTGGATTAATGGTTTTAAATAGAATTTGTTTTTATAAAAATTTACATACATGCCACAAAATTTTAATCTATTTACAAAACTGACTAAAACATTAACATTTACATTCATAACAGATGCGCGCTAGAAACTTTTCTGTCGTAGAGTAATAGATTATCGTCTTAGCATTGCACAAGAATTCAACACACACTCAGACGAAGGATAACAACTAGTCTAGTCAAGGCACTCGATTCAACTATAAGCTCGTTGGTTCAGAATTTATTCGAGCTTCCAAATATGTCCAGAAAGCTTTCAAAAGAGGTTTAATGGCTTGCTTAAGGCTTGATCTGGGGTCGGTTTGGACCAATTTTTGTATCATTGGATGTTTCGTTAAGCTAGTCAGTTTGACAGCATGTTTGTTGAAATCGGAGCTCTGGATGGCTCTTATTCAAAGTTTGAATATTCTTTGAATACATACATAGATATATATGTATGTATGTATGTATGTATGTATGTATGTATATATATATACATACATACATACATACATACATACATACATACATATACATACATAAATTTATATATATATAATATATACACCACAGTATCTTCAACAGATTTTTGGTCAACCATGCTTTGCATATTATTTAATCCCGTGGCCAATGTTTGCAATGTTGGCCGAAGTCAAGCTTGCCGGAATGCGGACGGGCCAAGTTGAAAACTTGCATGGCCCAATTTCTAATGGCAGTTAGGAGTTTGACTGAGGTAAACCGGAACTTTGGATGTCCAATTTCGGCAGTTGGAAATATGAATGGAGGAAACGGGAATTTGGATAGGCTAGTAAAAAGAATGGGAAAGAGATTTCTCTTTTGTTTTTATAATTTCATAAACACATATGGTTTTTGAGCTTATAAATAGGCATGAAGGTGATGGTAGAGGTGGAGTCCCAGCTCTGCCTAGCAGGTGATCCAAAATTTCTTAGAAAAAGAAAGTCCTCCACGTCCTCCGTAGCAGACGAGCAACGAGATCTTCTTCGTTAAAGAAGGTGCAGAGGATGTCATCTCCTTCCTATGTAGCAAACGAGCAACAGAATTTTCTTTTACGTTGTGGTACAGAAGAAAGTTGTCTCCGTCCCGCGTAGCAAGTGAGCAACAAAATCTTCTTTCTTGAAGGTGCAAACGAAAGTTATCCTCGTTCTGGGTAGCAGGCGAGCAAAAAAATTTTCTTTCTTATTACGGTGCAAAAGAAGGTCATCCCCGTCCCATGTAACAGAAAGCAACATATCTTCTTTCTTAAAGGTGTGGAGGAAAGTCGTCTCCGTCCTGCATAGCAGGCAAGCAACAAGATCTTCTTTTACGCTGTTGAGATGAAGAAAGTTATCTCCGTCTCTGTCTACCTGGTGACTCGAAATTTTCTTACTTGTTGTTGCTGCACAGTCCGATGGAGATGAAGAAATGCTTGAGTTTTCCTATCACGCTTTGAGGAGGATATTTTCATGCTTTTTTGGTGGTGATATCTGGTGACGATCTGAAGAGCAACAAAAATAGTAGAATTTCAGGGAGACAATGCAACTCTATTTGAAGTTGAGTTGATTTGTTGTAGCCTTTAATTGCCTGATGTGACATTTACCCATGATGATGTCATGTCTCTTTTTGCATTTTAACATTGCTTCTGAAGTATTCATGACATCACAATCGTACATAAGTCTGCATTGAAGTTAGCACGTGCACTTAAATAAAATAGAATCGCGTACCTTTTGATGTTCATGTTTTCTTAGGATTATGCCTTCTAGAAGCTTGAAATGCACTGGTGCTTTCTAAGGCTTATAGTCTTTTGAGGACTTTAAAATGCGTGTGTCTCCTGAGGCTTGTAGTCTTTTAAGGTCTTTGATGTACCTTGCCTCTTAAGACTTATAGTCTTCCGAGGTCTTTTATTTATTTGTGCCTTCTGAGGCTTGTAGGTCATTTATGTAACTATGCCTTATGAGGTCTTTGAGTGAAGACACTGTCAACCACTTGCTTTCATGGTGTCTTTCTAGTGAGGAAATTATCCACTACTAGCTTTCCATCAAAACTTGTCTTTTAGGTTTGTCTTTTGGTGAAATGGTAGCTACCCATGGAGCCATGCAGCCTAGGCTCGACTTCCAGAGGTACCAGATCTTCCCATCAAGTATTGCCACTTGGGCTTAGCTTCCAGAGGCCTGGTAACTTCTCGTTGAGTCTTGTCTCTTAGGGTTGACTTCTAGGAGTAATGTATCTTTCCATCGAGTCTTTCCTCTTGGGCTCAACATCTAGGGGTAAGTATGTAGACTTTGTCCGTCGCTTGCACTCAATGGAACTTTCTACACAAAAAACCATTGGTGAGAGAAAAAGAAAATTTCACTGAATGATAATGTTTTAAAGTAACAAGAAAAATCATCCAAGAATAAAATTAGGATTATATTCTAGTCTTTTGCTCAAATGAGATAATCAGTACTTCTCACTTGATAGCCCTGACGATTTTCTTGTGGTTCTCATCATCTCGTTATTTTAAGTAGCGACCTAGGTGACCTTGACATATCAAATGTTCAATTTCTTCTTTTAAATGAAAACATCGTACTGTTGAATGCCCTTTTGTTTGGTGAAAATGACAATACTGAGATTGGTCTCTCACCTGACCCACAATAACGCAATAATTTTTGCTTCCAAAAGATGGAAAAAAAACTTGAACCAATTTATAAATAGTGGCTAGTGTATAAAATCAAAATGTTGTAAAATTTTAGAACATATTTTACACACTAGGGGTACTACGCAAGTATACGTATCGTTTCAAGTAATATAGGATTTTGTTTTTTAACCCCAGTATCGATCCCACATAGAAGCGAGGTAAGCAATCCTTTAGGCTAATTCCAGTCTATTTGTATAAGACCTAAATTTGGAATGTTAATTAAAATGAATTTTTTTAATAACTAATCCTAAATAAAATTCTTAAATAAAAAGATAACTTATATATATAAATTGGTTGGGAAAATTTTGAGATGTTAAAGACTGCCTTTCTTTTGCAATTACATAGATAATGTGTAGGAAAGAAATGCTTAGAATTTTATGTAGTAGTGCTAAATAGAAGTAATCCTATTCTTTACCCTTTGGTCCAGGTGTAAAGAACATTGGCTAATCTATAGATCAGTTCAGGATATTTTATTAGTAGAATGGGTTAATCTAGGCTCACACTACTAGATGTCCAAGGGTGGCTATGGTCGGCCCTACTAGTGACCCGTTCCCTTTCTTCAGACCAAATTATTAGAATTTAGTCTGTCACTCTAAAAACTAATCAATTCTGTGCCTAATAAACAGTATCTCCTTATTTATTTGCACTTCATCATGAATAACCCGCATATAGCCTTCGATTACCCAAGGATTCATGTGATATCTACTAGTTAAGTACTCATCTCCGGATAGGTCTCAGAGTTCTTCAACAGGTTTTAACAACACAAGTAATCAATTTGTAAAGTATTCTATTATATTTATGCAACTATCTATCACCTAGAAGCATTTAATAGTTAATTCTATCATAAAAATGATTTTCCTACACATGTCACTACTTCATTTAAAAGAAAGAGTAAAGAAAATCACTTACGAAGCATGGATAAATCACGACAGAAAACTTGGTTTAAAATAAAGATAATCCACTAGAAAGTGTTTACAACAATTACAAGAGAATGAAGATAACAATACTTAGCTTTTTCCTTCTGAAAGAAAGAAGAAGATCTCTCCACCAAAGTTTCCCACCGATCCATGCGCCGCTCGTACATTCCTTACATAAATATCTCAAAATCCCTCACCAATCTCTCCATAAGATGTAGAAATCTACATCTTCATCACTCTAAAATTACTCTAAAATGACTAAGGGAGAAGAAATAGAGAGAGAGAGAGCGGCCGAGGCCCCCAAGAGCAAGAGAGAGAGGCCCTTTTCTTGTAGAAATGTCTCCTATTTATAGAGCTCTGAAAATGGCTAGGGGTTGCTTAAGGCACCTCTTCAAAATTCAGTCCAGATTCAAAAAATCTTCTAGAAACAATTCTGGCACCTAGGCGCCAAGTTCTAGCGCCTAGGCACCAGACTCCGTGCCCAAAACAGTAGCACCCCTTCACTTAGGGTTGCACCTCTTCGTGATTTAAACCGCTCCAATGTGTCTAGATTCATTGTATCACATGTCCTATATATTAGGAGTAACTTTTAGTCTTCTAGAAGGTCTGAAAACAACTTAACACAGTCAAAATAACTCCCAACGTTGTCAAAAATCTGTCCAATAACCGTTTTTGGCACCTAGGCCTTGATTCTGGCGCCTAGGTGCCGTTTTCTCTTCGTCACTGGCGCCTAGGCGCCACCCTGTGCGCAGCTCCACTATTTTGCTCCGTTTGGCTTCGTTTCAACTCTGTTTCACCCCATTTCAGTTGCGTTACGTTCCTAACATCTTCACTCACAAGATAGACATAAAAACAACCTTTCTCAAAAGTATAATTTCATCCAAAAATATGTTAGAAATATAAAAGATATTAAGCATAGAAAGACATTGATATGTGCCAAGTCAGAATTTTCTTCCTTGCTCATTTTCGCTCAAAATTTCATAGTTTTTTGCTTCATTTTCTCTAAAATCATATTTTTATACTTGAAGAAAAAATATACAAAATATCTTCCTTTAAAATGTAATATCATTAAAAATTTGCATAAAGTGGGCATTAAATGAACACTAAAAACAGGTAATTTTTAAGGGAATCAAATTCCCCTAAACTTAAACATTACTGTCGGCATATTTTTAGGTTAAGTGTTGTATTTTGAAAAGGGGTCGCCTACAGAAATTGTCGGCGAATTTTAGATTTTACATTTAATTTAAATATGTATATATATAATTTAGAAAGTAGCATTTGATTTTGAAAATAATTTTAAGTTTGAAAATTTTAAGATATGAAATCAAACCGATCTCACATTCCAAATAGTTTATATAAACGAGCACCAAATCACAAACCGTGTATCTATCTCGAAGGACAAACACACTGCTTAACGATAGGGTGCGATTAAATAAACTAGAAGATTTGTGACATCCGTTTGGTCTGCGAACCAATTTTATAAGCCGACAAGTTCCCCTGCTTAATATAAAAAATTAAGTAGTGTTTATATTACCTGGGTTCTTAAAGTTTCCTATAAGGGCAAACCCCTATAGTTAATTACATCTTAAGTGATGGGAATCACTTAAGAAAACTCTCGATAATGATCAGTGGTTTTGCTATCAAGAATTTCAAAGTTTAAGGTTTACAAAGGATTGGATTTTGGAAATTTCAATAGGGAATGGATCAAATTTGGAGCAATTTATTTTAGGAGTCCAAAGGAAGAGAAGTAGGAGAAGCTGAGGATCCAAGAAGAATCTTGGCAACTTCCCAAACATTCCTATTGTTTGGCTTCAATTTAAAAATATTATTTAATGTTGCAATCCTGCCAATTTTGGTTAATTAGGACTTATATTTATATGACATAATCATACAAATAGCCTCGATGATGTGAGGGTTTCTGTCATACCAAACGACTACCTCAGAATCTTAAGACCGGTTAGGAGTTAATTTGCACAAAATGATTATGCAAGTGCCTAACAAAAAGGTTGAGAATTTATGTTGCGTTAGGCAAACTACCTCGAAATCTTATGGCTTGGTTATTTAATTCTAAGAATGGTTTTGTTGATGTAGATTCTAGTTTTGCTGACGACGATAGCCGTGCTGCCCACTATGCTCCAAGCTCCTTGTTGTTGCAGAGGTTTAGTTTTAGAAAGTGAAAATCAGGAGATGAGAGAAGTATTTTGGTTTAGAAAAGTTTTAAAGTCCAAATAGTTTCTTAGTGTTTTATTAGAGGGAATCTTAAAGTTGATAATAACAACACCGGTTAAGATCCCACGGTTCCATCATTCCGGCACCGTTATTTTTACGGATTCACTTAGTCCAGATGAATTTGCTAAACTCAACTGAAGGAGTTCCACACTTTCATTTAGACCTTGAGAAATCCCGTTAGCAATACGTAGATTACATCATCCGAGGTATTCCCGATCATCCAACAAGACATTTTCATTTAGTTGCAATTGTAGTTTTGTGTTCTGTTTGTGATTAAATTTTGAGTTGTTTTATATTTTGAAGTGTTGTAGCGGTGAATTTTATTCGTGGTGACTTTTAATTTTAGTTTTAGGTTTCAGTTTTGTGGTTATCCTAAAAGTTTCAGTTTTCATGCAACAATCTTGTTTAACATGTAAGAAAGGTAAAGCGCAGTACATGTAAGTAACTTGCAATAAAATAAAAGCGTACCTGGAGGGTCTTCCCATCATCCCAAGCTACACTTAAAGCATATGTTAAAACATTTATATATTTTGCAAGAAAAATACCTAAGTAAAGCTAAGGGAAGGTTTTGGTTGTCTACCAAAGTCCTAATCCTATAGCTAGTCAATTCCTATGATGTCTGGGTTCTTTTGTGTTGTTAAGGATGATTTTCTTCATCAAAGAACAATTAAGTTCAGTTGTTCTTCTAAAACATCTCATCATATTGAGAAAGTGCTTAGGACGAGTCCTAAACATCTTTTCAATACTTCTGATATTATTTTGAGTCCAAATGAATTTTATTGTTCTGATGAATTAATCATCCAAGAATTCAATTAAATTTTGCCTCTTGCTCAGTGAATTAGGATGTTTGATTATCCTATGAGTAAAGTGACATTTCACTTAATGCTCCATTTAAGAGTTATGATAACGCAAGCTTTTAAGGGCAAATTAGTTTGTGAAAGAATTTAATGATTTAAAATTAGAATTGATGATTTAAAATGGTTTAATTTAGTTATAAAATTTTAATAATTTTAAGTTTGGAATAGTGTTTAAGTCGTTTTAATTTAATTAAATTTTTACATTTTAAATGATCTCAATGTATTAGATTAATTTGGGTTGAAAGAGGTGTTTAGATTATTCAATTTAGATTTTAATGATTTAATTTTAATTTAATTGAAATATTTTAAGTTAATTTTTAATTGGTTTGATTTTTAATTATGAATTATTTTTTAGGTTGATTTTGATGTTTCAAGTTTGTTTTAGATTTGCTTTTCAAGTGATTTTAATTTAATTTTAATGTTTTTAATTTATTTCAATTTGATTATCAAGTTATTCAATGTTTTAAGTTTTTTAATTTAATTAAGGTTTATCTTCCTTTTTAATTTTTTATTTATCAATTTTAATTATCACTTTAAATTTAATTAAAAGCTAAATATTATTAAAGTGATTCATTTAGGGATTTTAAATTAAAGGATTGATATCTTCTTAAATCATATCCCTAATGTTAATAATCCAAATTTTAACTTATTCTTCCAAAATTTAATTTGTTTAATTAATTAAAATTTACTTTAAATATTTTCAAGATGATTAATAGGTTTCTACCCCTTAATTCCCTAGGTTTCAATCATCTAATGAAAATTTTAAAATCAGATATTTTACCCTCCCCTTGATTAAACCTAAACATTAATTAGGGTTAAAATTCTTTAATTACCTTTATGTCCTCTTAAGCATGCTCATTTCATAACTCATCAAATTAAGCTCAAATGAACTTAAAATTTTTATGTCACTTTACTCACATGTCAATTAAGACATTAGAGGAGAAAAATGTGATTTTTCTGAATTTAATTTAATTTAAATATTTATTTTTATGAAAAAAAATATGGGTTTTCAATAAAAATTCAACAACATGACCAAGGTAGGGTTTCTATCCTTAGAAAAATTAGGATGTCACTATTGACCAGAGAACCTCTTTGACCAATTTTGGTGATTTTTCAAATTATATTTTATTTATTATAATTATTTTGAGTTTTAGAGTGTTAATTAATTATAAAATAAAATTAAACTTAAAAAATGAATTTTATATTTTTCATAAATCTCTCTGACCTCGAGAAGTTCAGAGAAATAAATTTTATATTTTTCTGATTTTTCTTTGATTTATTAGAATTAATTTAGTGAAAATGTAAGGAAATTCATTTTTTAATATTAAAAATTGTTTTAAGCCTTTAAAATTCAATATCTTAACCTATAGACTTAAAAAAAATATTTTGTTTGTTGCTAAGTGATTAGGAAGCAAAATATGAAATTTTTATGATTTTTAATATTTTTGTGATTTTTTATTATTTTTTTAATTATTAAAATATTAAAATATGGTGAAAAATGAAGATTTTTAGAAAATTTTAATTTTAATTTTCATAGACTCCCCTAACATCAGAGAAACCTCAAAACCATTTTGGTGAATTTTTGAAATGTATTTTTATAGTTATGAATTTTTAAAATTTAATTTTGGTCATGTAACTTAATTAGTCCATTTAGTGGGGCTAATTACCTCCAATTGATCTCAAATTTTTATTTGAGGTCCCTCTGATCCTAAAGACCAGTGGAGAATTCTTTTCAAGTTATTTTGATGTATGGATAACCCAAATTAATTAAAATTCAGCTTTGAGTATTTAGGCCAATTAGGCTTATTCTTAATGAATTAACTCAAACCATAATTTTCTTAGGGTCCTCTGGACCTAAGATACTTCCCCAAATTTTCCTAAAATTTTCTAAGTAACATGCTAATTACTGGAATTAAAATATCAAAATAGGCACAAAAATTTGAAAAATCAATAACTTGCCATAGAGGTGGGGTCTGACCTTAGAAAATTCAGGGAATGTTCCCAAGATCGAAGGCTATAAAAGCCCTATAGCCTCATGCCATGGTGAAATGTCAATGCAAATGGAGAATTAAAACATTGAAATGAGTAAATAATTAATTAAAAATAAAATATTTATCAAATTAACTCAATTCTTTTTCCACATTATTCTCCTCTATTTATTGAGTAAGAGGGTATTTTTAGTTTATTTTTATGATTTTTCTATGCAAAGTTATGGATTTTTGAAGTTCTGGGTAATTAAATAAATCAAAAATACCATATTTATCTACATATCCACGCGGTGCCGACTCATCCTCGGCAGCTCCGAAAGCCCACGCATCGCCTCCCTATTCGACGCTGCCATCTAACTCAGCGCTCCGGGGGCCCGCGGTTCATGTCACGTTCACTCGTTCGACGTGATCTGCACCGTCTATTCGATACATGCTCGATCCAACGGCGGCCGATCATCGTCTCTGCTTGCTGCGTCCCGTGAGCCATCCACACTAAAATCCTAAGATCTCTCTCATTTCTCAATGGATTTTCGTGTTCTTATGCTCTATGGATTCATCTTGAGGAGACGAACACATCCATACAGTTTATGTGCTATGAAATTAAGCCAAGCAAAATAGAGAATTGTTGGGAGCTCGGGAGGAAGAAGGGGTCCATAACTTGGCTCTGAGAAGTGAAGCTTCAATCAGAGAGTTGTAGCACCTTCGATTACACCCAAGGAAGCTCCAGATGAAGTCTCTAGCTGCGGGAATTGCTGGGTATGAAAGTGACCAAGGCCGATTTCAAAGCTTGGTCGATAGAGAGGATGGCTGGCCTAGTGAGGGGGCTTTCACTGGGGAACTCCTTCTCTAGGTCTTGTGCAGGTGTGGGTGAGTTTAATTTGATTTTGGTGGAGGTTTCAGAGTTGTCCTGGTTTTTGGGTGGATTTTTGACTGAGAAATTGAGCTCTGTTAATGGGGATTAGGGTAAAAGGACACTGGGAATCAATTGCTCTAGGTTAGGAGAAGGTCCTGGAGCAATTTTGGCAGAGTTTTGTTATGTTCTGGTTCATCACTCCCTTTGGCCGAGAGGGGGTGGAGTTTAAATAGAGCTGGCTGGAGGGCTTCCCAGGAGGAGTTAGGACTTGGGATCAGCTGCCTTGGTCAAGGGAAGAACAGCCATAGTGGCCATTGAGCATTGGGCAGCTCAGCTAGGGAGAATTTAAGAATTTGGCTCTCATGGAGCTCTCGGCCATGGAGTTTTCTCGGCGACCCAGGCGGCTGGCCGGCAGGGTAAGGTCACATCTTGACTCAGTGAGTCCAGGGATTGAGTTTTGTGCAAACAATGGGGGTTAGCCATGTGTAAAGTAATTGATTTAAGTGGTATGGGGAGAGGGCTATTTTGGGTTCAAATGTATCCATGTCATGGATTTGGGTTTGGTGCACCCACCAAGGGACTGATCTGGGCTGAGGGAGGTTAGGTAAGTCAGCTAGATTAGTGAGGAGAAGTAACCATCTAAGCATATTTAAGTTTAAGCATGGTTTAGGGGAAGCATGAAAAGGTTTAATCACTCTTAAGGGAATCATTAAAGGACTCCCTTCTTTTGCTTAATATGGTATGTTCACATGAACACCACTCACATGGCTTGCATGGGGCTTAAGGATGGCTTCATGGCTAGTCTATGGCTTACCCATGGTTTGACTCAATTTCATGGAAATGGATTTTGGGATTTTTTATGGATTTAGGGAAAATTGGCATGAGGCTTGATTTGGAATGACTTGATTATTGATTTAGGACTTAGGGATGATTTCAATTAAAAGGATGGTGATGGGAATTTCACATGGGCTTTAGAATAAATTTTGGGCTTTTGGAATTGTTTAGGAATGGGCTTTTAAAGGCTTTAGGCAAGTGGGTTTTTAGATTTTAAACCAAGTTGATGGATGAAAATTTTGGTAAAGATTGGGCCTTACAAATGTTGGGTTTAGTTTAGGGATGTTTCATGAGTGATTTAGAATAGATTTGAAATAATTTGGAGTTGAATTGGATTTAATTTGAGCTTCCTTAGTGATAGGGTCAAAGTGGGGTAAATTGGGCTAACTTGGGCAAATGTTGGGATAATTTTAGGTTTGATGTAAAATTAATGTTGAAAAATGTTTATGGGGGTGTGAAAAAGATTTTTCAACTTTGGTTGGGCTTTGATTTTGGGATTTGGGCCTATTTGGGTTAGGTTTGGGTTTAGGCCAATTTAGGGGATTTTGGTTTTGGGTTAGGTTTGGGTGGAATTTAGGTTAAAATTTAGGTCAAATTAAGTTAGGGTTTTGTTTGTGGGGATGTTAGGAAGGCTTAGGAAAAGATTTTGGGCTAATTGGAGTTAAGTTGGGTTGGTTTAGGCTAAGTTTAGGTCATGGGCCAAAATTGGGCCTTAGGCTTCAAATTGAAATTGGATCCAAATGTTGATAAAATTGGGCTTGCATTTGGTCTAAATTGGTATTAGGGATATTGAATTGAAGTTTAGAATTGAATTGGATCAAAATTGAGGTCAATTGGGTTGGTTTGGTGGGACATTGGGTCCACTTAGGTTAAAAACAGATCAAATAGGGGGTTTTGGTAAAAGTGGGTTAAATTGACAAAATTGGCTTATGGTGTAGTTGAAAAAAATGAAATTGGGAATATTTGGGATTTTCTGACATTTTCTAGGAATTTTCTGAATTTTTGAAATTTTTGTGTTAAAAGGGTATTTTGGGTATTTGGAGGGTATTGGGGTTTTTTTTTTTGGAATTTTTGGTATATTTGGCCATGGATGATCATTTTGAGTGGGGGGAAATGTTTAGGATTGATTTTGAGGAATTTTGTGTAATTTAGGTAATTTTGCAAATTTTGGGCCATTTCAAGGGTATTTGGTAGGTTTGGTGGATTTAGGGTCCCCGGGGTCAAAAATCGAAATTTTGGAAAAGTGAAGATTGATCAAGTGTGAATGAAATGAAATCATTTTGGTTGAGCCATGAAGCCATATTAAGCTCACAAAAGCCATGAGAGGACTCATTTTAGCATTCACTATGTTGTTCTTAACCCTTTTAGCCAAGGGCCTAGGGGTTGAGGTCCATCCATATGAATTGCCTACATGAGTCCGGAAGTCAAATTGGCTAAAGGTAGTTTTAGGGTTTGGAATGTGTGTGTGTGGGAGTGTGGTGTGTGCAAGCTTACCCTCACCAGACCAGACCACCCAGGGTAATCCTAAGGCCAAAGAGTTATATAGGAAACTCATTCTTTAAACCTCCACATTTGATTTTAACCCTCCAAGTGGCTTCGGGGTTTACAATCAAACTTATGGGGTTTGAAGGGAGAAAAGAAGTGTTTTGAATTTCTATGTGATGGGTCCCATTTCTAGTCCTCTAAGATAGCCAAGGAGAAGCCCTATGGCTAGATCCTAAGTACTAAGAAGAGAGAAGAGAAAAGACCTCATAAAAAATGAGGTCAACAAATGGACCCCCAATAGGTGTGGTGTGCTGACTAAGCACACCACGCATATTGGCATTGACCGAAAGATCAACAGGACCAACACACACGTCTAAGTGACACACTTAGAACGAAGTATAGAAAAATTTCTCTGGGGAGTATCAGGTAAATCTCTAAGACTGAAGACTCCAGAACTCTCGTTGGGGAAGAGAAAGGGAAGTGAATTCTAGATCACAAGATCTAGAGAGATTCGATTTTAGATTCATTTCATTTTCTGTTTTGAGTTTTAATGTGTGAGTTTGGATTTTGGTTGGAGTTTCAATTCTGATTGAAGTTCTATTTAAGATTTATTTCAAGAGGGATTTCGTGGAAATACTGGATTTGAGGTGAGCATCGGAACCTAGGTTCCAACCTAGGGATTTGAAGAGAATTAGAATTTAGGCTCTAGCCTCAAGAAGAGAGTTGGAATTTGAAGAGAACTAGAATTTAGGCTCTAGTCTCGAAGAAGAGAGTTGGAATTTGAAGAGAACTAGAATTTAGGCTCTAGTCTCGGAAATTGAAAGGGAGCTAGAAGTTCGGCTCTAGCCTCGAAGAGAACTGGAAGTTCGGCTCCAGCCTCAGAAATTTGAAAGAGAGCTGGATGTTCGGCTCTAGCCTCGAAGAGAACTGGAAGTTCGGCTCCAGCCTCGGAAGTTTGAAAGGGAGCTAGAAGTTCGACTCTAGCGTCGAAGAGAACTGGAAGTACGGCTCCAGCCTCGGAAATTTGAAAGAGAGCTAGAAGTTCGCCTCTAGCCTCGAAGAGAGCTGGAAGTTTGGCTCCAGCCTCGAAAATTTGAAAGAGAGCTAGAAGTTCGGCTCTAGCCTCAAAGAGAACTGGAAGTTCGGCTCCAGCCTCGGAAATTTGAAAGAGAGCTAGAAGTTCGGCTCTAGCCTCGAAGAGAACTGGAAGTTCGGCTCCAACCTCGGAAGTTTGAAAGAGAGCTAGAAGTTCGGCTCTAGCTTCGAAGAGAACTGGAAGTTCGGCTCAACCCTCGGAAATTTGAAAGAGAGCTAGAAGTTCGGCTCTAGCCTCAAAGAGAACTGGAAGTTCGGCTCTAGCCTCAGAAATTTGAAAGAGACCTAAAAGTTCGGCTCTAGCCTCGAAGAGAACTGGAAGTTCGGCTCCAGCCTCAAAAATTTGAAAGAGAGCTAGAAGTTTGGCTCTAGCCTCGAAGAGATCTGGAAGTTCGGCTCCAGCCTCGAAAATTTGAAAGAGAGCTAGAAGTTTGGCTCTAGCCTCGAAGAGAACTAGAAGTTCGGCTCCAGCCTCAGAAATTTGATCTGTATGAAGAGGGACCCAATCCCATGCCATCAGAATAAAGTTCATGGCTTCGTGTCAATAGGACTGGTCGATCCTCTAACACACAGAGGAAGGAGAAATGAAAGGTTGGAATTGAAGGATTCAGAATGGAATCAATCTGAGGTGTAGATTTATTTTAGTGATGCTATTTCATTTTTTTTATTTAGAGTTCGTGTTTATTTGCAGTTTATTTTGACATTCAAATTCTTAAAAAGAGGGAGTTCCTTATTCATTTTCTTTCTCTTTTCGTTCTTTGTTCGAAGTTCATTTAGCTTAATGGCGTTTCCCAGTCAATTTGCACAAAAAGAGGTGGAGGCGGAACATGACATGATCATTCTCATTCCAATCTGTTGAAAATACATCATACAACTTAATCCAAAACATGATGATATTTTCCTCGAAAATTCAGTATCTCATACAATCCTCATAAATCCAAAATGGATTATGTAAGATTCTTGTTGATTCTTCCAAAAGCATTTGTCAAAATCTATGTCTGAATAGTAAGATACATGGACAATAACATCACCTTCCAAGCCACCCTTGGCAGGAATGCCGTACGGATGTGCATTGGAGGTGTGCTATCTCGCATGTAACTCACAGCTCGTAGGGCCGGAGACTCTCTAACTGCGGATCCGGTCGAAAATGAAAAGGCATCTTACTGTCGTCCATCCTTCTGAAGGTGACGGAGATTTGTTCAACAGGCACTCCTGGGATGCAATGTTTTGCTACGCCTGCTCCATTTCCTTTTAATACCATGACGGAACCTACTGGTAGTGGTATTTCCACCGGCCCTCGGAATTTTCCGGGGCCCACTATCCGGAGGTCAAATCTGAACATGATATTACACTGGTTGACAAAAGAGACGTGCGAGAAGGTCGACAAAGTCATGATGGTCTATGTGTGGAGGTATGCAGTCGCCCTCCTTGTAAATGTTAATGATGCAGTACGTTGGGTATGCATTCTGCAGGCAATACCCTCCATGTCACCATCCTTTTTACCATTCTTTTGATAATTCTTGGCATCGGATCCACTTCTCCGTGATGGAGTATCCTTGGTGGATTTCATTTTCTGTTTTCTACGAAGTTGTAGCAACACTCGCATTGGATTGTAACTCTTCCTTTTCCTGGCATCCATCTTCGGGGTTCTGAATAGGTTTTCTCCCTCAGACGACCAGCTCGGCCCACTTTCTGAAGCTCGATAATGCGATCCACAATATCTTGTTGTTCGTAATGCGAGAACACATCCGTATGCAGCTCGAGGCTTTTCAAGATGTTGACCCTATTGCCTCGAATCCTCTCGAAGTATTCAAAAGTTTTCTTTTCAACTTGCTGTAATTTCTCTAGCTCGTATTCCGGGATTATCTGAAGTCCTCGGGGTCTGGTAACATACTGCGGGATGTACGACTCAACCCCAGCACACTCTCCTGCATGTCTTGGCTCGTCGGGGATAGTCTCTGTTGGGACATCCTCAGGGTTTCTTTTGCAACAAGACTCTTCAAAACTGGTAGCTCTGTCTGGCGTCGTAGTAATATCTTTATTTCTATTTTCCTCGGGATTTCTTTCATCCTTTCTGCTGTTCTTGGAATTGACTTCCTCCTTTCTGGCTCCTGACGAACCAATTTCTTCGAAGTACTTGCATTGACGGTAGCAACTGTCTCTTCATGCGGATCTGCTGCCAGCTTAGTCAGCATCTTGCGAATGCGACGGTTCTTGTTTCTTCGTTGAGTAGGAGTGAGAGTGGCTCTCCTCACCTCTTGAATTTCTGTGAGCATGGCGCTGACAAGCCTGCCCTCTGCTGTAGCAACCATGGACTTTATTTTCTTGTCTTCTCCCGTTGCATGAGCGGTGTTTGCTTTTCTCTTCTTGCTAGTAGACGGTCGACTCGGGCCACCTAATTTCATCACCTGTCGACTTGTGGAACTCTTCCCGATCGATCGGAGTCCAATCGGTTTCTTCATATGTGCTTGGCCGAGTGTGAAATCAGAGTCATTTTCAATCACGGCTCCATCCTTCATCCTCTTTTCATCGAGTGCTAGACTCACGCCATTCTTAAAGTTCATAACCAACCGCCCGTTCGACATTTCCCCGTGAAAAACAAGGAAAGGATCGAGGTCATACTAAGAACAAGAATAATAAGAAATTTATTAATGAAAAATTTTATTTACTTCTTTTAAATTTTAAAGGAAGTAGGAAGAGATGAGGAAAGATCAGGAATGAATTGATTTAAAGGAAAAAAATCAAAATTTTATCATTTCACATATTTTCTTTTTATCACATTTTTTGTTAATGATTTTTATTTTATCATCCATTTTTTTTATATTTTGGGTTCAGACCCAGTTACGAATGATTACTCCACCCGTGTTTCTAGGAATGAGACTCCAATTTTAAAGTTCATCCTTCGAAACATCAGGTTGCGTAATATTTCTTCAAATATCGTCCATTAATTGGAAGTATAGGTCGTTCTCCACTACAGTTAACAAGCTGGTAGGAACCCCCTGAGTAAACTGTCTCAACCACGAACGACCCTTCCCAAGTTGGTTCAAATTTACCTCCTATCTTGCGGTGTGCAAGAATAGGTCTTCTGAGTACTAGAACCAAATCACCGACTTTGAATGTCCTTGGGCGGACCAGTTTATCGTGGGTCTGGATCATCTTGGCTTGATACAGTTCTAAATTTTGTTGCGCTGAAAGTCGTTTCCCTTCTAAGCATTTCAATTCTTCTAGTCGTAATTTGGCATTTTCTTCTGTAGTGATCTTGTTCGCAACTGCAATTCTTCTGAGTGACGAAAGCTGAACCTCTAAGGGTTAAACGGCCTCGGACCTGTACACTAAAGCGTAAGGCGTAGACTGGGTAGAAGTTCTGAAAGTCGTTCTGTAGGCCCATAAAGCTTCTAACAACTTCTCGTGCCAATTTCTTTTGTTGTCATCCAAAATATTCTTTAATATTTGGACGAGAGTTTTATTAAAAGCTTCGGCCAAGCCGTTTACTCTTGGGTAGTAAATCGTCCAATAGCGCCAGTCGATCCCGTGTCTTCTGACAAAATTGTTGATCTTCGTACTCTTGAACGCGGACCCATTATCTGAAATGATTCTGCGCGGTACCCCGAAACGGTAGACAACTTGATTCTTGAAGAACTGTAGCACGTGGTGTGCCTTCACTTCTCTGAGCGGTACTGCTTCTGCCCATTTGGAAAAGTAATCTGTAGCTGCAAGAATGAAGCGATGTCCTCTTGAAGAAGGCGGTTCTATCGGGCCCACAATATCTGTGCCCCAACATTCAAATGGCCATGACGCAATTGTCGGATGTAGCACATTTGGAGGTTGATGTAGAACCACTCCATGCACTTGGCACTGGTGACAACTCTTGGCAACTTTCATGCAATCGGTCATCATCGAGGGCCAGTAGTACCCTAGTCTTTTAATCTTCATTTTCATCTTCGGACCCGACTGATGAGCACCACAAAGTCTTGAGTGCACTTCTTTAACAATTTCACGAGCTTCGGACTCGCTCAGGCACCTTAGCCACATCTGGTTAAAAGACCTTCTATATAACGTATTGTTTATAAATGCGTAAGACAGAGTTCTTTTCTTAATCTGATGAGCTAACGACTTATCATCCGGTAAGTTTCCTGTTTGTAGGTAGTCTATTAGCGGCTGACGCCAGTCTTCTGTATTTTCTGTTACTGTCGCAATTATTTCTTCTTCTTTTCTCGACTTGTGTATCGTGTCCATGTCGAGCCGTGAGAGAACACGACGTCCACGAGCCGACACTTCAACTGATTCATCCTGCAAGCAGGCAAATTCTTTTGCAAGGTGGGCTAACGCATCTGCAAGAGCGTTTTCTCTCCTGGGAATCTTGTAGATCGTTACATTCGGAATCTGCTCCAACAATTTCATGGCATACTGAAAGTACTGCTCGAGTCTATGCTTTAGAATTTTGTATTGTCTTGAAACCTGTTGAATTATCAACTGAGAATCCCCATAGATGTTGATACCCGTTATCCCCATCTGAATGGTTAATTCCAATCCGGTTATAAGGGCTTCGTATTCTGCTTCGTTGTTTGTACACGGTTTTGTTAAGTGGTAGGAGTACCTTAACATCCCCCGCTCCGATGTTATAAATATTAGTCCGATTCCTGCCTTACCGGGCACTATCGTTTGCAATTCTTTATTTCTCTGTGCTGAAGATGCTCCGTCGAAGTACAGTTCCCAACATCGATCGTCGGGGTTTTCTAGGCTCATTATCTGTTTGTCTGGCAAGTCGTCGTTGAGAGGCGATTCTGCCGGTAAAGGGTGTGCTGCGAGGAAGTCTGCTAGGACTTGTCCCTTTACGGCACGAAGAGGAACGAAAGTTATATCGAATTGCAATAGTATCATCGACCACCTAGCAAGTCTGCCGGAAAGTGTCGGGCGAGTCATCAAATATTGCAATGGATTAACTTTCGAGATAAGGTTGACCTTATGAGAAAGCATGTAATGCCCAAGCTTTTGAGCGGCAAAGATCAGGGCCAAACAATGCTTCTCAATCGGGGATACTTTACTTTCGTCGAAATTCGATGACGACTTAAGTAGTAGAGAGCTTTTTCTTTCCCCTCATCATTGACCTGGGCTAGCAGGGCTTTAAGGGAGTCGTCTAAAGCTGTGGTATAAAGTATCAACGGTCTACCCGAGACTGGGGTTGCTAAGACTAGAGGTGTCATTAAATATCATTTGATGTCATCGAAGGCATGTTGACATTTGGAGTCCCAAGTAAACTTGGCATCCTTCTTAACCAAAGCAGAAAAAGGTTGACACCTTCCTGAAAAATTTGAAATAAAGCGTTGAAGATATGCCAATTTCCCTTCAAAGGATCGTAATTGTTTCATGGTTTTAGGAGGTGGCATTTCTAAGATAGCTTTAATCTTCTCCGGATCGATTTCAATTCCACGATGTCGGACAACAAATCCTAAGAATTTCCCAGAGGCGACGCCGAATGCGCATTTCAAGGGATTCATCTTAAGGTTATATTGTCTTAATCGCTCGAAAACAATTCTCAAATCATACAGGTGATCTTCTTTCAGTTTGCTTTTGATGACTAAATCATCCACGTAGCATTCAACTTGGTTGTGAATGAGATCATCAAAAATTCTCATCATAGCTCTTTGGTATGTTGCTCCTGCATTCTTCAATCCGTAAGGCATCACTGTGTAGCAGTATATTCCGATTGGCGTCCTGAAGGCTGTGAGCTTCTCATCTTCCAGTGTCATCTTTATCTGGTTTTATTCTGAAGATCCATCCATGAAAGAGAAGACTTCGTGCGTGAGGCGATGTCGATCATCAATTCTGGAATTGGTAGAGGAAATTCATCCTTTGGACATGCCTTGTTCAAATCTCTGAAATCTACGCAGATTCTGATCTGTCCATTCTTCTTTCTGATTGGTACCACGTTGGCTAACCAAGTTGGATATTGTTCTTCACAGTCAAATTTAGCGTCTATTAGCTTCATAACTTCAGCTAAAACTTGTTGTTCGATTTCTAGACGCATCCTTCTTGGAGCTTGTTTGACTGGAAACAGTAGAATCCACTCCTAGTTTGTGAACTACAACTTCTAGAGCTAATCCTGGCATTTCATCATAACTCCAAGCAAAACAGTCCTTGAATTCCATCAGTAGCTTGTTCATTCCTTCGAAGTCTTCTTTATTGAGTATGGAGCTAACAAAGGTCGGCCTAGGCTCTTCGCTAGTACCTAAGTTAACTTCCATTAACTCGTCTATTGTAGATTTAATTTCTTCTTCAAATTCTAGCAGAGCTTCTCCGACTGGTAGATCTTCAAGATCATCTGAAGCTTCCAAGCAATCTTCATTAGGCTTGCAAGTGACAACCAAGCAAAATCCGGTATCATCAACTGATCCTACTGTGTCGAATCCGAGACTATGTTTTGAATTGGGAGGCCGACCGGCATTATTCCATAATTTTTCAAAGTGCTGTGATCGACCTTTTGTCCATTGTTTAGGTAAGACACCACGTTGGATTAAATTCTGAACACAGGGAGAATACCACTCAAAAGGCAATTCCATTAATTCAGAAGAAGTAACATCTTTAAGTTGTACATCATTTTCAGTTTTGGAAGAAGAAGCACCACAGTAGAATTTGATCAGCTTAGCACCACCGCCATGTAATTCCTTGACCACCATACTCTCGATCTTATTGGAATGGATCAGGGTCAGGGTCAGGGTCATAATATGCACATAGTGGTTAATCTTCTCGTACATTGATTTGTATTCTTCATTCTTTTCATCTTCGAGAGAGATCTTGAACTGGGGTTACTTTTGATTCACTGTTGCTGCTTCTTTCTTGATTTCTTCTTCTTCAGAACTGTTCTCCCAATCAACGTCGATGATCGGTTTCTTCTGTCCAACTGTTCCAACGTCTCTTCCTCGACCTCATCCCCGGCCTCGACCTCGAGTGCGAGTTCTAGAGAAACCTTCACCATCTCGCCATAAGGGAGTGGTGAGTAACTGTTGGACTAGAACTTCAGGCTCTTCGTCGTCCCAAACTTCTTTTGCTTCATTTAGTACGGTGTTTCTGGAGAAGATTGTTTTCTTTAGAGGTGCGTAATAGGCTACATCTTCATGAATTCCAATCTCGTGTACGGAGAATGGTTGCAAATCACCTTTGATACACTGTTCTCCTCCATAATATTTTATGCACTGGTGCAGAGACGACGGTACCATCCAGTTTTCATGGATCCATGGCCGACCCAGTAGAGCATTGAACGATGTCTCGGAATCAATTATATGGAATTTTGCGGTTGTCTTTGCTAAATCACCGGTCTTCATTAATAGTGTTATCGATCCAAGAGCTCTTTCTCCTTTCTGATTGAACCCTCTTAATAACATCTTATCTGCTTCAAGCTCGCGAGCATCAATTTCCAAATATGCTAGCGTCCGAAGATTCATTATGTTGATTGATGCTCCTGGATCAAATAACACTCTGGAGAGCGTAAACTTTCCAATAGTGATTGAAATGTACAATGGTCGATTGTGATCAGCTATTCCAAGTAGTAGATCATTGTTCGTGAAGGTAACACCTCGCTGTTCTTTCAACGAGCAAACCTCGTCTAAGGAATTACCGACCATTTGAGCTAAGCAAATTTCTGGATTAAGTAAGGCCTTGATCAGAGTTTCCCTCATCTCCTTTGACAGGATCAGAGCATCGTATATGCTTAGTTTAGCTGATAGCTTCCTAAGATGGGCTAGCACATTATAATCCACTTTATTGCCATGTTCCTCGATTTCTTCCCGAACGGGTAATTCTTCTGTAGGGGTTGGTTCCTCTTGAGCAACCACCTACTTTTGTTTATCCTTCGGACCTATTCTCGGAGGTAGAACTTTTCCGCTTCTTAGGTTGACTTCAGTTACTTGTTCTGAATCTGGTGGTGACTCTACCGGTGTCTCCTCTTGAATCGGAAAGACTAGCTTTTCTGGAATTGCTTCGAAATTTGATAACTCCAATTTTATAGTGATTGGAACTCCTCAGAATTCACAAATAGATTCGTTGTTTGTTGAGCTTTCATAGCCATCTTTGTGAGTGTCTTCTCCTTTGCCGCGGTCATCGAGGTTTAGTATGATTTGAGAATCATTTATCGTATCGGAATCGAGATCTGGATTAGGTTGGTTGTCGTTAGTTACATAATCGTTAGAAACAGTCAAAACGTAGCCAACACCAAAACTCTTATCATTATAAGATCCCGTAGGGGCGAGCAAATAATCATACAGAGTCAGAGGTCCTAGGGATTTCTCCCCCAAATCGGAAACAACCATCCTAGGATAAGTAGCCCCTAGTCTACCCTTTGGAGCCTTGGTCTTCCTTTCTTCCACAATCTTCTCCTCCATCTAGGGTAGTTCTTCATTCCCAAGCGATAGTGCCGGCTCGGCAGGTTTCAAACTCTGAGTTGAAGCGCTTACCGAAGCGTTCTGGATATGATCCAAGATTTTCTTTGAAGACTTTGTCCAGACGGTATTCCACCCATCATTGGTCGTGTATGGGTTTATCGGAACAATAGGATCTGTTGAAATGACATTGATGGAACCTCCTTTTTGGGGTTCCTTCATGTATTCCTTCGGAATCGTTATGTTCTCTCTTCGGATATTACCTTCGAGCCAATTCTTAAAAGTGAAGCAGTCTTCAATCTTGTGTTCGATCATCCGGTGGTAAGGGCAGTAGTTCGGATGATCTTTCTTGTTCACTTCCTCTGGCTTTTTGGGCTACAGTAGCGAAAATCGGGTGTCTTCATCAAGTCGCGAAACATTTTAGCTACCTTGCGTCTTGAATGGATACTCCTTGTTCGAAGTTCCTCCGAGGGACGTGACGAACGAGGTAGTGGTTGACTATCTTGCCATGGTCGGTGGCTCGGTCGAGGCCGTTGATAGCCCTGTCGAGGTTCGTCGATAAATCTGTTGCGGTTGTTGGTAAGTCCATTGTGGTGGTTGATAACTAGGTTGTGGTTGCTCTGGCTGTATCTGCACTGGCTGCTTGCCTTTATCTACTGCCGCGACAATCCTGGATTTCTTTTCAAACGCTTTTACAGGCTTCTGCTTATCGGTCTTGTCTACGAAACTTAGCTGTTTTGCTTCCTCCTGCAAGTTCACGACCTTTCTAAGCAACTTCTCGAAAGTCTTGATTGTAAATCCTTTAAGGATAAGTGCTATCGGGCCATGGATACTTTTTAGCAAAATACCGAAAGCATGTTGTTCCTGAAGTTGTGGTTCACACTTCATGCTTAAGTTTCTCCATCGAAGTATGTAATCCACCAAGGTTTCGTTCAGTTTCTGTTGCTCCACCACTAAATCACCGATAGTGATGTGGTGCCGAGCCCCAGCAAACCGCTTAATGAAGAGGTTTTCCAATTCTGAAAAGGTCTTAACTGAACCATTCGGAAGTTACGCATACCGATCGAAGGCAATCACGACGAGTCGCAGACAAACTGTCGAAAGAGTAAAGCATCGCTCCCACCGGCATTGCAGCAACTAGCAAGAAAATGTGCGACATGTTGCCGGGGGTTTCCCGTTCCATCAAAAGTCTTGAACAGAGGTGGTATGAAGCCTTTTGGGTATTGGACCGCATCAAATTCTTCAGGGTAAGGTCTACCCATCTGAATAGAAGCTCCGCTCTTAGACGGTGCTAAGGCTTCTCACACCTGCTATTCTACTATGTTTTTGATATCCTTTTCGGGAATCATGCTTTGCGTAGAATCCTTCTTCGGTTGTTCATCTCCGTTAACAGATGTGATCTCCTTTCCTCCGTCCACAACATGGATGATCTCCGGGGGTGTTTCTTTCTGAGGTTGCACCTGACTCTAGAGAGTGGCTAAGGCGGCCGCCATCTCTTCCATCTTCCTTGCCATTTGAGAAATTGTGTTATCCTTCTCTTGAAGTTGTGCTCTCATCACTTCCGGTTCATCTCTTTCCGTGCTTGCTTAGAGCACCTTGCGAAGGCGACGATGCTCGTTTCTCGAGCCATGTTGATCTCAGCATAATCTTCATCCATAAACTTTGATGAATCTACTTCAGTTTCCAATTTTTCACCTCTTTCCTTTGCCAACCATCGGATGTCGGTTCTTAGCTTGCCTATGGCATCCTCTAGTGCCCTCTTCCAAACGGTTTCATGGTTGTCATGTGATGACTGTTGGACTTCTTTCTCAGGAGTTTTTTTTAATGCGGTAGCACTTTCTTCGGATTCGGCTTTACGACGAGACTCTTCTTTCCGGAACAACGTGCTTGTATCGGTTCAGCAATAATAGGTCGTCACACCATCCTTCTCACAGTAGAAGGCCTGGGACTAGATGGTCTGTCGGCTGTGCGTCGGTAGGTAGTGTCCTCCCTAATATGGTGTCCCGATACGACAACAGGCGAACTAGCTCGCACTTTCTAACTTGGCCTCTCTGGGGCAGTGACGGGGTTTACTCGCAGTCCGAGGCGGGATTTAACTGGCACTCGTCCCATTCTTCTTAGGATCTCTGATATGGGGCACCCTTCCTTCTTAGCTAGTTTCTCTACTACGGCTCGCAGTCGAGTAAGCGGCATAGTCTTCACCCTTTTCCTCTTACAGTCACTATAGTATGCAGGTCGGGGTAATGCAACGGTGATCCTCCGGTCATCTTCTTCATCCGATGCAGCAGAGAGAGGGTGAAACCTACTTCCTCCCAAAAGTGGTGAAATTTCAGGTAGTTCTTCTTCTTCCTCAGGAATCTATTATAGAAAAGCAACTTCACCAGCCTTAGCCTTCTCGATCTTGGCGATCTTTCTGCTCATATTTCTTCTCTGAGTCCGAGTTAGGGGTGTAAACTTTGAACTGGACCCAATTTCAAAAACAGACGGTATTGCAGTGAAATCTGCACCCCCCACGGTGGCAGGCTCATCACAGACTCAGATTTCCTTCCCCTTCAGTTTGGCGGGAGCCGAGGCAGGTGTAGAGATAACTGACCCGATATTTTTGTACTTCCAAATACAAGAATTTGTTACCACTGCTAGAAAATTTAATTTCTGGCGAAGGCGCGAAACACTTTACCTGGAATAACTTGCTATATAGATATGTACCAAATAAAACTTTTTAAATATATTTTTATATAGCAAAATATAATTTTAAACAGAAAATATTTTATATACTTTTTGGGTACTACGCAAGTATACGTATCGTTTCAAGTAATATAGGGCTTTGAAACAAAGACCCCAGTATCGATCCCACAGGGAAAAATTATATTCATAAATTTTCTAAATATTATATTTCAAAAATCTTTTAATATTTTAATCTTACTATAAATTACTATTAATTTACTAGATGCAGATAAAGAAAACAATAATAAGACAATGATTTTATGAAAACTACATAAAATAAACAACTTTCTTCCCTTCAATTAATCCAAGATTTTTAAGTTAATTTAATATTCATTGGAGAATTTGATTTATGGTATTGTGCCAAAAAGAAGCATTCCTATTCTTTACCCTTTGATCCAGGCGCAAAGAACATTGGCTAATTTACAGATCAAGTCTGGATGTATCGTTAGTAGAATGGGTTAATCTAGACTCACACTACTAGATGTCCAAGGGTGGCTATGGTCGGCCCTACTAGTGACCCTTTCCTAATCTATAAATCAAATTATAAGAATTTAGTCTGTCACTCTAAATACTTATCAATTCTACGCCCTTTAAATCTTATCTTCCTATTTATTTGCACTTCACCTTGAATAGCCCGCACATGACCTTCGACTACCCAAGGATTCATGTGACATTTACAAGTTAAGAGTTCTTCTCCTTCTAGGTCTCAAAACTCTTCAACAGGTTTTAATAATTGAAATGGCCAATTTAAAAAGTAAAGTAAGATCAGGTATTAATGTCATCACAATGTTTTGAAAATATTTTGAATTTCAATTCTCCATCGAATCTTTTATTATCTTATCTATCTCTTCATAATTGAAGGAAGAAAGTAAACTAACTACTCAGAACACATTGAATATAAACAGCAAAACATAATAAATAAACTTTGAATCAAATATAAAATACTTATCTCGATATTCCTTCTACGAGATCTTTTGATTCTTACCGACTCCACGAGTGTAATGAATTCCGGATGCAACAACTTGAAAATAAACTCACTAAACTAAACAAAAGTGGCCCTAAATTTCTCTCTCTATTTCTCTCTCTAAGGATGAGAGATCCTAAAGTGGATAAGAGAAAGGGGTTACGATGGAGGCACGTTTTTCGAAGAAATTGACTCCTATTTATAGGCTTCGAGGGTTGCCTTGAGGCACCTCTTCAAAACATGTCCACATTCAATGAATCTTCTAGAAGGTCTGTCTGGCGCCTAGGCGCCGAACACCGCGGCCAGTTCTTCGCACCTCTTTACTTTGGCTCACACCTATTCACGATTAAAACCGTTTTGGAGCGTCCAAATGCAATGTATCACATGTCCTATTATCAAGGAACAGCCGCGTCTTCATAATGTCCAATAACCGCTCACTCCATCAAAATAACCGTTCAAACGTTGTCAAAAACTTGACAGTTTCTGTATCGAGTCTGGCACTTAGGCGCCAACTTCTGGCGCCTAGGCGCCAAGCCATATTTTTTTTTTACATTTTGTATTTTGCTCCATTTTTGCTCCTTTTTGCTCATTTTTCCTTTTTTGGACCTTTTTACATCACCTACATCCAAAAACATAAAAAATACCTTTCATTAAAGCATAATGTCCATATAAATTGATAAGAATTAAGACATAAAAAATAGGTATTTTTTTATGGATCAATAACCAGACCGGTGGGGGTAGAGATCACAGTCCTCCTACGAACAACAGTACTTCTTTCAGCTGGGACCCTTTACAGGGGAGGAAACGCTTGAGTCAATTTCTAGTTAAACTCAATCACGGGCTTCTCAGTTTCTGGTACTTTGTCCATCAGTGTGAAGAGGGTGACGTCAGCGAACTTAATATCTGTGTTGTCAAATCCTTGTCCAAAACGGATGATTCCATTGTCAGGCAGTTCATCCTTATAGACGGCAAAGTCCATTCCATTGGTGAAGGAGAAAATTAACTTTGGTGCAGTCATTTTCTGCAGGGTAAATTCCGAATGTCAGTCCCAAATTATGCTTCCTTTTGTTGCAAAACTTAAGAAGAAAAATAAAGAGTCCGAACACATTTTAGTTTATCTTAATGTATTTGTGATTTAAAAGAGTTCGTTTATTAAAAGGTTGTTTATTAGAGGATTTGTTTGTTAGGAACAAAAAGATTAAAGGAGGAAGGTTAAAGGAAAGGTAAAGGATTTGATTCAGAATTGGAAAGGAAGAGAAAGTCTCGTAAGATTTCTCAACCAAACGGACCGCTCCTAAGCTAACACCTATTTGGGGTCCACCCCACCTCAGAAAGAGGCGAAGGATTTCGAAACCTCTCTGTTTAGGGGTGTCTAAACAGTGGCTCCAAAATCCAAAAGGAGTTGACTATACCCGTTCAAGACAGAAATGAACGTGGTATGCCAACGGAAAGAAAGGTAGTTTGGTCCAAAAGTGGTATGGACTCACCACTGATTTATGAAAGCAAAACCATCTGATCAAAATGGAGAGAGGAACTAATCCCCAGCGGATTCGCCAGAAGTTGTCGGCATATTTTTAGGTTGAGTGTTATATTTTGAAAAGGGGTCGCGTACAGAAATTGTCGGCGAGTTTTAGATTTTAAATTTAATTTAATTATATATATATATATATATAATTTAGAAAGTAGCATTTGATTTTGAAAATAATTTTAAGTTTAAAAGTTTCAAGATATGAAATCAAACCGATCTCTTATCCCAAATAGTTTATATAAATGAGCACCACATCACAAACCGTGTATCTATCTCGAAGGACAAACACACTGTTTGACGATGGGGCTCGATTAAATAAACTAGAAGATTTGTGACATCCGTTTGGTCCGCGAACCAATTTTATAAGCCGACAAGTTCCACCGCTTAATATAAAAAAATTAAGCAGGGTTTATATTACCTGGGTTCTTGAAGTTCGCTATAACAGCAAGCCCCTATAGTTAATTACATCCTAAGTGATGGGAATCACTTAAGAAAACTCTCGATAAGGATCAGTGGTTTTGCTCTCAAGAATTTCAAAATTTAAGGTTTACAAAGGATTGGATTTTGGAAATTTCAATAGGGAATGGATAAAAATTGGAACAATTTATTTTAGGAGTCCAAAGGAAGAGAAGTAGGAGAAGCTGAGGATCCAAGAAGAATCTTGGCAACTTTCCAAACTATCCTATTGTTTGGCTTCAATTTGGGAATATTATTTAATGTTGCAATCCTGCCAATTTTAGTTAATTAGGACTTATATTTATATGACATAATCATACAAATAACCTCGAGGATGTGAGGATTTATGTCGTACCAAACGACTACCTTGGAATCCTAAGACTGGTTAGGACTTAATTTGCACAAAATGATTATGCAAGTGCCTAACGAAAAGGTTAAGGATTTATGTTGCGTTAGGCAAACTACCTCGAAATCCTATGGCTTGGTTATTTAATTCTAAGAATGGTTTTC
The DNA here is from genome assembly GCA_022702705.1 of Papilionanthe hookeriana x Papilionanthe teres. Lineage (NCBI taxonomy): Eukaryota > Viridiplantae > Streptophyta > Magnoliopsida > Asparagales > Orchidaceae > Papilionanthe > Papilionanthe hookeriana x Papilionanthe teres. The sequence goes on along the minus strand of CM040422.1, from coordinate 110,854,614 downwards.
TTGATGTAGATTCCGGTTTTGCGACGACGATGGCCGTCTTTGCCTACTATGCTCCAAGCTCCTTGTTGTTGCGAGAGGTTTAGTTTTAAAAAGTGAAAATCAGGAGATTGGAGAAGTATTTTGGTTTAGAAAAGTTTTAAAGTCCAAATAGTTTCTTAGTGTTTTATTAGGGGAATCTTAAAGTGGATTATAACAATACGGTTAAAATCCACGGTTCCATCATTAAACACTCGTTATTTTTATCGGATTCACTTAGTCCAGATGAATTTGCTAAACTCAACTGAATGAGTTCCACACTTTCATTTAGACCGTAGGAAATCCCGTTAGCAACACGTAGGTTACATCATCCGAGGTATTCCCGATCATCCAACAAGACGTTTTAATTTAGTTGCAATTGTAGTTTTGTGTTCTGTTTGTGATTAAATTTTGAGTTGTTTTATATTTTGAAATGTTGTGGAGGTGACTTTTATTTCATGGTGACTTTTAATTTTAGTTTTGGGTTTCAGTTTTGTGGCTATCCTTTTAGTTTTCATGCAACAATCTTGTTTAACATGCAAGAAAGGTAAAGCGTAGTACATGTAAGTAACTTGCAATAAAAGAAAAGCGTACCTGGAGGGTCTTCCTGTCATCCCAAGCTACACTTAAAGCATATGTTAAGGCATTTATATATTTTGCAAGAAAAATACCTAAGTAAAGCTAAGGGAAGGTTTTGGTTGTCTACCAAAGTCCTAATCCTATAGCTAGTCAATTCTTATGACGTTTAGGTTCTTTTGTGTTGTTAAGGATGATTTTCTTCATCAAATAACAATTAAGTTCAGTTGTTCTTCTTAAACATCATATCATATTGAGAAAGTGCTTAGGACGAGTCCTAAACATCTTTTCAATACTTCTGAGATTATTTTGAGTCCAAATGAATTTTATTGTACTGATGAATTAATCATCCAAGAATTCAATTAAATTTTGCCTCTTGCTCAGTGAATTAGGATGTTGATTATCCTATGAGTAAAGTGACATTTCACTTAATGCTCCATTTAAGAGTTATGATAACGCAAGCCTTTAAGGGTAAATTAGTTTGTGAAAGAATTTAAAGATTTAAAATTGGAATTGATGATTTAAAATGGTTTAATTTAGTTATAAAATTTTAATAATTTTAAGTTTGGAATAGTGTTCAAGTCGTTTTAATTTAATTAAATCTTTACATTTTAAATGATCTCAATGTATTAGATTAATTTGGGTTGAAAGATGTGCTTAGATTATTCAATTTAGATTTTAATGATTTAATTTTAATTTAATTGAAATATTTTAAGTTAATTTTTAATTGGTTTGATTTTTAATTATGAATTATTTTTTAGGTTGATTTTGATTTTTCAAGTTTATTTTAGATTTTCTTTTCAAGTGATTTCAAATTAATTTTATTGTTTTAAATTTATTTCAATTTGATTATCAAGTTATTCAATGTTTTAAGTTTTTTAATTTAATTAAGGTTAATCTTCCTTTTAATTATTTAATTATTAATTTCAATTATCACTTTAAATTTAAATAAAAGCTAAATATTATTAAAGTGATTCATTTAAAGATTTTAAAATAAAGGATTGATATCTTTTTAAATCATATCCCTAATCTTAATAATCCAAATTCTAACTTATTCTTCCAAAATTCAAATTGTTTAATTAATTACAATTTAATTTAAATATTTTCAAGATGATTAATGGGTTTCTACCCCTTAATTCCCTAGGTTTCAATCATCTAATGAAAATTTTAAAATCAGATATTTTACCCTCCCCTTGATTAAACCTAAATATTATTTAGGGTTAAAATTCTTTAATTACCTTTATGTCCTCTTAAGCATGCTCATTTCATAACTCATCCAATTAAGCTCAAATGAACTTAAAATTTTTATGTCACTTTACTCACATATCAATTAAAACATTAGATGAGAAAATGTGATTTTTCTGAATTTAATTTAATTTATATATTAATTTTTATGAAAAAAATATGGATTTTCAATAAAAATTCAACAATATGACCAAGGTAGGGTTTCTATCCTTAGGAAAATTATGGAATGTCCCTATTGACCAGAGGACCACTTGGACCAATTTTGGAGATTTTTCAAATTATATTTTATTTATTATAATTATTTTGAGTTTTGGAGTGTTAATTAATTATAAAATAAAATTAAAGTTGAAAAATGAATTTTATATTTTTCATAAATCTCTTTGACCTCAAAAAGTTCAGAGAAATAAATTTTATATTTTTATGATTTTTCTTTGATTTATTAGAATTAATTTAGTGAAAATGTAAGGAAATTCATTTTTTAATATTAAAAATTGTTTTAAGCCTTTAAAATTCAATATCTTAACCTATAGACTTAGGAAAAATATTTGGTTTATTGCTAAGTGATTAGGAAGTAAAACATGATATTTTTATGATTTTTAATATTTTTGTGATTTTTTATTATTTTTTTAATTTTAAAATATTAAAATATGGTGAAAAATGAAGATATTTAGAAAATTTTAATTTTAATTTTCTTAGACTCCCCTAACAACAGAGAAGCCCCAAAACTATTTTGGTGAACTTTTGAATTGTATTTTTGGAGTTATAAATTTTAAAAATTAAATTTTGGTCATGTAACTTAATTAGTTCATTTAGTGAGGCTAATCACCTCCAATTGATGTCAAATTTTTATGTGAGGTTCCTCTGATCCTAAAGACCAGTGGAGAATTGTTTTTAAGTTATTTTGATGTATTGTTAACCCAAATTAATTAAAATTCAGTTTTGAGTATTTAGGCCAATTAAGGTTATTCTTAATGAATTAACTCAAACCATAATTTTCCTAGGGTCCTCTGGTCCTAAGATACTTCCCCAAATTTTTCTAGAATTTTCTAAGTAACATGCTAATTAATGGAATTAAAATATCAAAATAGGCACAAAAATTTGAGAAATCAATAACTTGTCATAGAGGTGGCCTCTGACCTTAGAAAATTCAGGGAATGTTCCCAATATCAGAGGCTACAAAAGCCCTATGGACTCATGCCAAGGTGAATTGTCTATGCAAATGGAAAATTAAAACATTGAAATGAGTAAATAATTAATTAAAAATAAAATATTCATCAAATGAACTCAATTCTTTTTCCACATTATTCTCCTCTATTCATTGAGCAAGACGGTATTTTTAGTTTATTTTTATGATTTTTATATGCAAAGTTATGGATTTTTTAAGTTCTGGATAATTAAATAAATCAAAAATACCATATTTATCTACTTATCCACGTGGCGCCGACTCATCCTCGGCAGCTTCGAAAGCCCACGCGTCGCTTCCCTATTCGATGCCGCCATCTGACTCAGCGCTCCGGGGGCCCGTGGTTCATGTCCCGTTCACTCGTCCAACGCGATCTGCACCGTCCATTCGATACACACTAGATGCAACGGCGGCTGATCATCATCTCCGCCTGGTGTGTCCCGTGAGCTATCCACACTAAAACCCTAAGATCTCTCTCATTTCTCAATGGATTTTCGTGTTCTTATGCTCTATGGATTCATCTTGAGGAGACAAACACATCCATATGGTTTATGTGCTATGAAATTAAGCCAAGCAAAATAAAGAATCACTGAAAGCTCGGGAGGAAAAAGGGGTCCATACCATGGCTCTGAGAAGTGAAGCTTCAATCAGAGAGTTGTAGCACCTTCGATTGCACCCAAGGAAGCTCCATATGAAGTCTCTAGCTCTAGGGAATTGCCTTGGTATGAAAGTGACCAAGGCCGATTTCAAAGCTTGGCCGATAGAGAGGATGGCTGGCACAGTGAGGGGGCTTTCAGCTGGGAACTCCTTCTCTAGGTCTTGTGCAGGTGTGGGTGAGTTTAATTTGATTTTGGTGGAAGTTTCAGAGATGTCCTTATTTTTTGGGTGAATTTTTGACTGAGAAATTGAGCTGCGGTAATGGGGATTAGGGCGAAGGGACAGCTGGGAAACAATTGCTGCAGGTTAGGAGAAGGTCATGGAGCAATTTTGGCGAGTTTTGTTAAGTTACGGTTCATCACCCCCTTTGGCCGAGAGGGGTGGAGTTTAAATAGAGGCTGGTGGAGGGCTTTCCGGGGGTAGTTAGGGCTTGGGATCGAGCTGCCTTGGTCGAGGAAGAACGACCGCGGTGGCGGGTGGGCATGGGGCAGCTCAGCCAGGGAGAATTTGGGAGTTTGGCTCACTTGGCACTCTCGGCCATGGCGTTTTCCGGCGACCCAGGCGGCTGGCCGGTAGGGTCAAGTCACCATCTTAACTCAGTGAGTCCAGGGATTGAGTTTTGTGCAAACAATGGGGGTTAACCATGTGTAAAGTAATTGATTTAAGTGGTATGGGGAGAGGGCTATTTTGGGTTTAAATGTGTCCAAGTCATGGATTTGGGTTTAGTGCAGCCACCAAGGGACTGATTTGGGCCGAGGGAGGTCAAGTAAGTCAGCTAGCTTAGTGGGGAGAAGTCACCATCTAAGCATATTTAAGTTTAAGTATGGTTTAGGGGAATCATGAAAAGGTTTAATAACTCTTAAGGGAATCATTAAAGGACTCCCTCCTTTTGCCAAATATGGTATGGTCACATGAACACCACTCACATGACTTGCATGGGGCTTAAGGAAGGCTTCATGGGTTGACTCAATTTCATGGAAATGGATTTTGGGATTTTTGATGGATTTAGGGAAAATTGGCATGAGGCTTGATTTGGAATGACTTGATTATTGATTTAGGACTTAGGGATGATTTCAATTAAAAGGATGGTGATGGGAATTTCACATGGGCTTTAGAAGAAATTTTGGGCTTTTGGAATTGTTTAGGAATGGGCTTTTAAAGGCTTTAGGCAAGTGGGCTTTTAGATTTTAAATCAAGTTGATGGATGAAAATTTTGGTAAAGATTGGACCTTACAAATGTTGGGTTTACTTTAGGGATGTGTCATGCGTGATTTCGAATAGATTTGAAATAATTTGAAGTTGAATTGGGTTTAATTTGGGCTTCCTTAGTGATAGGGTCAAAGTGGGGCAAATTGGGCTAACTTGGGCTAATGCTGGGCTAATGTTGGGTTTGATGTAAAATTAATGTTTAAAAATGTTTATGGGGGTGTGACAAAGAGTTTTCAACTTTGGTTGGGCTTTGATTTTGGGATTTGGGCCTATTTGGGTTAGGTTTGGGTTTAGGCCAATTTAGGGGATTTTGGTTTTGGGTTAGGTTTGGGTGGAATTTAGGTTCAAATTTGGGGCAAATCAAGTTACTTTTTTTTTGTGGGGATGTTAGGAAGGCTTAGGAAAAGATTTGGGGCTAATTGGAGTTAAGTTGGGTTGGTTTAGGCTAAGTTTAGGTCATGGGCCAAAATTTGGCCTTAGGCTTCAAATTGAAATTGGATCCAAATGTTCATAAAAATGGGATTGGATTTGGTCTAAATTGGTATTGGGGATATTGAATTGAAGTTTAGAATTGAATTGGATCAAAATTGAGGTCAATTGGGTTGGTTTGGTGGGACATTGAGTCCACTTAGGTTAAAAATAGGTCAAATTGGGGGTTTTAGTAAAAGTGGGTTAAATTGACCAAATTGGCTTATGGTGTAGTTCAACAAAATGAAATTGGGAATATTTGGGATTTTCTGGGAATTTTTTGAATTTTTAGAATTTTTGGGTTAAAAGGGTATTTTGGGTATTTGGAGGGTATAGGGGGTATTTTTAGAATTTTTGGTATATTTGGCCATGGATGATCAATTTGAGTGGGGGGAAATGTTTAGGATTGATTTTGAGGAATTTTGGGTAATTTAGGCAATTTTGCAATTTTTGGGCCATTTCAAGGGTATTTGGTAGGTTTGGTGGGTTTAGGGTCCCCGGGGTCAAAAATTGAAATTTTTGAAAAGTGAAGATTGGTCAAGTGTGAGTGAAATGAAATCATTTTGGTTGAGCCATAAAGCCATATTAAGCTCACAAAATCCATGAGAGGACTCATTTTAGACATTCACTATGTTGTTCCTAACCCTCTTAGCTAGGGGCCTAGGAGTTGAGGTCCATCCATATGAATTGCCTACATGAGTCGGGAAGTCAAATTGGCTAAAGATAGTTTTAGGGTTTGGAATGTGTGTGTGTGGGAGTGTGGTGTGTGCAAGCTTACCCTCACCAGACCAGACCGCCCAGGGTAATCCTAAGGCCAAAGAGTCCTATAGGAAACTCATTCTTTAAACTTCCACATTTGATTTTAACCCTCCAAGTGGCTTAGGGGTTTACAATCAAACTTATGGGGTTTGAAGGGAGCCTAGATGTGTTTTGAATTTCTAAGTGATGGGTCCCATTTCTAGTCCTCTAAGATAGTCAAGGAGAAGCCCTATGGCTAGATCCTAAGTACTAAGAAGAGAGAAGAGAAAAGACCTCATAAAAAATGAGGTCAACAGTTACTTGTCCTCAAGTAACACTATCATGTAAAACCACAAAAGCAAATCATGTGTATGAGTTTCTTTAGGAGTTTCTAAAATTTTGTTTTAGAAATGTAGTAGTCCAATTTAGAAAAAATTTTAGTAAATGAGACAAATTTAAAGTTTAGAAATCTCTTAGATGAAAGAGTATGAAAATGTATGTTGCTATCTAATTCAGAAATACTTGTAGATTTTTCAAAATTTAGGAGTTAAACATTTTTATTTTCTTTACTTAAAAATCTTTATTAAAAATAATTATACAAACAATATTATATTTTTAAGCTTAAGATTTTCTCAAATCTTATACTTTAAAAAGCTCAGGTGTGGAACCAATTTTTGATTAAGCCCTTTAATTCTCAAGCTTCCCCTTCCTTTTTCACATACTATACTTTTGTTTTCTTTTCTTTTTTTTTCTTTTTTCTTTTTCTTTTTTTTTTCTTTTTTTTCCTTCTTTTTTTCTGGCAATAATTACTATATCTGGATAGACCTTTAATAATTTTGAATTCCACCCTTCATTTCCTAAAGCATAAGGTAGATATATATCTTTTACTTAGAAATATAATAACAGTTTTGAAAATTAATTTTCAATAAAATAAATTTAAAAATTGAAAACAAAAGTCTAATCCTTCTATTTTTCTAAAAATACAACTTTTCTTACTAAAGTTGGTTACACAATATTTATCATTTCTTCACTAAGAAACATTTAACTTTAAATTTTTCATCACTACTATAAATTTTAACTAAATTTTCTTACTCATTTCAATATTCAACATTTTATTTCCCTAAGATAACTTCATACACATAATTATTTTTCAATAAAAAATCAAATTAATTTATAGCGTTTTTTAGGACAAATAAAATTTAAGTTTTTGAAAATTGTTTTTCATTCCCCCCCCCAAACTTGAATTTTAAAATATTTTGCAATTAATTCCATAAAATGTAGGAGGAAGAAAAATAAAAGTTAAATCTACTAACTATTACAACATGCTATCAAATTTATATACATGCATATTCAGGATGAAATGATTGCGAAAGAAAGTAAATCTAGCCTAAAATATGCTTGTTATAATATTAAACTTAAAGGAAGTATATTAACTTTAAAATATATTTTTCTTCCTACCCCCAAAATTGAATTTAAATATGTATAACATTCATCACAGAAAATATAAGCAGGAAGAAAAATAGTTCAGAAATTATATCTACCACAAATGTTTGTCAAAAACATCTACAAATATTCGTCAGGACATAACAATTTTCAATAGAAAGTAAATCTAAACTAAACATACTAGAATAAAATTAAACTAAAGAAAGGTCAAATAGGTAGAACATGTATCGACATATGAATATATTTAAGTGTTCTTCAAATCTCTAAATTGTTGTAACACAAACATACAAACTAAAATACCTAGACTCGCAGATTTATAAATAAATATCAATTGAGGTTAATTTGATCTCCTTTCTACTCACATTTTCCCTCTTTACTTTCAATTTCTAACGAAAGAAACTACACTAATAACGATAATCTGATAAATAAAAATAGTGCAGTTCACTCATATGTTGTTCATTAAGCAATTTTATAACCTTACTTAGTGAAAACTAAGTTGGATAAAGGAAGTAGTAGTGCTGACATGGAGTGGTCTAAGTCCAAACTCTACATGCTTCAAGGTAATGCTCAGCTCTGGTTGAGAGCGAGTTATAACAGACTTTTCAGCCTGCTACTACCAGAAGTCATATACAAATTTAGTCAAGACCAAGGCATAACCTCACAATATTAATCTAATCCACACTAAAGCAAACACAAAACAACACATAAACATTTTAGCAAAGATAACCATGGGTTGCCTCCCATGAAGCGCTAGGTTTAACATCGTCAGCCCGACAAATGTTTCCTCCTGGATCAAAATTCTATTTTAATAATCCTTGATCAATCGCCCATTCTTTTTAGATACAGGAATTCCTACGAAAATTCTCAAATTTAAATTTTTCAGTCAGCTTTTCCATCTCATATTGATTTATATCATTGTTCCTCAAGTTTCTTTCTAGATTCAATATCCTTCTATCGATTTTCTGAAATTGCGCTTTAATGTCATCCTTGAAATTTAAAAGAATTGGATCTCTATAAGATAGTTCAAAATCTCCCAATTTTTGGATCAGATTCTCGTTAGATAATTCGAATTCCGGATCAAATTCTTCTAGATTTCTCTTCGATTCAAGTTATCTTCTAATTCTTCCCCTTGAAAGTTCTTTTCAAACATATTCTCAAATTCTCTTCTAAGTCTTAGTTCGATATCTTTATTTTGTTCATCATTCATTTCCTTAAGGTTTATCTCAGAGTCACTAGGTAAAATCTCTGGGGTGTAACTGTTGATTACATTAATAATATGCCCCAATTGATTTTCTATATTCTTTATTGCAACCTCTGGACTTTCCAATTGACTCGCCATTTGATTAACAACATTTTCTAAAAATAATTCTTTCTCCTCATCTAGTGTGTTGGAGTTAAATCTATAAGAAAAAGAAAGTTCATCATTTAAGTCGTCCGATTCTTCCAATCACATATACGAAAAAATTGATTATCTTCCCAAAAATGGTATTCTCCTCCAAAATTAGTATTCCAGTTAAAATTTGAATAATTTTCCCAACTTGGATTGTAATAATCAAAATAAGGATAGTGCATCTCAAGGTCGATTTCCATCCAATTATAATCCAAATCTGAATATTCATTATATTGTTGATTGATACAACTAAAAGATATAGTATTTTTATGCACATTTTTATACCTATTTTTAATTATTTTGTGTTTTTCTTGCAGGTATGATGAAAATTGATGGTCATGATGAAAGGAGCAAAATTGGAACAAATTTGGAGCAAAAAAATGAAAAATAAAAAATTTGGCACAGGCAGCTAAGCACCGCTGGGCCGGCCTTATCCGCCACAGTTATAAATCGAGATTTAAATGGATTTGGCGCCAATTTCAAAGGGGATGGGATGCATGGTGGTAATGTCAATAACTTCCTTTGGGCGGCAAGTTTGAAGGAAGGGGTGCGTTCCTTGGTATATACATAGAATCTGGACACATTTTGAAGAGACACCAAGGCACCTTTTGGTTTACTATTTAAAGAGAGTCTTAGGAAAGATTTAGGGAGGCAATTTGAGGAGACTCTTCCATTGCATTTTGAAGAGTACTTCCATTGTTCTTCCACTGCATTTTAAAAGTTTTTATTTAGAGTAGGAGTAGAGAGTAGAAAGGAGAAAAGGGTCGGAGTGAAGTATTCTTCTTCCCACTTCTTTTCTTTCTTTTAGATTAGTTTTTATTGAAGTCTGAAGTCTGTATTATGAGTCAACGGAGTTGGGAGACTTGCTCTGAGAAGTAGTTTAGCGAAGAGTCAAAGTTTCAAAGGAACTTCTTTAGTCTTGTGGAGAGGATTTTCAGATAAGTGTTTACTTTTATTTAGTTTTTTAATACTTATTTTTCGTTTATTATTTTTTTTGTCGTTGTTTTTAATTTCAAATCAATGTGTTTTTATATTTTCTCAATGCATTCTGAGTAGTTTACTTTATCTTTTTTTCTTAAATGGAGAAGTAATTAATTTAAAGAGAATTGTTGTGGAAAGTATAAGTGTTTAAAAGTTGGAAGAAGTTGTGAAGATTGATTCTAAAAACTTTGTTTACTTCTTAATTTGGCATGTTAAGTTGTAAAATTTCTTGAGATTATGTAAGATCCAATGCGTTATTGTCTCATAAAAGTTAGTAAGAATCACATGAAATTATATGGGTGAGAACTGTAGTCCATATAATTGAATACAATATTGAAAGTTATTTTTATAAAAGAGAGTAAAATTAGAGGATTTTAGAGTGACAGGTTAAAACCCCCTAATTTGGTTTGAAGTTTTGAGTTTTGTTATGAGAAGTTAGCCCCTAGGTGGTGGAAATCGAGGGAACTCTAGAGTGAGAGACCGGGATCTTCCCCGCCTAACCATGTTTAAAATAATATAAATTTCAAATTAACCTATGTTCTTTATAGAACCAAGTAAGGGTAAAGAACACATTTGCTTCTATCTGTCACAACAAAAATTTGAATACTTCCACAATAATACTTTAAGAATTATTACTACTTCATGAAATTAAAGAAAAAGATATTCTAGTTAATAGTATTTTACATCCAGTGTTATTAGTTATTGTAATTTTAATTTCTTGTTTTGCATTGTATTAAGAAAAATTAAAAAAAAGACATTAACCTTCAAAACTTTTCAAAATCAAGACATACTTTTTCGAAAACAATTAAAAAAAGTAAAAAGATAATTTCTCTGATTCATTTAAGATTTCATATTTTCCTTGTGGGTTCGATATCTCGGGGCTTAATCAGAAAGTCATATATTACTTGATAAACGATACGTATACTTTCGTAGTATCCCATATTATAAAATCATAATTTTCATATCTAAAATCATCAGTGCACTTATATCTGACGGTACCAAGTTTTTGGCGTTGTTGCACTTTTATCTATCAGGGATCAAGTTTTTGGCGTCGTTGCCGGGGAAAATTAATTTAAATTGCATTTTAAAGAGAATTAAGAAATTATAAATTTTTACTTTTCTTTGTTTTTGTTAGTGTGTTGTATTTTGTTTTGTTTTATTGTTGAATGTGTAGTTCATGTTCTGAAGGACTTGTGCCTTACGATTCTGAATTAGAAAGAACTATCAGAAAAATCAAAAAAATTAAAAATACGAAACGAGAAAAAATATTCAAGAAATGGCAAATCATCAAAATTAAAATGTTGGCATCCATCAAGAATTAAGACCTTTAAAAGATTATGTTAACCCTACAGTAGATGAACTTCGTGGTAGTATTCAAACCCCTGCTGTAGCTGCTAATTCTTTTGAGCTTAAACCTGCTTATTATCCAAATGGTGTCGAATAATCGGTTTGGGGGAGCAACAATCGAAAATCCTAATTTGCATCTTGCTAATTTTCTAGAGTTGTGTGCTACTTTTAAATATGATGGTATTTCAGATGATGCTATTAGACTTAGACTTTTTCCTTTCTCACTAACGGATAAAATTAAAATGTGGTTACATTCGTTAGCACCTGGATCAATTAGAACTTGGGGTGAACTGTCACAAAAATTTCTTGCTAAATATTTTCCACCATCTAAGACTGCTACGTTGAGAAATGATATAACATCTTTTTGTCAGTTTGAAGGAGAATCAATATATGAAGCATGTGAAAGATTTAAAGAACTCCTCAGAAAATGTCCACATCATGCGATACCAGATTGGTTAATAATTCAAACTTTTTATAATGGATTAGTTGGATCTCTTAGATCAATCATTGATGCTGCTGCTGGTGGATCATTAATGTCTAAACCATTTTCTGATGCTTATGCTTTAATTGAAGAAATGACTACTAATAAATTTCAATGGCCTTCTGAAAGGTTAAATCCTAAAAAGGTAGCCAGTGTTTATGAAAATGATGCTTTTACAATGTTAGCAAATCAAGTTGTTGCTGTATAAAGGAAGATAGACCAATTTGGGATGAATTTTTCTCAGTCAAATCTCATGATTGAAGAAAATTCATTAGGTCAAATGGTTGATTCTTATTCTTCACCGAAGCTCGTGAATGCTATAATCAAACCTAACAACCCGTATTCCAATTATTATAATCCAGGTTGGAAGAATCATCTAAATTTTAACTGGAATAACAATAATCAGGGTGGTGTTAATCAACAATGGGGGAACACCCAAGTAAACCCATTGGGGAATTGAAACAACCAAGGTAATAATAATAATAGATTAACTTATCCTTCGAGTTATAACAATGCCTTACAAAATAAGGAGAAGAAGTTGTCTATGGAGAAGTAGTATCACATATGGGAAATCAATTACAAATTCAAGGAGCAACCATCAGAAATGTTGAAAATCAATTAGGACAAATTGCAAATGCCTTAAGTAATAGATCCCAAGGAATGCTTCCAAGTAATACTGAAGTGAATCCAAGAGAAAAGAATAAAGAACAAGTGAAAGAAATTCAACTGAGAAGTGGAAAAGAATTGGAAGGTAGAGTTCAAAAAGAAACTGAAGTAGAGAAAGAAGAGATTGAAATACCTAAAGAGGACGCTCTAAAAGGCTTTGAAAGACCTATTTCTCCGCCTAAGGTTGATTTAGAAAAATCACCACCTCCATTTCCTCAGAGACTTAGTCAACAAAAGTTGGATAAGCAATTTTCAAAATTCTTAAAGATATTAAAGAAGCTTACCATTAATATTCCATTTGCTGAAGCCCTAGAACAAATGCCAAGCTATGCGAAATTTATGAAGGATATTCTTAATAAAAAGTGGGAGTTTGAAGAAAATGAGACTGTTGCACTTAGTGAGGAGTGCAGTGAGATAATTCAGAAAAAGCTTCCTGAAAAACTTAAAGATCATGGTAGTTTTACAATTCCATGTGCAATCGGAGAAAGATTCTGTGGAAAAGCTTTATGTGATTTGGGTGCAAGCATTAACCTTATGCCTCTATCAATATTCAAAAGACTGTAAACCGACTATTGTAACTCTGCAATTAGCAGATCGTTCGATCACATATCCTAAAGGAGTTATAGAAGATGTTTTGGTAAAAGTGGATCAATTTATTTTTCCTGTGGATTTCATTGTGTTAGATATGGAGGAAGATAAAGAGATACCCATAATTTTGGGGAGACCTTTTCTAGCAACAGGCAGAGCCATGATAGATGTGCAAAAAGGGGAATTAACGATGAGGGTTAATGATCAAACTGTTACATTTAATATTTCAAAATTGATGAAATATGCTGCAAGAGGTAAAGAAGATGAGTGTTTTAGGATAGATGTTATTGAATATTTAAATGAATGTCATTTCAAATCAATTTATGAAGAGAAAGTTAAAAGAGAAGAATTTCAATATAAGCAAGAAGAGGAGTTATTTGATTCTGAAGATTTTCAAGAAGAAGATTTAAAGTACGTTCATGAAAGTTTTGAATTATTGGATATGACTGAAAAAGATAAATCTTATGGTCCATCGATTGAAAAACCTCCTGAACTTGAGTTAAAAATGCTTCCTTATCATTTGAAGTATGTTTTTCTAGGTGAATCCTCAACCTTGCCTGTTATATTTTCTTCTCAATTAACTGAAAAAGAAGAAGAGAGTTTGCTTGAAATTCTGAAGAAGCACAAAAAAGCCTTTGGATGGACAATTGCTGATTTTAAAGGAATCAGTCCTTCAATTTGTATGCACAAAATTCTTATGGAAGATCATTGCAAACCGCGGGCTGATCCCCAAAAGAGATTAAATTCTATTATGAAAGAAGTTGTTAAGAAAGAAATTTTAAAGTGGTTGGATGCTGGAATTATCTACCCAATTTCAGATAGTGCATGGGTTAGTCCTATTCATTGTTTTCCTAAGAAAAGAGGAGTAACTGTGACTGTTAATGAAAAGAATGAAATGATACCAACAAGACAAGTTACAGGGTGGCAAATATGCATTGATTATAGAAAATTAAACCTTGCCACAAGGAAAGATCATTTTCCACTCCCTTTTTCTAGATCAAATGTTGGATAGACTGGCTGGGCATAAATACTTTTATTTTTTGGATTGATATACTGGTTACCAACAAATTCAAATTGTTCCTAAGGATCAAGAGAAAACTACGTTTACCAGTCCTTATGGTACGTTTGCTTTTAGAAGAATGCACTTTGGTTTATGTAATGCCCCTGCTACATTTCAAAGATGTATGATAGCTATTTTTTGTGATTTAATTGAAAAAGGTATTGAAGTTTTTATGGATGACTTTTCAGTGTTTGGAATTTCATTTGAATCATGTTTAGAACATCTATCTAAAGTTCTAAAACGCTGTGAAGAAACTAATTTGGTCCTTAATTGGGAAAAATGCCAATTTATGGTAGCAGGAGGAATTGTTTTGGGACATCGGATTTCAGAAAAAGGTTTGGAGGTAGATCCTGCAAAAATTCAAGTTATATCTAATTTACATTGCCCAACCAATGTAAGGGGAATTAGAAGTTTTTAGGACATGCTGGATTCTACGGGCGTTACATCAAAGATTTTTCAAAGATTACAAAACCTTTATGTCGTTTACTGGAAAAGGATGCAATTTTTAATTTTAATGATGACTGCCATAAAGCCTTTGAAATATTAAAAGAAAAATTAATCACTGTACCTGTAATAATTTTGAATTCCACCCTTCATTTCCTAAAGCATAAGGTAGATATATATCTTTTACTTAGAAATATAATAACAGTTTTGAAAATTAATTTTCAATAAAATAAATTTAAAAATTGAAAACAAAAGTCTAATCCTTCTATTTTTCTAAAAATACAACTTTTCTTACTAAAGTTGGTTACACAATATTTATCATTTCTTCACTAAGAAAAATTTAACTTTAAATTTTTCATCACTACTATAAATTTTAACTAAATTTTTTACTCATTTCAATATTCAACATTTTATTTCCCTAAGATAACTTCATACACATAATTATTTTTCAATAAAAAATCAAATTAATTTATAGCGTTTTTTAGGACAAATAAAATTTAAGTTTTTGAAAATTGTTTTTCATTCCCCCCCCCAAACTTGAATTTAAAATATTTTGCAATTAATTCCATAAAATGTAGGAGGAAGAAAAATAAAAGTTAAATCTACTAACTATTACAACATGCTATCAAATTTATATACATGCATATTCAGGATGAAATGATTGCAGAAGAAAGTAAATCTAGCCTAAAATATGCTTGTTATAATATTAAACTTAAAGGAAGTATATTAACTTTAAAATATATTTTTCTTCCTACCCCCAAAATTGAATTTAAATATGTATAGCATTCATCACAGAAAATATAAGCAGGAAGAAAAATAGTTCAGAAATTATATCTACCACAAATGTTTGTCAAAAACATCTACAAATATTCGTCAGGACATAACAATTTTCAATAGAAAGTAAATCTAAACTAAACATACTAGAATAAAATTAAACTAAAGAAAGGTCAAATAGGTAGAACATGTATCGACATATGAATATATTTAAGTGTTCTTCAAATCTCTAAATTGTTGTAACACAAACATACAAACTAAAATACCTAGACTAGCAGATTTATAAATAAATATCAATTGAGGTTAATTTGATCTCCTTTCTACTCACATTTTCCCTCTTTACTTTCAATTTCTAACGAAAGAAACTACACTAATAACGATAATCTGATAAATAAAAATAGTGCAGTTCACTCATATGTTGTTCATTAAGCAATTTTATAACCTTACTTAGTGAAAACTAAGTTGGATAAAGGAAGTAGTAGTGCTGACATGGAGTGGTCTAAGTCCAAACTCTACATGCTTCAAGGTAATGCTCAGCTCTGGTTGAGAACTGAGTTATAACAGACTTTTCAGCCTGCTACTACCAGAAGTCATATACAAATTTAGTCAAGACCAAGGCATAACCTCACAATATTAATCTAATCCACACTAAAGCAAACACAAAACAACACATAAACATACTAGCAAAGATAACCATGGGTTGCCTCCCATGAAGCGCTAGGTTTAACATCGTCAGCCCGACAAATGTTTCCTCCTGGATCAAAATTCTATTTTAATAATCCTTGATCAATCGCCCATTCTTTTTAGATACAGGAATTCCTACAAAATTCTTAAATTTAAATTTTTCAGTCAGCTTTTCCATCTCATATTGATTTATATCATTGTTCCTCAAGTTTCTTTCTAGATTCAATATCCTTCTATCGATTTTCTGAAATTGCGCTTTAATGTCATCCTTGAAATTTAAAAGAATTGGATCTCTATAAGATAGTTCAAAATCTCCCAATTTTTGGATCAGATTCTCGTTAGATAATTCAAATTCTGGATCAAATTCTTCTAGATTTCTCTTCTGATTCAAGTTATCTTCTAATTCTTCCCCTTCAAAGTTCTTTTCAAACATATTCTCAAATTCTCTTCTAAGTCTTAGTTCGATATCTTTATTTTGTTCATCATTCATTTCCTTAAGGTTTATCTCAGAGTCACTAGGTAAAATCTCTGGGGTGTAACTGTTGATTACATTAATATTCTGTCCGTTGGTTTTCTATATTCTTTATTGCAACCTCTGGACTTTCCAATTGACTCGCCATTTGATTAACAACATTTTCTAAAAATAATTCTTTCTCCTCATCTAGTGTGTTGGAGTTAAATCTATAAGAAAAAGAAAGTTCATCATTTAAGTCGTCCCGATTCTTCCAATCACATATCTGAAAAAATTGATTATCTTCCCAAAAATGGTATTCTCCTCCAAAATTAGTATTCCAGTTAAAATTTGAATAATTTTCCCAACTTGGATTGTAATAATCAAAATAAGGATAGTGCATCTCAAGGTCAATTTCCATCCAATTATAATCCAAATCTGAATATTCATTATATTGTTGATTGATACAACTAAAAGATATAGTATTTTTATGCACATTTTTATACCTATTTTTAATTATTTTGTGTTTTTCTTGCAGGTATGATGAAAATGGATGGTCATGATGAAAGGAGCAAAATTGGATCAAATTTGGAGCAAAAAAATGAAAAATAAAAAATTTGGCACAGGCAGCTAAGCGCCGCTGGGCCGGCCTTATCCGCCACAGTTATAAATCGAGATTTAAATGGATTTGGCGCCAATTTCAAAGGGGATGGGATGCATGGTGGTAATGTCAATAACTTCCTTTGGGCGGCAAGTTTGAAGGAAGGGGTGCGTTCCTTGGTATATACATAGAATCTGGACACATTTTGAAGAGACACCAAGGCACCTTTTGGTTTACTATTTAAAGAGAGTCTTAGGAAAGCTTTAGGGAGGCAATTTGAGGAGACTCTTCCACTGCATTTTGAAGAGTACTTCCATTGTTCTTCCACTGCATTTTAAAAGTTTTTATTTAGAGTAGGAGTAGAGAGTAGAAAGAAGAAAAGGGTCGGAGTGAAGTATTCTTCTTCCCACTTCTTTTCTTTCTTTTAGATTAGTTTTTATTGAAGTCTGAAGTCTGTATTATGAGTCAACGGAGTTAAGAGACTTGCTCTGAGAAGTAGTTTAGCGAAGAGTCAAAGTTTCAAAGGAACTTCTTTAGTCTTGTGGAGAGGATTTTCAGATAAGTGTTTACTTTTATTTAGTTTTTTAATACTTATTTTTCGTTTATTATTTTTTTTGTCGTTGTTTTTAATTTCAAATCAATGTGTTTTTATATTTTCTCAATGCATTCTGAGTAGTTTACTTTATCTTTTCTTTCTTAAATGGAGAAGTAATTAATTTAAAGAGAATTGTTGTGGAAAGTATAAGTGTTTAAAAGTTGGAAGAAGTTGTGAAGATTGATTCTAAAAACTTTGTTTACTTCTTAATTTGGCATGTTAAGTTGTAAAATTTCTTGAGATTATGTAAGATCCAATGCGTTATTGTCTCATAAAAGTTAGTAAGAATCACATGAAATTATATGGGTGAGAACTGTAGTCCATATAATTGAATACAATATTGGAAGTTATTTTATAAAAGAGAGTAAAATTAGAGGATTTTAGAGTGACAGGTTAAAACCCCCTAATTTGGTTTGAAGTTTTGAGTTTTGTTATGAGAAGTTAGCCCCTAGGTGGTGGAAATCGAGGGAACTCTAGAGTGAGAGACTGGGATCTTCCCTGCCTAACCATGTTTAAAATAATATAAATTTCAAATTAACCTAAGTTCTTTATAGAACCAAGTAAGGGTAAAGAACACATTTGCTTCTATCTGTCACAACAAAAATTTGAATACTTCTACAATAATACTTTAAGAATTATTACTACTTCATGAAATTAAAGAAAAAGATAGTCTAGTTAATAGTATTTTACATCTAGTGTTATTAGTTATTGTAATTTTAATTTCTTGCTTTGCATTTTATTAAGAAAAATTAAAAAAAAAAGAGACATATTAACCTTCAAAACTTTTCAAAATCAAGACATACTTTTTTGAAAACAATTAAAGAAAGTAAAAAGATAATTTCTCTGATTCCTTTAAAGATTTCACATTTTCCCTGTGAGTTCGATATCTCGGGGCTTAATCAGAAAGTCATATATTACTTGATAAACGATACGTATACTTTCGTAGTATCCCATATTATAAAATCATAATTTTCATATCTAAAATCATCAGTGCACTTATATCTGACGGTACCAAGTTTTTGGCGTTGTTGCACTTATATCTATCGGGGATCAAGTTTTTGGCGTCGTTGCCGGGGAAAATTAATTTAAATTGCATTTTAAAGAGAATTAAGAAATTATAAATTTTTACTTTTCTTTGTTTTTGTTAGTGTGTTGTATTTTGTTTTTTTTATTGTTGTATGTGTAGTTCAGGTTCTGAAGGACTTGTGCCTTACGATTCTGAATTAGAAAGAACTATCAGAAAAATCAAAAAAATTAAAAATACAGAAACAGAAAAAAATATTCAAGAAATGGCAAATCATCAAAATTAAAATGTTGGCATCCATCAAGAATTAAGACCTTTAAAAGATTATGTTAACCCTACAGTAGATGAACTTCGTGGTAGTATTCAAATCCTCGCTTTGTAGCTGCTAATTCTTTTGAGCTTAAACCTCGCTATTATCCAAATGGTGTCAAATAATCAGTTTGGGGGAGCAACAACTGAAAATCCTAATTTGCATCTTGCTAATTTTCTAGAGTTGTGTGCTACTTTTAAATATGATGGTATTTCAGATGATGCTATTAGACTTAGACTTTTTCCTTTCTCACTAACGGATAAAATTAAAATGTGGTTACATTCGTTAGCACTGGATCAATTAGAACTTGGAGTGAATCGTCACAAAAATTTCTTGCTAAATATTTTCCACCATCTAAGATCTGCTACGTTGAGAAATGATATAACATCTTTTTGTCGATTTGAAGGAGAATCAATATATGAAGCATGTGAAAGATTTAAAGAACTCCTCGGAAAATGTCCACATCATGCGATACCGATTGGTTAATAATTCAAACTTTTTATAATGGATTAGTTGGATCTCTTAGATCAATCATTGATCTTCATTCGTGGTTGATCATTAATGTATAAACCATTTTTCGATGCTTATGCTTTAATTGAAGAAATGATTACTGATAATTTTCAATGGCCTTCTGAAAGGATAAATCCTAAAATGGTAGCCAGTGTTCATGAAAATGATGCTTTTACAATGTTAGCAAATCAAGTTGTTGCTGTATAAAGGAAGATAGACCAATTTGGGATGAATTTTTCTCAGTCAAATCTCATGATTGAAGAAAATTCATTAGGTCAAATGGTTGATTCTTATTCTTCACCAGAAACTGTGAATGCTATAATCAAACCTAACAACCCATATTCCAATTATTATAATCCAGGTTGGAAGAATCATCTAAATTTTAACTGGAATAACAATAATCAGGGTGGTGTTAATCAACAATGGGGGAACACCCAAGTAAACCCATTGGGGAATTGAAACAACCAAGGTAATAATAATAATAGATTAACTTATCCTTCAGGTTATAACAATGCCTTACAAAATAAGGAGAAGAAGTTGTCTATGGAGAAGTAGTATCACATATGGGAAATCAATTACAAATTCAAGGAGCAACCATCAGAAATGTTGAAAATCAATTAGGACAAATTGCAAATGCCTTAAGTAATAGATCCCAAGGAATGCTTCCAAGTAATACCGAAGTGAATCCAAGAGAAAAGAATAAAGAACAAGTGAAAGAAATTCAACTGAGAAGTGAAAAAGAATTGGAAGGTAGAGTTCAAAAAGAAACTGAAGTAGAGAAAGAAGAGATTGAAATACCTAAAGAGGACGCTCCAAAAGGCTTTGAAAGACCTATTTCTCCGCCTAAGGTTGATTTAGAAAAATCACCACCTCCATTTCCTCAGAGACTTAGTCAACAAAAGTTGGATAAGCAATTTTCAAAATTCTTAAAGATATTAAAGAAGCTTACCATTAATATTCCATTTGTCGAAGCCCTAGAACAAATGCCAAGCTATGCGAAATTTATGAAGGATATTCTTAATAAAAAGTGGGAGTTTGAAGAAAATGAGACTGTTGCACTTAGTGAGGAGTGCAGTGAGATAATTCAGAAAAAGCTTCCTGAAAAACTTAAAGATCATGGTAGTTTTACAATTCCATGTGCAATCGGAGAAAGATTCTGTGGAAAAGCTTTATGTGATTTGGGTGCAAGCATTAACCTTATGCCTCTATCAATATTCAAAAGAGCGGGACTAGGAGAAAGAACCCCGACTATTGTAACTCGCAATTAGCGGATCGTTCGATCACATATCCTAAAGGAGTTATAGAAGATGTTTTGGTAAAAGTGGATCAATTTATTTTTCCTGTGGATTTCATTGTGTTAGATATGGAGGAAGATAAAGAGATACCCATAATTTTGGGGAGACCTTTTCTAGCAACAGGCAGAGCCATGATAGATGTGCAAAAAGGGGAATTAACGATGAGGGTTAATGATCAAACTGTTACATTTAATATTTCAAAATTGATGAAATATCTTGCAAGAGGTAAAGAAGATGAGTGTTTTAGGATGGATGTTATTGAATATTTAAATGAATGTCATTTCAAATCAATTTATGAAGAGAAAGTTAAAAGAGAAGAATTTCAATATAAGCAAGAAGAGGAGTTATTTGATTCTGAAGATTTTCAAGAAGAAGATTTAAAGTATGTTCATGAAAGTTTTGAATTATTGGATATGACTGAAAAAGATAAATCTTATGGTCCATCGATTGAAAAACCTCCTGAACTTGAGTTAAAAATGCTTCCTTATCATTTGAAGTATGTTTTTCTAGGTGAATCCTCAACCTTGCATGTTATATTTTCTTCTCAATTAACTGAAAAAGAAGAAGAGAGTTTGCTTGAAATTCTGAAGAAGCACAAAAAAGCCTTTGGATGGACAATTGCTGATTTTAAAGGAATCAGTCCTTCAATTTGTATGCACAAAATTCTTATGGAAGATCATTGCAAACCGCGAGGCTGATCCCCAAAAGAGATTAAATTCTATTATGAAAGAAGTTGTTAAGAAAGAAATTTTAAAGTGGTTGGATGCTTGGAATTATCTACCCGATTTCGGATAGTGCATGGGTTAGTCCTATTCATTGTTTTCCTAAGAAAAGAGGAGTAACTGTGACTGTTAATGAAAAGAATGAAATGATACCAACAAGACAAGTTACAGGGTGGCAAATATGCATTGATTATAGAAAATTAAACCTTGCCACAAGGAAAGATCATTTTCCACTCCCTTTTTCTAGATCAAATGTTGGATAGACTGGCTGGGCATAAATACTTTTATTTTTTGGATTGATATACTGGTTACCAACAAATTCAAATTGTTCCTAAGGATCAAGAGAAAACTACGTTTACCAGTCCTTATTGTACGTTTGCTTTTAGAAGAATGCCCTTTGGTTTATGTAATGCCCTGACTACATCTCAAAGATGTATGATAGCTATTTTTTGTGATTTAATTGAAAAAGGCATTGAATTTTTTATGGATGACTTTTCAATGTTTGAAATTTCATTTGAATCGTGTTTAGAACATTTATCTAAAGTTCTAAAATGCTGTGAATAAACTAATTTGGTCCTTAATTGGGAAAAATGCCAATTTATGATAGCAGGAGGAATTGTTTTGGGACATCGGATTTCAGAAAAAGGTTTGGAGGTAGATCCTGCAAAAATTCAAGTTATATCTAATTTACATTGCCCAACCAATGTAAGGGGAATTAGAAGTTTTTTAGGACATGCTGGATTCTACAGGCGTTACATCAAAGATTTTTCAAAGATTACAAAACCTTTATGTCGTTTACTGGAAAAGGATGCAATTTTTAATTTTAATGATGACTGCCATAAAGCCTTTGAAATATTAAAAGAAAAATTAATCACTGTACCTGTAATAATTTTACCAAATTGGGAAAAACCGTTTGAATTAATGTGTGATGCTAGTGATTATGCTATTCGTGTTGTTTTGGGTCAGAAATATGATAAAATTTTCAAAGTAACTTATTATGCTAGTAAAACTCTTAATGAAGCTCAAATTAATTATACCACTACTGAGAAAGAGTTATTAGCTATAGTATTTGCCTTTGATAAATTTCGATCATATTTAATTGGAACTAAATGTGTGGTGCATACTGATCATTCTGCTATTAAATACTTAATGAAGAAAAATGATGCAAAATCGAGACTGATAAGATGGATTCTTCTTTTGCAAGAATTTGATTTTGAGATAGTAGATAGGAAGAGTTCTGATAATCAAATTGCTGATCATTTTTCCAGGCTTGAAATTGAAAAATCTTTCTATGATATTGAAGAAATTAATGATCATTTTCCTGATGAAATACTGTTCACAGTTAAAAAATGGAGTGTTCTGTGGTATGTAGACATAGTAAACTTTATTGTTAGTAATATTATACCTCATGGTTTGACATATCATGAATAGAAGAAATTTATGTCTGATGCTAAGACTTATTTTTGGGATGACCCGTTTTTATATAAACAAGGAAAGGATCTTATAGTTCGAAGATGTGTAACTTTGGAAGAGACTTATGAAATTATTCAAAAATGTCATGATTCTGATTATGGAGGAAATTTTGGAAGTGATAAAACTGCATATAAAATATTACAATCGGGATTTTATCGCCTACAATTTTTAAGGATGTGAATGTTTATATTAAAAATTGTGATAGATGTCAGCGTGTAGACAATATTTCTAGAAGAAATGAGATGCCCCTCAGTTATATGTTGGAAGTTGAAATATTTGATGTTTGGGGATTAGATTTTATGGGACCATGTACACCATCTTTCAAAAATGTTTATATTTTGATAGCAGTAGACTATGTTTTCAAATGGATTGAAGTTATTGCTTTAGCTCGATGTGATGCTTAAAGTGTTTCAAAGTTTTTAGAAAAGAATATATTTTGCAGATTTGGAATACCAAGAGTAATCATAACTGATGGGAAAGTCATTTTAGAAATGCAATTATTGGGAAGTTAGCAAAGAAATATCATATTAATCATCGCATTACTTCATCGCTTATCATCTGCGGACAAGTGGTTTGGTTGAATTATCCAATCGTGAAATTAAAAGAATATTGAAAAAAAATGTTAATCCAAATAGAAAGGATTGGTCAATTAAATTGGATTATGCTTTGTGGGCCTATAGAACTGCTTACAGAACATCTATAGGAATGTCCCCATATAGGCTGATTTTTGGAAAAGCTTGTCATTTACCTTTTGAGCTTGAGCATAAGGCTTATTAGGCTATTAAGAGTTCAATTATAATTTGAAAATGCTGCTGAAAAGAGATTATTGCAATTGAATGAGCTTGAATAATAAGGAATGAATCTTATGAAAATACTAAGATTTATAAGGAAAAGATGAAGTTATGGCATGATCGGAAGATTCTTACCAAAAATCTTGTACCAGGACAACAAGTTTTGTTGTATAATGCTAGATTAATAATATTTTCTGGAAAACTTAAGTCCAGGTGGATGGGTCCATTCATTGACATAAAAGTTTATTCATATGGAGCTGTAGATATTCAAGATCCTAAGACTGGAAAAATATTTAAAGTTAACGGACATAGACTTAAACCATATTTTTCATTCAATAAATATAAATGTGATGAGAATTTAATGTTGGGTCACTCAGAATGAGTTCTGGGTATGTCAGGCTGAAGATGTTAAAACAAGCGCTTTGCGGGAGGCAACCCATATTTATCGGTGTGTTTACTTTATGTTCGTTTTGTGTGTTTTGTTTGTTTTGTTTGGTTTGTTTTTATGTTTTTAGTGGTAGTAATTTGGAGTTTTTAAACTTAAGTAGAGTTTATTTGACCTTAATTGATGATTTAGAGAGTCAGAATGAAATTTGGACACTTAACAAACCTGTGCTAAATTGTGCACTGGCGGCTAAGCGCTGACTAGTTGGCGCTTAGGCGCCACGGTTATAAAAAAACATGAAAAATGTGAATTTCGAGCCTAGATCGTGGGGGAGAAGTTGTGGGAGTTATTTAGGAGATTCTAAACGTGTTGGAAAATATTCTAGCATCTCCCAAGTCTATAAAAAGGTCCTGACTTAATGAAAACACTTGCCCTAAGTACTATTTTCATTTCTGAAGTCTAAGAAGAGAATTTTGAGCACCATGTCTTCCTGGGAGAACGAGATGAAGAAGAAGCAAGATTCTGATAAAATTAAGTTCATTAGTGATAGTGCTAAGGAGTTATTTAATGGATATCCGGTCATTAGCATTCAAGATATTGCAGAGATGATTGCAAAAATTGAAGCCCGAGTGACTTCAATGGAAGCAAAGATCAATGATATTACTTTACATCTGGATCACATGGGATGGCAACTCAAGATGCAATTCAATCATTCAAGGTATGTGGAAGAAATAAATAAGGCGATGTATGTGAAGAACAAATGGATTGAAGAAGATGATATAAGAATGAACAATGTCGTCTGTTCTGTCAAATTTATATTCCTGAAGGGTCAAATGAAAATAATAGTGGTCCTGGTTATATTCTGCCTAATCAAGAGTGGAATTAAAAGTGTTTTGTTTCTATTTGTTTAGTGCTTATGTGTTATGTTAGTGTTCTTGTGAGTTCATGTTTGGTGTGTTTAATGTTTTTATATATGCCTGATGATGTGATGGGTACATCTTAGAGATATACACTTATCAGTTTAAGATTATAGTGTCTTGTATTTTGAGAATTTTATCCTTTATGTTTGGATAAAGGTTCTATTATTGTATTGAATGTTATGTTTGTTTTAATATAAGTTTGTATTTTTGTGAAATTTGTGTGGAATCATTGGTTATTTAACTTTGATTTGGAGTATTAGAAGATTTGTGGGGAGAAATAATTATTTTGGAATAATTAAGGGTAATTAACCAAGTGATTTAGTGCATATACCTTAATTATAAAAATTTGGGTATTGGCGGCTAAGCGCTAAAGTGTCAGTGCTTACGCGCCAGATTTTGCGGCTAAGCACCGATAGTTCGCGCTTAGGCGCTAGTTCGCGAAAATTGATTTCCGAAAGTTAAAAACCCGAAAATTGCCATTTTCAACCGCCCCATCGTCTTTAACCTTCTCTTTGCCGCAAAAGAGGAGCCTAGGGTATCATATTGTGGATCATTTTAGAGCCGATATCAACAAAAATTGTTAGATTTGAATTCCTTGAGGTAATAGCACTACTCCTAAGTAAAACTTTTTTATTTTCACCATGTATTTTGAGTACATTTTGGAAGATCTTAAAATCACTATTCATAGTGAAAATTTGAGGAAAAGCTTGATAAATTGCTTGGATTTAGTGATAATATCTTTTGGAAGATAATTTAGCAAGTTTAGTTTGATTTTGGAATTTATGGTGAATTTTTAGTGAATTTTTAGAGATGGCTCCAAAGTCAAAGCGTGCACGAGAAAGGACAAAGTTTGATTCTGACAAATTTGTTAGTTTGAGGGCTGAGGAACGATACGTCGATGCATTGCAATCACGTAAGCTGATTCCTGAGTGAGTGTTTAGTAAGTCAGGAGAGGTGATTGAAGATATGATTATAAGAAGAAACTGGCAGAATTACTGTTGCTTCTCTGTTGTTGCTGTTGTTTCTGTGGTAAGAGAATTTTATGCAAATTTACCTGCTGCAGAGGAAAATCAGGTGATGGTTAGGAGGCATGAAGTAAACTTTTCTTCGGGTGCAATCAATACCTTTTATGGACTACCTCCTGACATGTTATGTTTTTCATTCTAACTATCATCCTTCTGAAGGAGAATTAGATGAGATTATGGAGTTTCTAACTGATGGAAGAGGATTATGGAAAATTATAAATGATAGAAGAGTGAACTTTCCTGCTTCCAAATTGAATGTCATTTCTAAGGCATGACATTATTTTATCTCATCTAAGTTGTTACCTTCAAGTCATACCAGTGAAGTGACGAGAGAAAGAGGCTGTGTTAAACCATTGTATTCGAGCATGGAAGCCTATTGATATTGGAAGAATAATTTTTTATTATGTTTTGAACTGTGCTAGATTAACCACAACTGCAGGTATGGGATTTCCTTCCTTGATTCATTCACTATGTGAAATATCTGGAGTGAAATTTGAAACTTAGGAAGAGGTACTTCAGCCATTGAGACCATTTACCAGCGTAAACGTTGGTGCTTACACTGTACATTCAGAGTTTGGTTGGAGAGGAGGATTTGGTAGGGCTTCTATCGCTACGCTTCGATGCTTACGCTTCTCGTGCTACTACTTCATGTGCTTCGTCATTTATCGATTCACGGATCGGTTTATTAAGAAAGATTTTGAAAAACGGTGAGTCTTACTCGAGAGCATGTGAGAGATATGGATGGTAAGTCTAGATAATGTTGAGAGATATATTGTAAAACATGATGAATATGAGGAGAATTATCAGCAATATTTGGATAGACTGATTAGAGGACATCAGAGTGCTGAGATGCGACCTCATCCATTCTATCTACCTTATGTGCCATCCAGAGATTGGAACGAGCAAGATGATGATGAGGAGGAGGATGAAGAGTAGATGTATGTTATTTGTTTTAGTTGTTGTATTCATGTGTTGTGTCACTGTGTACTTTATCTAGTATTTTCTTTAAAGATTGTGTTGTGATGTGAACCTTGATAGTATGCAGATTGTAGTTGTACTGTTTATCTGATATGCATATTCAGGTATTGTTGTTGTTTTATTATTGATTTATATGTTGTTGTGTGGTAGTGTGTATTAGTAAATGTTTTTATGTGTATATTATGTTAGAGTTTTTAGTAGTATGTATTTTTAATTTCAAAAACTATTAGGAAATTATAAACCACTATTAGAAACTTCTACTTAGGAAAACTACATGTTTAAAATTCTTCAAATTCCGCTATCATATGTTATCTGTATCAGTGTGTTGTTTTAGTTAGTGTGTATTTGCTTTGAAAACCTCCACTACTGTAGAAGTCTTCTGAAATTTTTACTTTTCTTATTATTATTAAAAAAAAGAAGAAAAATGTTTTGAAAAACTAAAATTGATTTCATTTTACTCCTGCATTTAAATTGTTATACTTGCATATTAGGATATTAAAAATTCCTGCAAGCATGATATGTCAGTTTTTATTTCTCACCCATGTATCATTTCTTATGTTTAAATGTTTTATCTTAATTAAAAATTTAAAGTTTGGGGGGGATTTTAAAAAAAAAGATTTTCAAAAACCTAAAATTTTATTTGATTATCAAGAATACTTAAAAATAAATCTTATTTTTGATTGAGAACAATTATGTACATGAAGTTATATTAGGGGAACAAAATGAAGAGTAATTTAGTAAGAAGTTTTGTATATAAAAATGAATAAAAGAATTTAGTTAAAATTTATAGTAATCATCAAAAACTTAAAGTTAAAACTTTCTTAATGAAGAGGTGTTAAATTAAGTTAAACTATCTTTAGTAAGAAGTTTTGTATTTTTAGATAGATAGAAGATTTGACTTTTATTCTTCAAAGCTTAAATTTCTTTTATTGAAGAGTAATTTTCGAATACTTATTATTATGATTTTTAAGTGAAAGATGTATATCTGATCTTTATTTTAAATGGAAGGATGGAATTCAAAATCATTAAAGGTCTATCCAGATATAGTAATCCTTGCCTTATTAAAAAAAAAGTGAAAAATATAGTATATGAAAAGCGAGGAAAAGCTTGAAGATTTAAGGGCCTAATCAAAAATTGGTTTCATACTTAAAGTTTAAGATATAAGTTCAAAGAAAATCTAAAGCTTAAAGTTGTAATATAGTAAGTAAAATTATTTTCAAATAAAGATTTTTAAGTGAGAAAAATAAATTTTTGAATCCTATATTTTGAGAAATCTACAAATATTTCTGAAATAGATAGAGACTTATATTTATCATTTTCTTTTACTTAAGAACTTTCTAAACTTTAAGTTGGTTTTAATTACTGAAATTTTTTCTAAATTGGACTATTCCATTTCTAAAACAAAATTTTGTTATCTTCCTAAGAAACTCATTACATAATTTGCATGCTTAAATTTCTTTTATTGAAGAGTAATTTTCAAATATTATTATTATGATTTTTAAGTGAAAGATGTATATATGAACTTTATTTTAAATGGAAGGGTGGAATTCAAAATCATTAAAGGCCTATCCAGATATAGTAATCCTTGCCTTATAAAAAAAAAAGAAGAAGAAGAAGAAAAAGAGAAAAGAAAAGGTGAAAAATTGTATATGAAAAGGGAGGAGAAGTTTGAGGATTTAAGGGCCTAATAAAAAATTGGTTTCATACCTAAAGTTTAAGATATAAGATAAGAGAAAATCTAAAGCTTAAGGTTATAATATAGTAAGTAAAATTATTTTCAAATAACGATTTTTAAGTGAGAAAAATAAGTGTTTGAGTCCTATATTTTGAAGAATCTACAATTATTTCTGAATTAGATAGACACTTATATTTGTCATTTTTCTTTACTTGAGAACTTTCTAAACTTTAAGTTGGTTTTAATTACTGAAATTTTTTTCTAAATTGGACTATTACATTTCTCGAACAAAATTTTGTTATCTTCCTAAGAAACTCATTACATAATTTGCATGTTAAAATGTTTTATGAGATTAACTGTCACTTGAGGACAAGTAACATTTTAAGTTTGGGGGATTTTGATACACCTAAAAAGTATAGTATTTTTATGCACATTTTTATACCTATTTTTAATTATATTGCACTTTAATGGAAGGTATTTTGTGTTTTTCTTGCAGGTATGATGAAAATGGATGGTCATGATGAAAGGAGCAAAATTGGATCAAATTTGGAATAAAAAAATGAAAAATAAAAAATTTGGCACTAGCGGCTAAGCGCCGCTGGGCCGGTGCTTAGCCGCCACAGTTAAAAATCGAGATTCAAATGGATTTGGCGCCAATTTCAAAGGGGATGGGATGCAACTCTTGGTGGTAACGTCCATAACTTCCTTTGGGCGGCAAGTTTGAATGAAGGGGTGCGTTCCTTAGTAGATAAATCAAATCTGGACACATTTTGAAGGGACACCAAGGCACCTTTTGGTTTACTATTTAAAGAGAGTCTTAGGAAAGATTTAGGGAGGTAATTTGAGGAGACTCTTCCACTGCATTTTGAAGAGTACTTCCATTGTTCTTCCACTGCATTTTAAAAGTTTTTATTTAGAGTAGGAGTAGAGAGTAGAAATGAGAAAAGGGTTGGAGTGAAGTATTCTTCTTCCCACTTCTTTTCTTTCTTTTAGATTAGTTTTTATTGAAGTCAGAAGTCTATATTCTGAGTCAATGGAGTTGGGAGACTTGCTCTGAGAAGTAGTTTAGCGAAAAGTAAAAGTTTCAGAGGAACTTCCTTAGTCTTGTGGAGAGGATTTTCAGATAAGTGCTTACTTTTATTTAGTTTATTAATAATTATTTTTGTTTATTATGTTTCTTATCGTTGTTTTTAATTTCAAATCAATGTGCTTTTATATTTTCTCGATGCATTATGAGTAGTTTACTTTATCTTTTTCTTTCTTAAATGGAGAATTCATAATTTAAAGAGAACTGTTATGGAAAGTATAAGTGTTTAAAAGTTGGAAGAAGTTGTGAAGATTGATTCTAAAAACTTTGTTTACTTCTTAATTTGGCCTGTTAAGTTATAAAATTTCATGAGATTATGTAGGATCCAATGTGGTATTGTCTCATAAAAGTTAATAAGAATCACATGAAATTATATGGGTGAGAACTGTAGTCCATATAATTGAATGTAATATTAGAAGACATTTTTATAAAAGAGAGTAAAATTAGAGGATTTTAGAGTGACAGGCTAAAACCTCCTAATTTGGTTTAAAGTTTTGAGTTTTGTTATGAGAAGTTAGCCCCCAGGTGGTGGGAATCGAGGGAACTCTAGAGTGAGAGACTGTTATCTTCCCTGCCTAAACATGTTCAAAATAATATAAATTTCAAATTAACCTATGTTCTTTATAGAACCAAGTAAGGGTAAGTAACACATTTGCTTCTATATGTCACAACAAAAATTTGAATACTTCCACAACAATACTTTAAGAATTATTACTACTTCATGAAAGGAAAGAAAATGATATTCTAGTTAATAGTATTTTACATTCGGTGTTATTAGTTATTGTAATTTTAATTTCTTGCTTTGCATTGTATTAAGAAAATTAAAAAAAGAGACATATCAACCTTCAAAACTTCTCAAAATCAAGACATACTTTTTCGAAAACAATTAAAGAAAGTAAAAAGATAATTTCTCTGATTCCTTTAAAGATTTCACATTTTCCCTGTGGGTTTGATATCTCATGGCTTAATCAGAAAGTCTTATATTACTTGATAAACGATACGTATACTTGTGTAGTATCCCATATTATAAAATCATAATTTTCATATCTAAAATCATCAGCGCACTTATATCTGACGGTACCTAGTTTTTGGCGTCGTTGCACTTATATCTATCGGGGATCATTGATCCGTCATTTCTACATTAAATTCATGGAGTCTTTTCTGATTCAACATCCTCCTAAAAGTTCTCTCTCAATCTGACACGTACAAATCTAAAGAGTTAACTAAAAGGATAGATATCAAAAATATTTTTGGTATTTTTAATTTTAAAATAAATACACAATAATTAAACACATGATATAATAATAATAATAATAATAATAATAATAATAATAATAATATAAATTCCAAAACTAAGTATTACAGGTTTAACTAAAATTCACCTAAAAGTTCATACGATTGTTTCCCCGGTAACGGCGCCAAAAACTTGGCCCGACCCATAATAACGCAGCAATTTTTGCTTCCAAAAGATGGCAAAAAACTTGACCCAATTTATAAATAGCGGCTAGTGTATAAAATCAAAATATTGTAAAATTTTAGAAAATATTTTACACACTAGGGGTACTACGCAAGTATACGTATCGTTTCAAGTAATATAGGGTTTTCTTTTATAGCCCTAGTATCGATCTCACAGAGAATTGAGGTAAGCAATCTTTTAGGCTAATTCCAGTTTATTTCTATAATGCCTAAATTTGGAATGTTAATTAAAATGGATTTTTTTAATAACTAATCCTAAATAAAATTCTTAAATAAAAAGATAACTTATATGAATAAATTAGTTTGGAGAATTTTGAGATGTTAAAGACTACCTTTCTTTTACAATTACATAGATAATGTGTAGGAAAGAAATGCTTAGAATTTTATGTAGTAGTGCCAAATAGAAGCAATCCTATTTTTTACCCTTTGGTCAGTGTAAAGAACATTGGCTAATCGTAGATCGGTTCGGGATGTTACATTAGTAGAATGGGTTAATCTAGGCTCACACTACTATATGTCCAAGGGTGGCTATAGTCGGCCCTACCAGTGACTCGTTTCCTTTCTATAGACCAAATTATTATAATGTAGTCTGTCACTTTAAAAAATAATCAATTCTGTGCCCAATAAACAATATCTCCCTATTTATTTGCACTTCACCATGAATAACCCGCATATAGCCTTCGATTACCCAAGGATTCATGTGATATTTACTAGTTAAGAACTCATCTCCGGATAGGTCTCAAAATTCTTCAACAGGTTTTATCAATACAAGTGATCAATTTGTAAAGTAAATGAATATCCGGTATGAATATCATCACTATAAATTAATAAGAGAATATCTAAGCAAATCTTAATTCTTAAACATGCATCTATTTCATAACAAAATAAAATTAAATGAAAATAATGACATAAGAAGTAAAAGGGTTGATAGAATTATGTAATAATTTAAGTGCCAACAAAGAACTTATTGCATTAGTATTCTATTATATTTATGCAACTATCTATCACCTAGAAGCATTTAATAGTTAATTCTATTATAAAAATGATTTTCCTACACATGCCACTACTTCATTTAAAAGAAAGAGTAAAGAAAATCACTTACGAAGCATCTATAAATCACGACAGAAAACTTGGTTTAAAACAAAGAAAATCCACTAGAAAGTGTTTACAACAATTACAAGAGAATGAAGATCACAATACTTAGTTTTTTCCCTCGGAAAGAAAGAAGATCTCTCCACAAAAGTTTCCCACCGATCCATGCACCGCTCGTACATTCCTTACATAAATATCTCAAAATCCCTCACCAATCTCTCCATAAGATGTAGAAATCTACATCTTCATGACTCTAAAATGACTCTAAAACGACTAAGGGAGAAGAAATAGAGAGAGAGAGAGAGCGGCCGAGGCCCCCAAGAGCGAGAGAGAGAGGCCCTTTTCCTGTAGAAATGTCTCCTATTTATAGAGCTCTGAAAATGGCCAGGGGTTTCTTAAGGCATCTTTTCAAAATTCGGTCCAGATTCAACAAATCTTCTAGAAACAATTATGCCCCTTCACCTTGGGTAGCACCTCTTCGTGATTTAAACCAGTCCAATGTGTCTAGATTCATTGTATCACATGTCCTATATATTAGGAGTAACCTTCAGTCTTCTAGAAGGTCTGAAAACTACTTAACACCGTCAAAATAACTCCCAAAGTTGTCAAAAATCCATCCAATAACCATTTTTGGATGATTCTGGTGCCTAGGCCTTGATTCTGGTGCCTAGGCGTCGTTTTCTCGTCGTCACTGGCGCCTAGGCGCCACCCTGTGCGCAGCTCCACTATTTTGCTCCGTTTTGCTCCGTTTCAACTCCGTTTCGCCCCATTTCAGTTGCGTTGCGTTCCTAATATCTTCACATACAAGATAGACATAAAGAAACCTTTCTCAAAAGTATAATTTCATCCGAAAACATGTGAGAAATATAAAAGATATTAAGCATAGAAAGACATATTGATATATCCCAAGTCAGAATTTTCTTCCTTGCTCAGTTTGGCTCAAAATTTCATAGTTTTTTGCTTCATTTTCTCTAAAATCATATTTTTATACTTGAAGACAAAAATATGCAAAATACATTCCTTTAAAGTGTAATATCATTAAAAATGTGCATAAAGTGGGCATGAAATGAATACTAAAAACAGGTAATTTTTAAGTGGATTAGTCTCCACCATCTGAGTTTTTTAATGTCATTGGCCACTTGAAAACCTCTTCTTACCTGATGGCCATTAGGATGTTGACATGTGACATGTTAAGAAGCGTGTATTCTTTTTCTGATCGTGCCTAATGATCTGAATTTTTTTCACTGTGAGATTTGATTATTATCCTAGCGTTATTCTTGCGCATGCTCCTGAATCACTTAAATCATTCTTTATGTGCACTGATGGCCTCATCTATAAAATTTTGAGCTTCAACATGATGGAAAAGATCAGCATAAGTGCAAACCATCTCTCGCATCAATGACGAGTAAAAAGGTCCTAGTTGGAGCCCTCCAAGAAAGACTCCTCTTAACAATTATGGATCCACTCCCGAAATCTGGCGGGCTTCAGTAGAGAACCTGCATAAGTATTACTTAAGGGATTCCTCCTCATTCCAGTGAACTACCGATAAGTGGGATGAATCTTTGAAATTCCTTTTATTTGTTTGAACTGCTCTAAGAAAAATTTGGCAAGCTCATTGAAGGTGTTGACGGTGCCCCATGGGAGAGAGTAAAAGCATGTGCAAGCTTTACCGTTTGTCGGCATATTTTCAGGTTATGTATTTTGAAAAGGGGTCGCCTACAGAAGTTGTCAGTGAATTTTAGATTTTTAAATTTAATTTAAATATATATATATATATATATATATATATATATTTTAGAAATTAGTATTTGATTTTGAAAATAATTTTAAGTTTGAAAATTTTAAGATATGAAATCAAACTGATCTCACATCCCGAATAGTTTATGTAAACCGGCACCACATCACAAACCGTGCATCTATCCCGAAGAATAAACACACTGCTTGATGATGGGGCTCGATTAAATAAACTAAAAGATTTGTGACATCTGTTTGGTCTGCGAACCAATTTTATAAGCCGACAAGTTCCCCTGCTTAATATAAAGAAATTAAGCAGGGTTTATATTACCCGGGTTCTTAAAGTTCCCTATAAGGGCAAGCCCCTACGAGTTAATTACATCTTAAATGATGGGAATCATTTAAGAAAACTCTCGATAATGATCAGTGGTTTTGCTCTCAAGAATTTCAAAGTTTAAGGTTTCAAAGGATTAAATTTTGGAATTTCAAAAGAGATTAGCTCAAATTTGGAACAGTTTATTTCGAGAATCCAAAGGAAGAGAAGTAGGAGAAGCTGAGGATCCAAGAAGAATCTTGGCAACTTCCCAAACTATCCTATTGTTTGGCTTCGATTTGGGAGTTTATTTAATGTTGTAATCCTGCCAATTTTATTTATTTAGGTCTTATATTTGTATGACATAATCACACAAATAGCCTCGAAGATGTGAGGGTTTATGTCATACCAAACGACTACCTCGGAGTCCTAAGACCAGTTAGGGCTTAATTTGCATAACATGATTATACAAATGCCTAACAAAAAGTTGAGGAATTATGTTGCACTAGGCGAACTACCTCGAAATCATATGGCTTGGTTATTTAATTCTAAGGAAAGTTTTGCTGAAGTAGCCACATGTTTTGCTGATGACGATGGCTGTGTTGCCCACTATGCTTGCTCCAAGCTCCTTGTTGTTGCAGGGGTTTAGTTTTAGAAGGTGAAAATCAGAAGATGAGAAAAGTGTTTTGGTTTAGAAATCTTAAAGTCCAAATGTCTTTTAGTGTTTTAATTAAAACAAATATTAAAGTAGATTATAACAACACCGGTTAAGATCCCACGGTTCCATCCTTCCGGCATCGTTATTTTTATCGGATTCACTTAGTCCAGATGAATTTGCTAAACTCAACTGAATGAGTTCCACACTTTCATTTAGACCGTGGGAAATCTCGTTAGCAACACGTAGGTTACATCTGTCGGCATATTTTTAGGTTGTGTGTTGTAATTTTGAAAAGGGGTAGCCAAACAGAAATTGTCGGTGAATTTTCATATTTTAAATTTAATTTAAATATATATATAGTTTAAAAGATAATATTTGATTTTGAAAGTAATTTTTAAGTTTAAAAGTTTTAAGATATGAAATCAAACCGATCTCACATCCCAAATAGTTTATATAAATGAGCATCGCCTACAAACCGTGTATCTATCCCGAAGAATAGACGCACTGCTTAATGATGGGGCTCGATTAAATAAACTAGGAGATTTGTGACATCCGTTTAGTCTGCGAACCAATTTTATAAGCCGACAAGTTCCCCTACTTAATATAAATGAATTAAGCAGGGTTTATATTACCTGGGTTCTTAAAGTTCCCTATAAGGGCAAGCCCTATAGTTAATTACATCTTAAATGACGGGAATCATTTAAGAAAACTCTCGATAATGATCAGTGGTTTTGCTCTCAAGAATTTCAAAGTTTAAGGTTTTCGAAAGGATTGGTTTTTGAAATTTCAAAAGGGAATGACTCAAAATTTGGAACAATTTATTTTTGAGAATCCAAAGGAAGAGAAGTAGGAGAGGCTGAGGATCCAAGAAGAATCTTGGCAACTTCCCAAACTATCCTATTGTTTGGCTTAGATTTGAGAAAATCCTAATATTATCCGATATTTCAATCTTGCCAATTTTAGTTAATTAGGACTTATATTTGCATGAAATGATCATACAAACAGCCTTGAAGATGTGAGGGTTTATATCGTACCGAACGACTACCTCGGAGTCCTAAGACCGGTTAGGGCTTAATTTACATAGCATGATCATACAAATGCCTAACGAAGAGTTGAGGATTTATGTTGCACTAAGAAAACTACCTCGAAATCCTATGGCTTGTTATTTAAATTCTAGGAACGTTTAGTTGATGTAGATCCGAGTTTTGCTGATGACGATGGCCGTGCTGCCCACCATGCTCCGAGCTCCTTGTTGTTGCAGAGGTTTGGTTTTAGAAGTCATAAATCAGGAGATGAGAGAAGTGTTTTGGTTTAGAGAAAATCTTAAAATCCAAGTGTTTTTAATGTTTTAATTAAAACAAATCTTAAAGTTGTTTAAACAGAACCGATTAAGATCTCACGGTTCCGTCATCCCGGCACCGTTATTTTAATTGAATTCACTTAGTCCAGATGAATTTGCTAAACTCAACTGAATGAGTTCTACACTTTCATTTAGACCTTGGGAAATCCCGTTAGCAACACGTGGGTTACATCATCCGAGGTATTCCCGATCATTCAACGAGACGTTTTAATTTAGTTGCAATTGTAGTTTTTATTGTTCTGTTTGTGATTAAATTTTGAGTTGTTTTATATTTTGAAATGTTCTGGCGGTAATTTTTATCTTGTAATGACTTTTAATTTAATTTTGGTTTCGGTTTAGGGACTATCCTAAAGGTTTTGGTTTTCATGCAACGAGTTGTTTATCATGCAAGAAAAGTAAAGTGCATTTGCGATAAAGTAAATTGCAATAAAATAAAAGCGTGCACTGGAGGGTCTTCCCGTCATCCCAAGCTGCACTTAAAACACATGTTAAGGCATTTAAATATTTCAACAAGTACCTAGGTAAAGCTAAGGGAAAGATTTCGGTTGTCTACCAAAGTCCTAATCCTATAGCTAGTCATCTCCTATGACGTCTAGGTTCTTGTGTTTTAGTTTAAGGACGATTTTCTTCATCGAAGAACAATTAAATTCAATTGTTCTTATAAACATCCTATCATATTGAGGAAGTGCTTAAGACGAGTCTTAAACATCTTTTCAATACCTCTAGGATTATTTTAAGTCTAAGAGAATTTAATTATACAAGGGAATTAATCATCCGGGAGTTTAAGTTTTGTTCTTTTGCTCAGTGAACTAGGGCATTTGAATATCCTATAAGTGAGGTAACACTTCACTTGATACTTCATTTAAGAGTTATAATAACAAGAGCTTTAAAAGAGCAAATCAACTCATTAAGTATTTTAATGATTTAAACTTAATGATTTAATTTTAATTTTGACTTAATTATAGAAAATTAGTTTAAGTTTGGAATAGTGTTCAAGTTATTTTAGATTTAATTCTTAATGATTTCATTTAGGTTTGTTATTAAATGATTTTAATTTAATTTAATTCAATTTAATTCAATTTTGATTTAATTTAATTTTAATTTAATTTGATTTAATTTAATTTAATTTCAATTTAATTTTAATTTAATTTAATTTCAATTTAAATTTAATTTTTATTTAATTTTAATTTGATCTAATTTTAATTTGATTTGATTTTAATTTAGTTTAATTTTAATTTAATTTAATTTAATTTAGTTTAATTTAACTTAATTTGATCTCAAGTTATTTTTCTTTTAATTTGATTTTAATTTAATTTCAATTTTAATTTAGTTGAGATTATTCTTTTAACTAATTTTTTAATTAAAACTTAAGTATTATGGAGGTGTTTTATTTAGGGATTTTTAAATTAAAGAATAAATATCCTCTTAAATAATATCCCTACTTTAATAATTCCAATTTCTATTATTCTTCCAAAATTTCAATTAATTAATTAATTAAAGTTTTATTTTAATTATATTTGAAATGGTTAATAGGTTTCTACCCTTAATCATTTAAATTTAAATCATCCAAAATCAGTTTAAAATCAAATATTTTACCCTCCCCTTTTTGATTAATCCTAAAATTTTAATTAAAGGTTGAAAATTTTAATTACCATTTTTGCCCTTCAAGCTTAATAATTCTATAACTCACTAAATTAAGGGCAAATAAACTTGAAATTTTTATGTGACCTCACTTACATGTCAATTAAGACATTAGTGGAGAAAATGTGATTTTTCTGTATTTAATTTATTTATGTAATTATTTTTAATGGAAAATAGGGGTTTTCAAGGAAAATTCAATAACATGACCAAGGGAATGTTCTTGTCCTTACGAAAATTATGGAATATTCCTAATGACCAGAGGACCATTTGGACCAATTTTGATGATTTTTTGAATTATATTTTATTTATTATAATTATTTTGCGTTTTGGAGCATTAATTAATTTTAAAATAAGATTAAAGTTGAAAAATGGATTTTATATTTTTCTTAAATCTCTCTAACCTCAAGGAGTCAAGAGAAATAAATTTTATATTTTTCTAATTTTTATTTGATTTATTAGAATTATTTTAGTGAAAAGGTTGGAAAATACATTTTTTAATTTTAAAAATTACATTAAGCCTTTAAAATTCAATATCTTACCCTAGGGACTTAAGAAAAATATTTGGTTTGTTCCTAAATGATTATAATTCAAAATGTGACATTTTGGTGATTTTTAATATTTTTTGATTTTTATTATTTTTTAATTATTAAAAATATTAAAATAATGATAAAAATCAACTTTTTTAGAAAATTATAATTTTAATTTTTCTAAGTTCCTCTGATATTAGAGAAGCTCCAAAACCATTTTTGTGAATTTTTGAAAGGTATTTTGTGAGTTATGAATTTTTAAACTTTAATTTTACCCATTTTTGCTTAAGAGGCTTAATCAACCCATTTGGTGGGGTTAATCAAGTCCAATTGGTTTCAAATTTTTATGGGGTGTTCTCCTATCCCTAGGGGACAGTAAAGAATTGTTTTTAAGTTAATTTAATGAGTGGTTAACCCTAATTAATTAAAGTTTAATTTTGGGTATTTAGGCAAATTAGGGTTGTTTCAAGTGACTTAACTCAAAACTTATTTTTCCTAGGTCCCTCTGGTCGCAAGAAACATCACCAAATTTTCCTAGAATTTATTTCTCAACATGCTAATTATTGGAATTAAAATACTCAAAACAGTAACATGAACTTGGAAAATCAATAACTTCTCATAGGGATGGCCTCTGACCTTGGAAAATTCGGGGAATGTTCCCAAGTTCAGAGGCTTCAAAAGCCCTATGGTCTCATGCCATGATGAATTTCCTATGCAAATGGAGAATTAAAACAATGCAGAGAGTAAATAAATCATTAAAAATAAAATACTTAATGAAATTACTTGATTTCTTTTCCACATTATTCTCCTCTGTTCACTGAGCAAGAGGGTATTTTTATTTTATTTTTAGGATTTTTTTACACAAAGTTATGAATTTTTGAAGTTCTGGTAATTAAATAAATAGAAAAATAGCCTATTTTCCTACTTATCCACGCGGCGCCGCGTCAACCTCGGCAGCTCCGAAGGGGTGCGTGTCGCGCTGTGATTGGGCGCCGCCATCTGAGTCAGCCGTCGCGGGACCCGCCTTTCACGTAACATTTTCTGGTCCGACGCGATCCGAGCCGTCCATCCGATACACGCGCGATCCAACGGCTCCCAGTCATCGTCTACGACTGGTGTGAACCCGTGACCGTCGACCTTCTAACCCTAATTTCTCACTCGATTCTTAACGGATTTTTGTGTTCTTATGCTCTATGGAATCGTCTTGAAGAGACGAACACATCCATACGGTAAACATGCATTGAAATTGACTCAAACTAAATAGAGAATCTCTGGAAGCTCGGGAAGAAGAGTGAGTCCATACCTTTGCTCAGAGAAGTGAAGCTTCAATCTGAGAGTTGTATCACGTTTGATTGGGTCCAAGCAAGCTCCAGATGAAGTCCCTTGGCCTGGTGAATTGCCTAGGTACAAAAGTGACCACGGCTCGATCACAAAGCTTGGAGGCTGGAAGCAATGGCTGGCTCGGTGAGGGGCTTTTGCTGGGAAACTTCTCCTCTTGGTCCAGTGAAGGTGTAGAGTCAATCAATTCGAGGATTGACTCACTGTGGTGAAGTGTCCTGGTTTTGGGCTTGGATTTCAACTCGAAATTGAGCTCGCAGAGAGGAAATTGCAGGGGATTTCGGTGGGGATCAAGTTCTCTATGTGTAGAGAGTG
This sequence comes from Papilionanthe hookeriana x Papilionanthe teres, assembly GCA_022702705.1. Taxonomy (NCBI): domain Eukaryota; kingdom Viridiplantae; phylum Streptophyta; class Magnoliopsida; order Asparagales; family Orchidaceae; genus Papilionanthe; species Papilionanthe hookeriana x Papilionanthe teres. The sequence goes on along the minus strand of CM040422.1, from coordinate 110,814,369 downwards.
GTCTGGGATGATTTTGGCAGGGTTTCAGTAAGGTTTGGTTCAGTACGTCACTTGGCCGAGAGGAGGGGGTGTTTAAATAGGAGAGGCTGGAGGGCCTCCCAGGGGGGTTTAAGGGTTGGGATCAGCTGCTCTGGTGAGGAGAAGAACAGCTGCAATGGCCATTTGGAGTGAGGCAGCTCAGCAAGGTGGAATTCCAAAATTTGGCTCCTCCCAAGGTCTCGGCCATGGTGTTTTCCGGCGATCCAGGTGGCTGGCCGGCAGGCAAGGGTCACCCTCAAGTTCAGGTGGGTCAGGGCTAGGGTTTTGTGTAGGCAATTGAGCTTTGCCATGTGTCAAAAGCTTGATTTAAAATGGAATGGGGGAAGGCCAATTTTGGCTTGATTTGGTCAAGTCTAGCTTTTGGGCTTGGTTCACCCTTCAAGTTGGCTTTGGGTGTTGTGAGTCAAAGGAATCAGCTGGTTTGGCATGGAGAAGTCCTTATCCAAATATATTTGGATTAAATTTGGGTTAAGGTGAAACATGTTTAAGGTTAATGACTTTTAGGAGGTGCTTAAAGGACCTCCTCCTTTTGCCATTTAAGGGGGTTGACAAATTAGAGATTCTCATGGCTTGCTAATGGCTTACATGTGGCTTCATGGCTCCATATGGCTTGGGAAAAGATTTGATCGAATTTCATAAAAAAAGGATTTTGTGAATTTTGGCATTTTGATGGGAATTGTTATGAGTCTTGATTTGTAATTGTTTAATTGATAAATTAGGACTTTAGGAATGATTTTAAATTGAATGTGTGATGAGGGAAAGTGTCATGTGGGCTTTAGATTGATTTGGGCTTTTGAATTTGGTGGAAGTGGGCTTTTAGGAAGGTTTAAGGGAGTGGGCCATTATGTTTAACAATGGGCTTTTAGATAAAAAATTTTGCAAAGGGCCATGCCAAATAAATGTTGAGTTTAGTTTATGGATGTGTCTTGAATGATTTGAAGATAATTTGAGGTAGTTTGGAATTGAATTGGGTTGAATTTGGGTTCATTTGGTAAATGGGCCAATGTAGGTCAAATTGGGCTAATTTGGGCCAATGTTGGGCTAGAGTTGAAATTGATGTAAAATTAATGTTTGGAAATGTTTATGGGAGTGTTTCAAAGAGGTTTTAACTTTGGTTGGGTTCTGGTTTTGGGACTTGGGCTTATTTGGGTTAGGTTTTGGTTTAGATCAAAATTGGGCTTTTTGGTTTTGGGTTGAATTTGAGTGGGGTTTGGGCAAATTATGTTATTGTTTTGTTTTTGGGGATGTTAGGGAAGGTTTAGAAAAGGTTTGGGGTCAATTGGAGTTGAATTGGTTTGGTTTGGGCTAAGTTTGGGTCATGAGTCCAAATTGGGCTTTAAGGTCAAAAGTGAAATTGGATTCAAATATTAATCAAATTGGACTTGGATTTGGTCTAGATTGATATTTTGGATATTAATTTGAAGTTTAGAATTGAATTGGACGAGAATTGGGGTCAATTGGGTAGATTTGTTTTGACATTGGGTTCACTTGGGTTAAGAATGGGCTAAATTGGGGGTTTTGGTAAAAGTGGGGTAAATTGACAAAATTGGCCCATGGTGTAGTTGGATAAAATGAAATTGGGAATATTTGGGATTTTCTGGAATTTTATGGAAATTTTCTGAATTTTTGGATTTTTGGGTCAAGAGGGGCATTTTGGTAATTTGGAGGGTATTGGGGGATAATTTTGGAATTTTTGGTATTTTTGGCTATGGATGATCAATTTGATTGGTGATGAAATGTTCAATGTTAATTTTGGGGAATTTTGGGTGATTTGGAAATTTTGGAGGATTTGGGCAATTTTAAGGGCATTTGGTAGGTTTGATAGGTGTAGGGTCCCCGGGGCCAAAAAATGAAATTTTGGAAAAATGAAGATTGATCAAATATGAGTGAAATGGAATCATTTTGTTTGAGCCATGAAATCATATTAAGCCTATATGAGCCATGAGAGGACTCATTTGAGGCATTCACTATGTTGTTCCTAACCCTCTTAACCAGGGGCTTAGGGGTTATGGTCCATCCATATGAATTACCTACATGAGTCAAGGAGTCAAGTTGGGTATGGGTGTGGTCTTAGGATTTGGATTGTGTGTGAGAGAGTGTAGAGTATGAGTGTAGTGAGTGTGTAAGTCAACCCTCACCAGACCAAGCCACCCAGGGTGGTCCTAAGGCCAAAGAGTCCTATAGGGAACTCATCCTTTAAACCTCCACATTTGATTTCAACCCTCTATGTGATTAGGGGTCTACAATCAAGCTTGTGGGGTTTGTAAGGAGGCAAGAAGTGGTTCAAATTTCTAAGGGATGGGTCCCAATTCTAGTCCTCTAAGATAGTCAAAGGAAAAGCCTAAGGCTAGATCCTAAACACTAAAGAGGGAAGAGAAGACCTCATCAAAAATGAGGTCAACAACATCATCCGAGGTATTCCCGATCATCCAACAGGATGTTTTAATTTAGTTAAAGTTGTAGTTTTGTTGTTCTATTTGTGATTAAATTTTGAGTTGTTTTATATTTTGAATATTGTGGCGGTGGATTTTATCTTGCAGTGACTTTTAATTTAGTTTTGGTTTCAGTTTAAGAACTATCCTAAAGGTTTTGGTTTTCATGCAACAGTCTTGTTTAACATGCCAGAAAAGTAAAGCGTAGTGCAATAAAGTAAATTGCAATAACATAAAAGCGTACCTGGAGAGTATTCTCGTTATTCCAAGCTACACTTTAAAACACATGTTAAGGCATTTAAATATTTCAACAAGTACCTAGGTAAAGACTAAAGGAAGGGTTTTGGTTGTCTACCAGAATCCTAATCCTATAGCTAGTCATTTCCTTTGACGTCTAGGTTTTTGATTTTGGTTAAGGATGATTTTCTTCATCAAAGAACAATTAAGCTCAATTGTTCTTTAAAACATCTCATCATACTGAGGCAGTGCTTAGAACGAATTCTAAACATCTTTTCAATACTTCTGAGATTATTTTAAGTCCAAATGAATTTTATTGTACTGGTGAATTGATCATCCAAAGGTTTAGTTAAGTTTTGCTCCCCAGCTCAGTGAACTAGGATGTTTGATTATCCTATGAATGAGGTGACATTTCACTTAACGCTTCATTTACTAGTTATAATAATTTAAAGCTTTCATGGGCAAGTTAATTTGTTAAAAAAAAAATTTTAATGATTTGAAGTTAAAGTTGATGATTTACTTTAATGTGGTTTAGGAAATTTTAATCAATGATTTTAAATTTGGAATAATGTTTGATTCATTTAAGTTAAACTTTTTATAAATGATATCAATATTTTATGTTAATTTAATTTTTTAGATTAATTTAGGTTAAAAGAGGTGTTCAAATTATTTATTAAATTTTGATGATTTAATTTCGATTAATTAATTTAATTGTACATCATGTTTTAAGGTAAGTTGACTTAAAAATTATTTAAAATCTGCAAATTTGATTTAAGTTTGTTTTGAAATGATTTTAAATTGGTTTTAAATATTTTAATTTACTTTTTAATTATTTAAAATTTTAGGTTTTAATCAATTATTAAATTTTTTAATGATGTAGGTTTTAATTAAGAATTATTTACTTTTAATCATTTAATTATTAATTCCACTTATCCTCTTAAATTTAAGAGTTAAGTATTATTAAGTGATTTATTTAGGGATTTTTAAATTAAAGAATCAATATCCTCTTAAGTTATATCCCCATTTTAATAATTTTATTTCAATTAATCTTCCAAAATTTAAATTATTTAATTAATTAAAGTTTCATTTTTGGTTTATTAAAGTGATCAATGGGTTTCTACCCTTTGATTTCCCAAAGTTTCAATCATCTGAGAGAAAATTAAAATCAGGTATTTTACCCCCATTTTGATAAAACCTAAAGTTTTAGTTAGGGGTTAAAATCTTTTAATTATCTTTATGCCCCTTTAAGCTTATTTATTTTATAACTTATTAAATTAATCTTAAATGAACTTAATATTTTTATGTCACCTCACTCACATGTCAATTAAGACATTAGAGGAGAAAATGTAATTTTTCTGAATTTAATTTAATTATATAATAATTTTTAATGGAAAATAGAAATTTTCAAAGAAAATTCACCAACATGACCAAGGTAAAGTATCTGTCCTTAAGAAAATTATGGGATGTTCCTAATGACTAGAGGACCACTTGGACAAATTTTGGTGATTTTTCAAATTATATTTAATTATTATAATTATTTTAAGTTTTGGAGTGTTAATTAATTTTAAAAAATAATAAAAGTCAAAAATTAAGTTTTATATTTTTCTTAAATCTTGCTGACCTCAAGGAGTTCAGAGAAGCAAATTTTACAATTTTTATGATTTTTCTTTGATTTATTAGAATTAATTTATTGGGGAAGGCTAGAAAATACATTTTTAATTTAAAAAATTGTTTTAAAGCTTTGAAATTAAATATCTTAACCTAGAGACTTAGGAAAAATATTTGATTGGTTCCTAAGTGATTAGGGAACCAAATATGACATTTTTATGATTTTTATTATTTTTGTGATTTTTATTATTTTTTAATTATTAAAAAAAATTAAAATATGCATTAAAATGAAAATTTTTAGAAAATTCTAATTTTATTTTTCTTAGACTCCTCTGATATCAGAGAAGTTCCAAAATCAATTTAGTGAATTTTTGAAATGTATTTTTGAAGTTATGAATTTTTAAAGTTTAATTTTGATTATGTGGCTTAATTAATCCATTTAATAGGGTTAAACATTTCCAATTGACTTTAAATTTTTATGTGAGGTTCCCCTGATCCTAAAGATTAGTAGAGAATTATTTTCAAGTCATTTTAATGTGTGATTAACTCTAATTAATTAAAGTTCAATTTAGAGTGATTAGGCCAATTATAATTATTTTTAATGAATTAACTCAAACCATAATTATCCTAGGGTCCTCTGGTCCTAAAGAACTTCACCAAATTTTCCTGGAATTTTCTAAGCAACATGCTAATTTTTGGAATTAAAATATCAAAAACAGTGACATAAGCTTGAAAAATACATAACTTACCATAGGGATAACCTCTGGACTTAGAAAATTCAGGGAATATTCACAAGATCAGAGGCTACAAAAGCCATATGGTCTCATGCCATGGTGAAATGTATACATGCATGGAGAATTAAAATGCTCAAAACAGTATTAAACTAATTAAAAATAAAATACTCAACAAAATAGATCAATTCCTTTTCCACATTATTCTCCTCTGTTCATTGATCAAGAGGATATTTTTCTTTAATTTTTATGATTTTTCTATGCAAAGATATCAATTTTTGAAGTTTCTGGTATTTAAATAAATAAGAAAAATCGGATTTTCCTACTTAAACCAGTCAGCGTCGCGTCAACCTCGGCAGCTCCGAAGCCCTACGTGTCGCGCTCCCATTCGACGCTGCCACCTGAGTCAGCAGCCATGAGGCCAGCGGTTCACGTTCCATCTCCTCGTCCGATGCCATCTGAGCTGTTCGTTCGATACACGCGCAATCCGACGGCGGCTGACCGTCGACCTTCTAACCCTAATATCTCCCTCGATTCTCAACGAATTTTTGAGTTCTTATGCTCTATGGATTCATCTTGAGAAGACGAACACATCCATACGGTAAACATGCATTGAAATTGACTTGAATGAAATGAAGAATCGCTGGAAGCTCGGGAGGAAGAAGAGGGCAATACCTTGGTTATGAGAGGTGAAGCCTTAATCAGAAGTGTTCGGCAGTTCATTGGAGTCCAAGGAAACTAGGGATGAAGCCTGGAGAGGGAGCTTTCACTGGGGAACTCCTTCTCTACCTCTGGTGAAGGTGTGGGAAGAGTTAACTTGGATTTGGTAAAGTTTCAGAGAGTGTCCTATTTCTGGCCTGATTTTCAGCTGAGAAATTGGGCTTGGCTGGGGGGATTCAGGGTAGGAGAACAGTGGGGATGAGCTTCTCTTGGCTAGGAGGAGCTCTGGGAATAGTTTGGAGGGCTTCTGTTGAGAAAAATTTCAACACCTCTCTCATGGCCGAGAGGTGGTGCTTAAATGGTTAGGGCCATTCAGCAGGGTTTGGGTTCAATTGGTGGGTGGATTCCACTCCTTAGGTGGAGGGCAGAGAGGCTCGAATGTTTAATTTGGCTGAGGTGGCCAATTGGTGAAGTTTAGGTGAGTTTAGGTGGGTGATGGCTCTCAGTTTTGACCCCCTCCGGCAGCTAGGCCGGCCGGCAAGGACAAGGGAGCTAGCCCCTGAGGTCAGGTGAGTCATGGAGAGGTTTAATGGTGATTAGCAGTTGTGGGGATCTTTTGGGGTAAGGCAAAAGAGGATTTATCCACTTAAGGGAAGAGATCCCTTAAAATGGGGAACCCTTGGTCCATGGCTCACTTAGCTTGGGCTAGGTGGATCTAGGGTGGTTCCTAGGGTTCACTTGGTGGTCATGGAAAGGTTGGTTTAGCCACACTTGGTTCAATTTGGTTTGATTAGGCCATAGGTTCAAATTGGCTCACTTGGGTTTGGGTTAGGCTAACTTGGGTTTGGGTTTGATTTAGGTTCAAGTGTCTTGAGCAACATTATATAAATGATTGCCATGAAAAACTTTCATGAAGACATGGAAAGGTTTTGAGTTCAATTGGAAGGCCAATTTGGTGGATTTTGGTATTTTGGTTAATTTTAGGCAAGGTCGAATCAACTTGGGTCCAAGTTGGGTTAAGGTGGGGCTTAGAACCAATTGAAAATTTCAAATGGTCTAGGGGAATGTATTGAAGAGTTCCCAACATCAATTGGGAAGAAATTTTAGGGTTTGGCTAATCAATTTGGTAGGTTTAGAGCATGGATTCACTTTAGGCTAAAATGGGGGTATTTTGGATTTCAAATGGAATTGAACTCAAATATGAATCAAATTGGGCATGGATTTAGTTTAGATTGATATTAATGATGTTGAATTAAAGTTTAGAATTGAAATTGGGCAAAATTAAGGTCAAATGGGTTGGTTTGGTGTGACATTGGGTCCATTTAAGTTAAAAATGGGTCAATTTGGGGATTTTGATAAAAGTGGGTTCTTTTGGCAAAATTGGGCTATGGTGTAGTTGAAAAAAATGAAATTGGGAATATTTGAGATTTTCTAGAATTTTTTAGGAATTTTTGGAATTTTTGAAATTTTGTGCCAAAAGGGTATTTTAGGGTATCAAGAGGTTATTTGGAGGGTATTGGGGTATTTTAGTGAATTTAAAAGGTGGGGGTTGTTTCAAAATGATATTTAGGATTTTTGGGAATTTTGGGTAATTTTGGAAGTTTTGAAAAATTTGGGGCAATTAGATTATTTTAGGTAGGCTTGAAGGACCCAATGTCACAACTAGGCATTCTGGCAAAAGTTGAATTTTGATCATGATGAAGCTTAAAGTGAGCCATGGACCAAGGATTGTCTACCCTGAACATCTCATGGGTGGTTCCCAACCCTCCTAGCCAAAGAGCTAGGGGTTTGGACTTAGCCACATGAGTGCTCAAATGAACCAGGGGGGAGAATTGGGTAAGGATGGTGTGTGTGGGAATGCAGTGTGTGTAAGCCAGACCTCACCAGGACCAGGCCACCCAGGGTAGTCCTAAGGCTCGAACAACCTTATAGGAGCTTACTATTGGTTCCCCATATGGTGGTCTTAACCTTCTAAGGTGATTTAGAGTTTTGCAACCATCCAAATGGGATCCCAAGAGGAGTCAAGAAGTAGCTGAATTGCTAAAGGGTGGGTCCCAATTCTAGTCCTCTAGGATAGTCAAGGAGAAAACCTATGGCTAGATCCTAAGCACTAAGGAGAGAAGAAAAGACCTCACCAAAAATAAGGTCAACACCGTTGAGAGTCGCAGTGAACACTTGACAGATAAGTGCATCAGAGATGGTGAATTTGCATCATAGTTTGATATTGGTCGACGTTCTCGTGTGGGTCAATTGCCCCTTCATAGGCATCAATATTCAAAAGTTTGAAGCCCGCTGGGATGTTGTGTCGGAGAACCACATCAGTCAAAGGGGATTATTCTTGGAAATTATAGAGAGAAGGAAGAAATTCCTTTAATTTAAAGGGAGCTCCTCTTGAACCAGGCGTCGTAGCTCATCACGGATGATATCAGCAGAAGCGACAATAAGGCTGAACAATGCCAGATGCGTTGCATTAGAAAGATGAGTGAAACTTATAAGGTCGATGAGAAATGGTTTCATCATTGAGAGCGAACCTAGTGAGTGGGGTATTTCCTGTTGGATGTTGAACTAGAGGTAAGTAAGCTCCATCTGGGTACATCAGCATCGAATTTCATAGGAGTTGAAGGTTCTTGTGTTAGGACTCCTTCATTCTGCGTACCTAGTCTTCCAGAGAATGACCTGAGGCCTTAACTACTAGGGTAACGACTTTCAAAGTGGGAGGATGTAGAGGACTGACGCCCTAGACACCGTAATTGTCTTCTAGAATGATGAGTGTTGTAGTGATATACTCTGTTGTTGCGAGTGTTGTGTTTGGTGGCCATGCAACAAGTCTTACAAGTACTTTAATGGAGAGAATATTCTTTTCCCACATACAGCACTATGCATATGCATGCTAGAAATTTGCGGTGGTTGAGCAATAAATTATCATCTTAGCGTTGCACGAGAATTCAACACACATTCAGATGAATAAAAACAACCAATAGAGACACCAGAGAAGTTCTTACATGGAAAACCTAGTAAAGGAAAACTTATGGGGCCTGGCCTAGTTGTAAAAATCTATTATAAGTTGATTACAGAGCCTTTATCCCACAGGCAAAAAAATGTCACAAATTCTTTCAATTACAATGTCGATGCATGAACGATCTCATCGCAAAGAGTGGGCGGCTGACAATGATGATCAGGGTGGGGGGGACAGCAAACGGAGTTCAACGGTGGTCGATGGTGATCGATAGAGGTAAGAGTGATGTTGGACTTCAGCTCATTCACAAAGCTTTAAGCTCTTCCTTAATTCTCAAGCATTCCACCCCTCCTCCCCCCCCCCCCCCTCCCCCAACCCTCATGAGACAAATGTGACTCTATTCATAGTGTTTTTGGTGCAATTAATGTAGAAATATGAATTACTTTGATCGGACGGTCCGGAAAGCTTTCTTTGCTGTTATGATGTTTAAGAACATTTGAGTGTCTTAATGATGTAAGAATTGAGTGATCTTGGGCTTGTTTGATTCATCTCGCCAAGACACTTGATTCGACTATAAGCTCACCAGATTCAGCATTTGTTTGACCTTCCATGTATGACCGAAAAACTTCCAAAATTGGTTTAGTATCTTGATCGGAGCTTGATTTGACTCGGATTAGACCAATTTTGGTATAATTGGGTCCGTCTCTTTGAGCCGGTCAGTTTGACTGTAAGTTTGTTGAAATCGGGAGCTCTAGATGACTCTTAATCAAAGTTCGAATATTATTTCTTAAAAATATCGCTTCGAGATCCGCGTCATTCCTTAAGATTCGTGTCGGATTGACGTAAATTTATTGATGGTGTATCGATAACATTGTAGTATTAAAAATTTATGTATGAAAATGCAAAATTATACTATTAAAAAAATAATATAATTATATTTTTAATGTGTGCCAATAACTTGAATGGTAAGTATGTAAATGTGAAAATGTTGATGCTAGTTATATAAATATATAAGAATTGTGTAGTATGTATGTATGTCTGCTCAGATAAGGCCGAAAACAATCTGAATCATCCAGAAATAAAAGTATTCTTGCCCTTAAGAATTGTGTAGTATGTAGAATTCCATATTTGCTCTGATAGTGATTGATGTGTTTTGCTCAACGACCGTCACGTAGCTTTATATGATGCGCTATTGATAAAAAGGAGTCGTTGTACACTTTTGCTTACTTTAAAGCACCATTTTAATTCATTTTTCCTTCCATTAACATAATGATAAAATATACATTTGTAACTCGTGTGATAATTTGAAATCAAACTCCAATCAAATAGTTAAAAATAGGGCATTTACAAACATATTACACAATTCATGTTGAAGAAATTATACTTGTAAGCAGTAGGAAGCAGTCAAATAAGATGAAGAAGATCCTAAATCAAAAATCTCTTGCTATGCTCTCGAGTGTATTTCGATTAATTCCCCCACTTGTTCCTCCATAAGAGTAGGTATGTTTTTTTTTTATTTTTAATTTTTTGAAAATAAACATATTGCATTAACTAAAAAAAATAAAAGAACATGAGAAGTAGAAAGAACGGTGTGATTGACGTCTTCCGCCACCACACTTAAAAAATCCGGATCACAAGTGTGCCCTAAAAAAATGATTAAATTTAAAATTGGAATGTTTACATTATATTGAAATGGAATTTTAGAGGCATATTAAGAGCATTAATATAATCTTTAGAATCGTCTATAGGTTTGAATATTTCATTATTTTAAGCATAAAAAAAACTGATCACTCTATTTAGAGAAGAAGATATAAAGTTGATACTGTCTGCATGGAAGCTATGTCTTCTTCCTATTTTTGATGCGATGTTTAATTTGTAAATTTGTAACTTAGCACATATTCATTGAACTTAGCCTTTCAGATTAGAGAGGACAAAAATATTTTTTATCTAGTTAATGCGCTCTGAGCTAATCACCACTCAATTATGTAGTAAGCTATTTTGCCAATATGATTCTAGAACAACGAATTTTAAATGCGCTATTATTTTTCCAGAGATTTTTAATAGCGATTTTAAATATTTTTATCAATATTTTTTAAAGATGTCTTAATATAAATAAAACCATTTTTTTTTCTTCTTTCTGTAGTGCAACATCTCAACTTTATTTTTACATTTATACTATCCAATTCGTTCGTACCATATCAAAAGTATCACAAGCTTATGTTTTAAAAAGTGATTATTCATGCATATATATTAGAGTGATTGATATGTAAAAATTGAAGTTTATGTATTAAATATGTATTAATTTTGCATATGAGAATTTAAGTTTTATAAATGAATATTACTCCTATGTTCTTAATAAATCATTTTGTTCTGCATGAATCTCAAAGCACATTTTGATCGAAGCTTCAAAAACTGCACTTTGATTTATGATCTAGCACAAGGCCTTAGGGAGATAAACCGTAAGACATCAAAGATAATTCGACCAGTATCCAAGTGGGCCCAAATCATGCACTTAAAACATAATTAAAAGAATTAGAATATATTTTCGTGGACCAAATGATCTTCAAATCCGGCATGTTTATAATCAAATCAAGTTTCTCAATGAGCCGGATCCAATAGAGCTCAAGATCACCTAATGTCAACATCATTAAGAAACTTAAAAACACATAACATACCATCCAATCAAAAAGATCACTATGGTTCATCTGATAGAGTAGTTCAGATTCGTGCAAGTTTTATGGAACATGTCACTCATAAAATCTATAAATAGACACTCACTCTCTTTATGAAGAGGTTTGACCTCATTTTTGGGTCACTTTCAGCTTCTGGAGTTATAAGGAGCTTCCGGAAAAGTCCTAGTGCCTCTAAACCCCAAGAAAAGCACAGTGTGCCAACTTCTGGCCTGTCGCCGTCAAGACAAAGGGCTTAAACCTTGATTTTTTTAAAAGCCAACATGACAACACCTGAAACTGGCTTGATCACGCTAATGCCTTGGCATGGCTACGCCACCTTTGCGGCGTAATTATGCCATGCTTTCTAGCTTGAGCATGGTTTGGGATAATTTTGGCGTGACCCCGCTAGAACTGGGCGTGGTCATGATAGTTCAAATTTAGGGGAGGTTTTGGGCGAGCTCCATTGGCCCTGGAAGGTCTTGAATGAACGGGAAATGATTTCTAGCCATCATAGAAGGCTCATGAGTATGTCATTGCACCAGAATAACCCCTTGAAATAGTAGACACTAAGTGGTCTGAAACTTGAACTCTTAGCCTATAGTGCCAGTGGGTAAACTTTATGGCTCAAGTTGGCCAAATATGGATCCATATCGATGAGATGAGGTCTCTAAACATTGAGGCAAGTGTCAAACATGTCCCGAGTCACAACCAACCACATCTCACAATGAATATTACCCAGGTAGGGCAAAATCAGTATCGAAGAAGCGAGATTCATGTCAATGACATTTTCGTTTCCACACTTTTCTTTATATTATCATTGTAAGTATCAATTTCTGATGTCACATGGCCAGGATGTCCATTTGAGGATACATGACTATGCCTAGCTTCCTGTCATCCAAGACATCCTACCGGACTTTGTAGTACATGCCATGAGCATGAAACCAGCAATTTGAATGCAATCAATAACTCTCATACAAATTCAACACTACCTAAAATAGAGAAATAACTACATTCTCATTCCTTTCCCCTCACGGTTTCTAACATGAGCAATTCATAAAATACAAGTGTTCAACCATGTAATTAATTACACTACTTAACCAAATTATACTACTGAACCTAAGACACGAAATAAGAAATCCTATATAAATATAAATCACATCATTCACCACTAACTTATAGCCACCCTAGATCTCTTTTTTATCGTATTGTATTTTATTCCACCCAAGTAATAGATATCATGTTGCAATCACATCAATCTTTTTCATAGGTAAACATTAACCCAACAATCCTCATAGGCAACGTCTTCCATTGGAAGGGAGAGCGACTTGATGTGATTGATAGAGAGGGATCGTCCTCTTTAATTTCCATCTTTTGGGTTTATTCGGTTGTAAAGATTTGAGTGAATTTAAATGTATTTTTATTTACTAATTTTATAATAATTAATTACATATAGTTTATTGCATGTGAAATTTAATCTAAATTATTAATAATTAAACTTAAAATCCTTACAGATTTTTAAAACCCGCTTCTACTATATTGATACTACATTTCAATTTCATATTGTGAATTTTAATGTTTTGTTACCATTAATAAAATTCTATCTATTTAAAATGGCGACATAATAAAGAGTCGTTTTCTATACAGCAAATTTTTCTAGAAAAGCTTCAAGGAATGCGACGAAAGTTGTTTAAATAAGATATTATTATTATATTATTTCATTATCGCATGTCAACTAGATTTTTTTCTGATTCCGCATGTGACTGATTTTGTTAATTTATATTATTTTGTTCACTCTCATAATGATTAAAATAACAGAAGTTCAAATACAATGAGAAGTCTGAAGCAAAGCTACAAAACTGACAAATAAAATAAACTAACTAAAAAAAATAGCAACAGTTTCTGTATAATTGAATGAAATGACAAAAAGGAAAGATAAAGAAAATTCTTCAAAAGTGTTCAGAATGTTGTAGTTATGGTTTTTTATGAGGGATTCCATTTAAGCTTCCAACAGCCCATTTATAAACGATGCATCTACATAAATACCAAAGCTTATCACTCAAAGCTCCTTCCCTACGTATTTTTTCTGTCTTAAATTTTTCTATCATATTCACGTACTGAGATTATTTATCGTATTCCTTTTAAGATTTTCACTGAAAATTATGTTTTACTGTTGTTGTTGTTGTTTATTAGGAGGATTTATATAAACACCAACTAATGCTAATTATTTTACTATCTTACCACCACAAATTTTTATAATATTGTACAATGAGAATGTGTCTACACAGAGTTGGAGGGGATCCAACAATCCGGGTGAAGGTTCATTTATCTTACCAGATGTAGCAGTTCAAACCAAAGCCAACCTAAAGCTAATCGGATGCGACCATCTAAACCATAGTGCGCAAGACAAAAGATGTCCAAATGGTCCAAACCCGAAGAAAATGTAACTTCACAAATTAAACCTCATTCTCGATAAATAAATGATTTTTTAATGAGAAATAGAGCTAATAAAATTGATGTTTTACTGTTCATTACTGTGCCCTTTTCTCTATCTATTTCTTTCTCTCTCTCGTCTTATGCTCTAACCCTTGAGGTGTGATTCACATATAGATCCTGATTCAAAAAATACAAATATAACGCCTTAAAAACTTCCTCTATTCAAACATATCACTTTGTATCTCATTTCACCAGCTTCATCGTCTTCATGCATGACAGCCACCCGCACTGCTCCCACTCTTATCTTATTTCTTCCCTGCTTCCCGCAATTTTTTTCAACCAAATATGTAGGTTTCCTTCTTTGTGGTCGCTCCCTCCTCCACACTGCAGGCAAGAAGCCAGCATCATCTTTCACCACGTAAGTATCGAGCACCGCTTCGACATTCAATCAGAAAGCAGTGTGCGAAAGTGCCATCTTTCCTGAACCGTCATAACGATTCAGAGAAGAGGAAGGATCGAAAAAGAAAAAGGAAAATAAGATGAAAACTAGGCAGACAAATTTAAAATGAATCACAAAGATCTTATGTGCGACAAACTTTGTGTTATATGTTAAGAATATTGATCCAAACAAGACATTCAATCAGAAAGCAGTGTGCGAGCCCTCTTTCCTGAACCGTCATAACGATTCAGAGAAGAGAAGGGATCGAAAGAGAAAAAGGAAAATAAGATGAAAACTAGGCAGACAAATTTAAAATGTATCACGAAGATCTTATGTGCGATAAATTTTGTGTTATATGTTAAGAATGTTGATCCAAACAAGATCGAATCGAAACACCTTGAACTGAATATCCAAAAAAGATTACCTATATAAGCTATCCATAACCAGGAACCAAATTTGTGTGTTTGTCTAGAGTCCAAGAGCACTCCCAAAATAAGGTATACCATATTGTTAATTATACCTTGGGAGATACCTAAAAATACTCTTGATTAAAATAGTTTTTCTTATAATAAAGTGAAAAATAGTGAGAAGGTGTCACAAAGGACAATTATCTTACAAGAGCATCGTTTCGCCATAATCAGCTCGAAGAGATTTTTTCCATTGAGTGCACAGTCATGTTCAAATCCTCATATTAGCTCCTCGTATTCTTCACATTCTTCCTCGCAAAGACTGGGAATGAAAAAGAGTGGAGAAACGAGCACTTGCTGTCAGAAGGCTTATAATCCTCACACCTCCCCACTGACAAGTCAGTGCTAAAGCTCTTCGGGCAGCAACCGTCGAACAAACGTATTGAATTCCCTAGGAATATGTTTGCATCGCAACATTTCCCTTCAGCACAATATGATTGTTCGTGTACTAGGGTGACCTTGATAGTCCACCTAGTCTGATGTCACATTTGACCCAAAGAAAAAGAAAATTAATATAGTTCGCCATGGATCGATCGCCACTCAAGAGGAGGTCACCTTCGCCCCATGCCGGGCCATACAAACCCCCATTACTTTCCGCCAAAAATTTTCAGGTGCAAACGTAATCGGTAGAGGCCCTGTCTTTCCCTTTCTTATAATAAGAGAAATGTCCAGCAAACCGCAACAGTATAACACACTCTACGGGAGCGAGTCCTCGTTTCCTATAGAATTGCCTAATCTCGGGGGACGCCTCTGCTTCTTATGTTTGGCAGCCAGCATTTCCTTAGTTTCCTTTGCTTGGACCACCTCCATGAACTCTGAGGATGCCATTGTTCCTCATTCACCTTGTTTGTCAACACACTCGTAACCGTTGCCTCGGCAGTGTACTGGGGGACCGATAGGTGGCGACTGGTCAGCATTTCCTTATCGATGTCCATACTCTCCTGAAAAAAGACTTCAACCGATACACCATCCGCTCTGACGGCTCAATTTGAATCGTTTAGGTACCAGTGCAAGAGACGACCATAAACTTCAATTTATGTTCCTTTATTTTATTTTCCACTCCCAACAATGGAGGTTCCTTACCAGGGTATTCAGCAGTGCTTGTGCCAGAATAACCCAACAAGTGTTGAAGACACTTCAGAGCTCGTCATACAGATGCAACCCGAGGCCGTATTTGAACTGCTCTTGATCGAATATCGGACCTACCCATGGCGTCCATCGCTTCCGACGCCAGCAACTTTCGAAGAGCGACACTGTCACATAAAACATATTTCTTCTGCAATACCATCAACTCGTTCTCCATCAAAAAGAAAGAATCAACGACCATGACAGAGCCGAAGAGGGTAAAGGAATATTTCAGAGCCATTTAAAAGAATAGAAGATGAAAGAAAAATAAAGATAAGAAGCACATAGAGAGAAACCAAGGTGCGTAAAATAAAAATAAACGTTCCTTTGCCCTGCTTAAAAGACAAATGCATAAAATGAGGCGTCACTTAATGATAATTGTCACACCAAACATCTTTCAAATTTATTCAAATGTCGTTTCAGTTTCAAATAACTTTATTGCAGGTCTCAAACATTGTGTTTTATCAATGAGTCCTCCAAGGCCTCAGTTAGAACATATCCCCTCCGAGTCAACCTTTAGAGAACCATCTCCCCACCAAGCCTAAATTGTTCCACCCAGTCTGCCTTACCAAGGAACCTGCCAAAGCCCATCGACTCATGAAGCCCTCCCAGCTAGCACAATGCCTTGATCAGCTCGCTTCGTAGGAATGCTCTCCGCTTGCAGGGTTGATACATCTGAACCCATGGTTTCAGATGGGCTGATAACTCTCGCAAAGAATCTACGATTGAACCTCCAACCACTCCCTCCGACGAACCAACGATCACCGCCAAGGGCGCGACCCCCCTGCATGCTGCTTCATGAATCCAGTGCAAGACGACCACCGCTTTGTTCGCTCCCATTCAAAGCTGATGGTGGGTAAAGGGTCTAGGGACTCGTGCCCTCCCATCTTTAGAAACTCCACATATTTTACATGCAAACTGGCCAACACAGCAGGAACTGACTTCGTAGTATCTTTCGACTGCCCACCGTCTTGGCGATCCCCGACTCAACCAATTCATCTGCATCAGAGTAATTTCAAGAAATTTTTTAAAGCTGTCAACAACCAACAAGAGTTTTACATACCATTAAATTTATCTAATGAGGAAAGGATCTTAAAAGGATCCCTCCCCCTGCACCAAAATACCTATATGTTCCCGAAGAAGTGGATGAGGAGCGATGATGATTGATTCCCCGGTCTTCCTTTTTGATTGCCTTTGCGCCTTTAGCATGCAGGGCATGCATGCCCTCAGAGCCTACACCCATGCCAGACTCATGGGTCGAGGACTCCTGTCGGCATATTTTTAGGTTAGGTGTTTTATTTTGAAAAGGGGTCGCCTAACAGAAATTGTCGGCGAATTTTAAATTTAATTTACATATATATATGATTTGGAAAGTAGTATTTTGATTTTAAAAAATAATTTTAAAAATTTTAAGATATGAAATCAAACTGATCTCACATCTCAAATAGTTTATATAAACGAGCACCGCACCACAAAACGTGTGTCCATTCCGAAGAATAGGCACACTGTTTGATGGTGGGGCTCGATTAAATAAACTAGAAGGTTTGTGACATCCGTTTGGTCTGCGAAACCATTTTATTTGCCGACAAGTTCCCTCGCTTAATATGAAAACATTAAACAGGGTTTATATTACTCGGGTTCTTAAAATTCCCTATAAGGGCAAGCCCCTATAGTTAATTACATCTTAAGTGACGGGAATCACCTAAGAAAACTCTCGATAATAATCAGTAGTTCTGCTCTCAAGAATTTCAAAGTTTAAGTTTTCAAGGGATTGAATTTTGGAATTTCAATAGGGAATGAATCAAATTTGGAACATTTTATTTTGGGAATTCAAAGGAAGTAAGGTAGGAGAAATCACGCATTCGAAGCGAACTTCGGTAATTTCCCGACTATCCTATTGTTTGGCTTCGAATTTAGGAATACCCTAATGTTTATTTAATGTTTCGATCTTCGCCAATTTTAATTAATTAGGACTTATATTTGTATGATGTGATCACACAAATAGCCTCGAAGATGTGAGGGTTTATGTCGTATCGGACGACTACCTCGGAATCCTAAGACCGGTTAGGGCTTAATTTGCAATGCAAATGCCTAACAAAGAGTTGAGGATTTATGTTGCACTAGTGCAAACTACCTCGAAGTCCTATGGCTTGATTATTTAATTCTAAGAAAGTTTTGTCGAAGTAGACTCGGGTTTTGCTCGATGACGATGGCCGTGCCGCCCACCATGCTCCGAGCTCCTTGTTGTTGCAGAGGTTTAGTTTTAGAAGTCATAAATCGAGAGATGAGAGAAGTGTTTTGGTTTAGAGAAGGTCTTAATTTCCAAGTATTTTTTATGTTTTAATTAAAACAAATCTTAAAGTTGATTATAACAACACCTGGTTAAGATCCCACGGTTCCATCCTTCCGCATCGTTATTTTTATCGGATTCACTTAGTCCGGATGAATTTGCTAAACTCAACCGAATGAGTTCCACACTTTCATTTAGACCGTGGGAAATCCCGTTAGCAACACGTAGGTTACATCATCCGAGGTATTCCCGATCATCCAACAAGACGTTTTAATTTAGTTGTAGTTGTAGTTTTGTTGTTCGTTTCGTGATTAAATTTTGAGTTGTTTTTTATTTTGAAATGTCGTGACGCGTGAATTTTATCTTATAATGACTTTTAATTTAGTTTTGGTTTCAGCTTTAGGGACTATCCTAAAGGTGTGGGTTTTCATGCAACAGTTGTTTATCATGCAAGAAAAGTAAGTGCGATGCGATTAAGTAAATTGCAATAAGTAAATTGCAATAAAATAAAAGCGTGCACTTGAGGGTCTTCCCGTCATCCCAAGCTGCACTTAAACACAATTTAGAATATTTAAGCATTTAAAGCAAGTTCCTAGGTAAAGCTAAGGGAAGGGTTATGGTTTTCTACCAAGGTTCTAATCCTATAGCTAGTCATCTCCTATGACGTCTAGGTTCTTGTGTTTTGGTTTATGGACAATTTTCTTCATCAAAGAAAAATTAAGTTCAATTGTTCTTATAAATATCCTATCTGACCCACAATTTTATATTATGATATTTTTAATTTAATTGCAACGACGCCAAAAACTTGACCCCGCTATATTATATGTATAGAATTGTAATTGTTTATGTTGTGGATGCTACGCAAGTATACGTATCGTATCAAGTAATACAGGGCTCTAGTGGAGTCCTGGTTATCGATCCCACATGGAAATAGAAAATTAAATAACAACTAATTTTAAAATAATAATAATAATAATTTTAAAATAGTATACGAAAATTTAGAATTCTAAATTTAAGCGCAATAAAGTAAACTAAGTATTTTAATTAGGTAACTTAACTAAGTAGAAAATTAATACGTATTGAAAGTGCAGAAATTAAACTAATTGCTAAATAAGTCTTAACTATTCGTAAAAGTATCTTTCCCCTTGTTTAAAAATTTAAGTGATCGATGAATTTAAATAGATAATTTTAAGGTATTGTGACAAATAGAGCATTCCTATTCTTTACACTTTGGTCCGTGTGTAAAGAATATTGATTAATCCTATGTTTGATTACCGAATCACGCGCTATGTCGGGAGGATACCGACCGCCACTTCGTAGCTCCCACGTTCCCTCGCCCGAGGGCTAACATCTACACTTCAAGCACTCAAACAATAGGACCGAATTGAATATTTTAGTCTGTCACACTAAAATGCTCAATTCTACGCCCAGTGATATTATTTCCCTATTTATTTGCACCTTCCTTCCAAGGCTTTTGAATTCCCCGAATATCCGATGTAATTTTTACTATAGTTGATATTCAACATATTTTAACAAATCAAATGGCCAATTTGAAAGTAAATTAAGTTTTAAGTAAAAATTATCACAATTTATTAATATATATAAAAGTACTTCGTTTTAAGTTCATCAAGTCACTTAATTTCATAACTGGGAGAAAGACTAATAAACTACTCGTAATGCAAGGGAACTAAACTAAGCATGGATTTCATTTAAAGTTAAAAACAATAATTATAAATACTTATCTCGATTTATCCCTGCGTACTCGTCAGCTCCTTTCGACTCTTCCTTCCAAGACATGACAAGACTCACTAAAAACTCACTAACTCACTAAAGACTCACTAATTACACTAATTAAGACTCTAAAGACTCGCTCACACACATAAAAGACTCTTAAGACACAAATTGACACTTAAAGACACAAAAACTGCACTTAGAAGCTGAATTTCGGCCTCTATATATAGAGGTGAGCAAAGGACCAAGAGGTGTGTAAGCATCCCTTCAAAAAGTGTCCAGGTTCAATGTATCTGCGCCATTTGAATTAGCTCGCCGTCGGCGACGAACTACCTCGCTGTCGGCGAGGCTTCTAGAAGGTCTTCGAACCGCGCTATCTCGCTGTCGGCGGGCTCGAGCTCGCTGTCAGCGAGACAGTTATAAATCCTTCAGAATTTCTTCCTAGTACCCTCGCCGTCGGCGGGCTCGATCTCGCCGTCGGCGACTCAAGACAAATTGCATTATTTTCTTCCTTTTTGCTCCAAATCCGCTCTTTTTTATGATTTTTGCTTTTATCACCTAAATTCTCCATTCCTGCAACAAAATAAAGAAAATACCTTTCTTTAAAGTGCAATTTCATCAAAAATAAGTATGAATTTCTTAATAAATTTTTCAGTGATCAAAATCCCCAAACTTACTTATTACTTGTCCTCAAGTAATTTTTAGTACTACATAAGAATAATGAGTTCTATAATAAGATTTTTCAATTTAAATAAACTATGAATTAAATTAATTAATATCATAATAAAGTTAAATAAAAATAATTCATGTAATTTAATTAATCATATAGAAATAAATTATTTAGTTATCGAGTCTAAGATTTCTAGCTTTACTATTCATTTCGTGAATGACTATATTTAAAAGAATAATTACTTAAGATATTCATATGATAAGAAATTCAAGAAAACACTATTAGGTAAAATTCTAATCCATAAACATAAGTTTGGAAATATCTAAGTTTTTCCCTTTAGGTTAATTCAAATGAAGCCAATTTTTGATAAGGCATCTCCTCAAGCTTCTCCTCATTTTTCTTTTTCTTTTTCTTTTTCTTTTTTTTCTTTTTTTTTTAATGAGGATTACTGTATCTGGAGAGCCTTTTAATAATTTTGAACTTCATTTTCATCTTCCTACAATTGAAACTTAGAAATATTTCTTAGCTTATATATACTTCATAGTTTTTACTTCATTGATTTTCAATCTTTTATTTTTCACTTGAATACTTAAGAATTTTAATTTTAGAATATAGTTTTCCTTACTAAAAATAGTTTACTATATTCTTATTCCCTTTAACCAAATATTTTATTCTATTTAATTAATTAAAGCACTAGAAATATTTCATTTAACCTTTTATAATAATTAAATAAATTAATTCATATTAATTAAATTGAAAAATTTGCTATAAAAATCATTTTATAATAATTTGAAAATAGAAATTGAGAATAAGTTAATAACTAAATTTATATTTTACTCCCCCCCCCCAACTTAAATTTTTATATCTACTCTAAATAATGAAAAAGGGAAAGTAAATAAATCATACCTTTGAAGTTTAGGTATTTCTTTTTCTTTGAAATTTTTGCAGGCTTTTTCATTTTTCATTGAACTCGTACTCGTTAGTATTCTCCATATATATATAACAATTTAAAGAAAATGCGAGGATAAAATCCGAGATAAGTATTAAATACAACAATTAAAATTAACTCTACACTACACATATGAATTACTAACATATTAAAACAATTTAACTAACACATTAACAATTTTACAACTTAAAATAATACAGAATAAAATAAAACCATACTAAAGAAAACTAACATCCTATTTAACATAAAAACAAATGCAATTAACTAACACAAAAACAAAAACTAAACTACTATAACAGTTCAAGCAAATAATATAACAAACATCCAATGTCTCACAACATAAAGTACTGAATATTACAAACATAAAAAAGTTTCCAAAATAACTTAACAACAAAAAAACAAAACAAATAAAGTCTTAATCTTCTATATTGAAGTTCCAAACTATATTGTCATCCCCTCCTTGATCTGCAGGCTGAGAAGACTGAGCTTTAACCTTCGCTGTCAGCGAGATCGATCTCGCTGTCGGCGGGATTTTTCTCGCCGTCGGCGAGATTCCAAAAAAATTTAATTTCCAAAATTCGTCACTCATTTTCGTCCTTGATTTGCCTTATATTATATTTCCGATCACATCATTTATTAATTTAATATGAAGATTAGCTACTTATACACAAACAAATTCACACAACACAACAAATTAACTTTAATATTGAAATCCATGAGATGTACAAACTAACATAATTTTAAACTCTATAATCAAACTTCAATTCTCCAATCCTTACTACTAATCAGCATCGCAAACCAATCCACGACATACTAAATGCTGATACAAAACTATGACGCATATCTCAATTAAGTTTGAGATATTCAAATCATTACTCCACACATAATAAAATCAAAATCAAATCAAATAACATAAATACAAACATACTATGGAAATCTTTACTACTACTCTTCAATGTCAGAATCTTCATCTTCTCTGATATTTCCGATATGACGATGATGCACAAATAAGTTATAGAAAGGCCTGAAGGGAAACTCCGAAGCAGATTCTTCAGTGATCCAACCCTTCTGTTTCAGTAAATGAAGAAAGCTAGCTTCCAGGTGTCCAGAATGATCAAAGTGTTCCTTCATCCTCCAGTCAATGTGATCAAATAAATCAGATATATTGTCGATTGAATCTCTCACATTCTGCAGTTCTTTCTCCATTCCTTTAATTTTCTTCATAAGTAACTCCGTTTTATCCGAAATAGGCCTTGCTATAGGATTATTCTCGTGAAGCTCTATCGGAGATAAATGTAATTTCATCATTATTGTCCAAAGTAGGGAACATATCTCGTAGGATCAAGCGGCTTCCAAGGTAACGAACCTTTTCCCAAGCTTCATAAGAAACCTCGGTACCGACCGCATAATGCAAAAATAGTAGATGGGTGTCCTAGTCCGTGAACCGACCCATGCACAATTAAACCCAATGCGTACTTAACAATTATTGATCCAACATCAATAGGCAATCCATTTTGAATACAATAATTCAATATAGCGCATTCCTTCGAAACCTTGTTTACCCTCATAAGTAGGTAACAATTTAGATGAGATGAAAAAATGCCGATGCTTTGAGACAGGATTCAAAAGTGATGCAGAGAAACTAACATACCCGTCTTCACGCATTTCCCAATCTTCCGGTTCATCGCTCGATATTGAAATATCTCATTCATATTATATCGAGAAGGCACAAAATTTGAATAGTGACATACCGGGGTGTTTTCTATGAGAATAATTCATTTACTCTTGATGGAGTAAACGTCACCCATCTTCCTCGGACGTAGACATTCCCATTGTTGATCGCATGTAAGTTAGAGTAGAACTCTTTCACAACCGGTATAACAACAAGCAGACGTAGTGTAACAAAATACCTCCTGCAGCTGCCGCGCGATCGTTTCTTCTATCTTCGTAGTGGAATTCTCTAATCCTCGATCGACAAATCCTCGTTCCTTGATAACTCTTTTCTTTACCAAAACCTTGTTGAAGATCCGCCGCGCTTCCGCACTCACAAATTTCCTCCCGTTAAACACTCCGCATTAGAGGAATCTAAGAATTTAGAGGCCATTATGGTGAATGGAATGAATTCCAGTGAAGAAGACAGATCTAGAATGATTTAAGAATGGGTTTTCACAAAGGAATTGGTGTTGAAACCGTCCAAATCGGCATTCAAATTACAAATAACTCATCTTTATAACTTCCTCGCTGTCGGCGAGAAGTTTCTCGCCGTCGGCGACTCGGCTTATAAAACCGCCTCCCATGTTCTCGCCGTCGGCGGGACGTTTCTCGCCGTCGGCCGAGTTCGATAAATAAACCGAATTTAATTTAGGCGCGAACCTCGCCGTCGGCGAGTATCGACCTCGCCGTTGGCGAGATTCCAAAATAATGTCCAATTTCGCTCTAAATCGAATAATTTCGTTCTCATCATAATGGTTCGAATATGTGATGATTCTTAATAATAATCGAGTAGTAAAGTTTCAATAATATAAACTAACTATTAAGATACAATAAAAATAGATAACTAATATGGGTTGCCTTCCATAAA